>CM057351.1:320505977-321023832 GCA_030015575.1 Agapanthus africanus | reverse complement strand
AATTCAAAGGGATGAACATTTTTGAGAAATCAAGAGCTTCAAACAGAGAGAACTCTGAAAAAGTTTCAAGAAAAAGGTAAAAAACCTTCATAAAATAGAAGAAATTTCTTCTAATAGATCATTGATCTAAAAACAAAATCAATAATCTTCACATAATAAACAGTGCTTTACACTTCTCATGAACCACTGGTTCTTTAAAACATGAAAAACAAGAAATACTGGTTTTCTTTGATTCTCATTAGATCGAAGAAAACAAACAGTGCTTTGCACTTTATCATGAACCATTGGTTCCAAAAGATTCTCAAATCATAGTGCCTTGCACTTGCAAACCGTGCTGTTGCGCTCCTGGATTGGCGCAAGCCCCCAGAGCGCGCCACGTGTCAGCAGCGCATTAGTGCAGCGCACTGCGCTTGTGTGACACATGTCAACACCACAAGCGCTTGCGCTCTCTGATTGGCGCAAAGCGCCTGATAAATGCAATGCATTTCCTAAAGGGCCAGGCCCAAATCAAAAAGACCAAGCAGGCCTAATGAAATTGTAACGCAATAAAAAGGGCAGAGCCCAAACAGAATTGATGCTCTGCATCATTTATAAATGGGCAGAACCTAAACGAAATAATAAAAATGCTATGCATTTTAAAAAGGGCAGAGCCCAAACAAAGTAGATGCTTTGCATCATTTATAAATGGGCAGAGCCCAAAACAAATTGATGCTCTGCATCCTTTATGGGTAGAGCCCAAATAAAAATAAAAAGAAATGCAATGCAAAAGCAGATAAAATGTTGAACATTTTCAACCGGACTTAGCCCAATTTTTGCCGTAAGTCCTCAAATTAAATTGACTGAGCAAGATTGCTCTCTTAAATCAATTTACCTCCGGTTCGAGGGTACATCTCCGAACTCCTCTGACACCTGTCGTTGTAATCCTTCAACGACGTCAGAGAGGTGACGGGTCCCGACGACCACATACGTATATGGACTGTGAGGTCCTTAAACTCGTGGACCGAAACGTCCTTAAACTAATGTTGGACCGAAACGTCCTTAAACTAATGATGGACCACCACGTCCCTAAACTGGCGATGGACCACCACGTCCCTAAACTGGAACATGGACCACTATGTCCCTAAACTGGAACAATAGAGCCCCCAAATGCTCTTTTTTCGGATCCAAACGATCCCGTTAAGTTGATCTTAGTCTCAAATTAGACTAACGTATCCTTAACAAACGTTTAAGGTCGATCTTAGCCTAAATATGGCTAACGTATCCTTAAACTAAAAACACCAAAACCAAATCTAAGTAAATACGGATTTGGACTAATCCACGTCCTACGGGCGACGGCATCACTTAGTCTCCGTATACAATCCACGGGCAACCACAAACAAAACAAACACACACGACACGAAGTGAAATTCTGGAGAAGGAGAAAGTTGTTACCGCGATGCGGTAGCGTAATTAACTGCAGGGGCTTGCTCCTGCAGGGAAGAGCGTCCCCACAATCAAAACCCCTCAAGCGAGGGGGAATCTGACGAAGTCTGCTACATCGGCCATATCCGTCTAAACCTCCGATACACGGTGCCATAAATCAGCTTGGAATTTTCGGAGAGGTGGACGGATAAAACCAAATAGCATCTGCCCCGAATCCCAGCGTCAGGACCTCGCAGTCTTGTGCACCGCCATTCAGAGGGGAACAGATTCTGGCACACCCGGTGGGACCTTTTCCTCTTTCCACTCCACACTTCGTGTGTCGTCTTCGCGAACCAATCGTGGTTTGTTAATGGTTGCCTTCGGATTTTAAGTTACTAAGATTTGGTCTTTTGCCTGGCGCAGAACTCAAGCATCAATGACCTCTAACTGCACCAACTGCTCGAAGTGCCACTGCAACGGACGCTCCACCTCACCTGGAGGTGTAGCATATGGGCCCCAAGCGGCCTCCTTCCTCGCTCTGCCGGTAGAACAGGTGACCCAGGCCACCATCGGCCTGTTTTTCGGGACCATGATCCCACCTACAAGCTTCTCTATGCCAATACCTGCACCGAAAGTGAACAAGAAGTCGGTCTTCGACCGGCTCACTGCTACGACGACTCCTGTCAATGGGTCGCCCACTACCAAACCAACAGCCTCTATTTTCGCCAGGATGGATCAGAACTCTAAATTGGCTGTCCCAAGGAAGGCAATAACTGTTGCTCCAGAAGTCGTCAAGGCGGCTTCCCCTGTCAAAGAATCAGTCTTTTCAAGACTGACGATTCCTGCACCTGCCCTTGCTCGAGGATCCGTCTTCGACAGGTTGAATATCACCCCTCAAAAGAAAACCTCAGTCTTTAAGAGGTTAACACCGGCGGCGCCTCATTCAGACAGGGGGCAAAAAGAAGCTGTCTCAATCTCCGAGCCAGTCCCAACGGCTCGTCATACTCGACGTCGCCATTGGCGACGAGTGAGGAAGGCGGGGGGCAACTCTCCCTCAGGGCTAACTCCACCGGCTCCAATGGTGGAAGTCAACGCTGCTGTTCCAACTGGGAACAGCTTTGAACTGATGAGGAGGGTACGTAAGAATTCTCCAACCGCTACATTGAAAAGATCTCCTCCGCCCGCAGAGAGAGTTCCGGAAACAAAGAAAGAACAGCCCCCTCAACGGCTGTCCTCAAAAATATACAAGGTTTGGCGAAGGGTTCAAGACTCCGTGATCGACCCAGATCACTCTCGTCAACAAAAGAAGACGAAGGTGCAAAAAGAAAAAGGCCGTCCTGTTAAACAGCAGAGGACAACAATCGCTAGGGTGCCCACTGCAACGGCCCCTTCAACTTCAACGGCCCACAAAAGAAGAAGGCCAGAGAAAACCCCCGCGCCGGCGACAAATATCAGAGGTGGTGAACCCAAACGCCCTAAGTCAGGGGGCATTGTAGTTCATACCGTCTACGTGGCGTCTGGTAAAGAGGACAGTCGCATATCTATGGGTCATCGACCGCTTACGCGATCAGTGACCAAAGCCCAGGAGCAGCAGCAGAAGCTCGAAGAGATGATGAACGCTATGGCCGCACTTATAGGGCCAAAAGAAAACCCTGAAACGTCCTCGGATGAACGCCAAGAGGAAGAAACCGACGCCGAATTCCTTCGTCGAATATTGGAGAAGAAGGACAAAGAGGCTGCTGAACAAGCAGCCAACATACAGCGTATGGGCCTCCTCTTCCAAGATATGGTAGGGATGATGATACAACAAGATCCTCCGGCCGAAGAGCCCCCGATCGTCCTTGGAAACGATAGGGGAGAGACATCAAATCCTCCGCCAGCTCGGTCGACGGCTAAGGAGGATACAATCTCCAAAGCTGATTTGGACGAGTACATAGCCCAACAAATACGGGTTCATCATGCGGCTGAAGCAGCTGGCCAGGTCGTAAAAACGGGGTGGCCATATCCAAGTTGGTACGATCAAATCAAGTACCCGCCCGGTTACACAATTCCCAAGTTCCATGTCTACAAAGGGACAGGCAATCCTCACCAGCATGTCGCCCAGTTCACGGCACTCTGCGGCAACACCGGCGGTGATGACAAGCTTTTGCTTCGCCAGTTTGTTGGAAGTTTATCAGATACAGCGTTCGAGTGGTACTCTGAACTCCCGAATGACTCTATCAAGACCTTCGCAGAGATGGATCTGCTGTTTACTCAGCGTTTTGCAAGCGCCAGTGAACGCACCCCGATGACGGCACTGATTAACGCCAGGGTAAAACTAGGCGAGACATGGGTCTAATATGCTATACGGTGGCGAAACTTATGGTCGAAGTGCGAGCAGCGCATTGAAGAAGCTCCCGCAGTGGGTATGTTTGTGGGAACCCTTGATCCGCAAGCAACCATCTCGCAATTTATGATGTTTTTCAAGCCAACTACCTTCCAGGCCTTGATTGACAAGCTAGCGCAAATGGATCAGATGGGCCATAAACCCCCTCTTCCAAAGCCGGACTCCCGAAATGACAAAGGGAAGGGAAAAGCGATCGTTGTTGCTAATGCTCAACAACAACCGAGCGACTCGAAGCCGGTTGTTCGTCAAAATAATATGCGTCCGTACGTAGCCCTTGAGGAGAGGCTAGGACGTTCTTACTCTTTTCCCCGCGATAAAACAAGAAGGTTATTCGAGCTGGCGTTGCGCAACCGACTCATAAATCTGCCGGATCCAAAACGTCTGTTGCAACCAAGTGATGTCAATGAGCCTAACTACTGTCCTTATCATCGAGTACTGGGCCATCCGATCGAAGATTGCTACGTTTCAAAAATTGGCTTGAAAACCAGTACCGACAGGGCAAATTCGCGTTATCTGACAAATGAAAGGTGAATCCCCCGCAGCCCCACACCTCTAAGGGGACGAATACGCCGGGGGCAACATGCTCCGTCGTTGAAGAAGCTCCTTGGGAGGTTGTATTATCAGCCAAGACAAAGAGGATGCTAAACGATCTTCAGACATGTCCGGCGATTAGGTGGAAGAACTCGGTGGAACCGCAGATCATTGAGGGGATGTTGAAACCACGTCCAACTCCAAAGACCGATGGTGGTGACTCGAGCACTCGCAACCAGCCGTCAAAATCTTCGAAGAAGAAGAAAAAGAAATCAAAGAAGCCCTTGAAGCCTGGCGACAAGCGCTCGGACTTGCAAAAACAAATTGACGCGCTGGAGGAATACAACCAGAAGGCACGGACTCCAATTACATTCCAAGAGTTCCTCAATCACGTCTTTCAAGAGGAAGATGAGCGAGAAAGTTCATCTGATGAATCTGAAGAATGCGTGACGAGCTGTCATGTGATTTCCCATTCGTTCATGAACGATGAGGAGACTTCTTGCACTGAAAAGCTGGGGGCAGATACCGAATCAAAAATTCTGGGGCCATCGGATGAAGTAATTGACGCATTCCTCAATGAAGCTCGGTTGAAAAGTAAAGCTGATCGAGAACGCGAGGCGGTCATATTTGAAAGGGCCAAGCGCCAGCGACTTGATGAAAGAGCTGAGACGATCCCTCTAGAGCAAAATACCTCCACTACCGACAAAAGCCAATTCAAGATGAGGAAAAGGTTTGCTAAAACCATATCAATGGGCATGAAGCTACCATCCTCCGAAGGAAAAATTACTGGTGAAATAAAAATGCACCCCTCCTATTGCTTATATCATCAGAAGGTTTCGCACCCCACTCAAGAGTGCAAAGCTTTCGATAGATGGCGGCAAGGATACGTTACTCATCGACAACGCTTTAAGCGGGAAAAGCGCAAAACTCGTCGGGAGCAAAGAAATACGACCGAAGGGCTTAAAAGAATTACCGGCGATTGTCGCATGGTTAACACCGGCGAGTCACAAGTGCCTACATTCGGGAGTGATTCTGATGAGGAGCTGGAACTTGTCCCTCTCTTTAAAGAGTCCACTTCGGGAAAAGAAGAAGAGCCCAAGGTTTGCGAAAATATTCGGCTGCGGAATCGGACGCTGCCTGAAAAGAATCTCGGACCCTCAAACAGAAAAGATAAAGGGAAAGAAAAGGTCTCTGAAGATATCGTCTTAGATGACCAAGTTCTGGGGGAGCTAAGCGCCAAGGACCCGCCGAAGAAGAATAAGGTGGATTACAACGTCTTAGCGCATCTGAGGAAACTACCTTCGCAGCTCAGCATTCTTGACGCCCTTTTACTATCAAAGGAGGCGAGAGATTCGTTAATCAAGGCGCTACAGGATCCGGAGCAATTCCAAACTTTCTTGGCCGAGGAAAAGATGAAGGATGAATTGGAGGAAGTGCACACGGCCGATGTCGCTTTGGTGATGAAGACCTTCTCCTTGGGACGTGCGAACACAATCGCCCCCTTTATGTCTCAGGATACTGCTATGACATAAAGATAGGCAAAATCCTGATCGACAATGGATCCTCAGTTAACCTCCTCAATGTGCGGGTGTTGAAAGAAATCTGCATGAGCGTCCAGCACCTTGCTCGAGACAAGATCACCATCTCCGGGTTTGACTCCCAGTCATCAAGAACTCTTGGGTCTGTGATACTGACGCTACGCTTTGGGCTACTCGTCACAGACATTAAGTTCCACGTCATAGACGCCAAGACATGCTACAATGCTTTGCTCGGCCGACCATGGTTACACGAATACAACGTCATCCCTTCTACACAACATCAGTGTATGAAATACGCTAAAGATGGTCTCGAGTATACCGTGGCGGGAGAACTGAATCCGTTTTCCATGAACAAAGTCCGCAAATATGAAGATGCCAAGTACTTCTTACCGAATTTTTAAAAAAACGGAAAGGTGTCACAAGCCGGAGAACAAAGCTAACGCCACCATCCCTGTTTTCGGGAGTGATACCGAGGAGGAAGAGGAGATAGTGTATTCGGGTCCGCCCCAACACAACAAGCCAGGGCCGTCCGCTCCTACGTTGATCTTTGGTAGCGACTCGGAAGATGAGATCCATGCTGTATTCTCTGCTCGACCTTCAATACGAACGTTCACTGATGAAGAACAAAGTCTACAAGTCGCCATGGTGCCGCTTAAACACAGTAAAGAACTGGATGCACTTGATATTTACAATGTAGAAGAGCTACAAACGTTCTATATCCCTCCCAGGCGGAAAAGCGAAAAAGCAATTCTATTCTACCGCTCTGAAGAAACCAAAGTAGAGAAAGAAATCTGGCATGGCGCGGATCCTACGCTCGACAGGCTTCAGCCTATCCGTCTTCCCAGATATTATACGGAAGGTTTGAAAAAGCTGCTGAAACGCCAAGGGATATCCTTCAAGCAGACCGTTCGAAAAGCCAAGTTCTATGACAAAGTCTGGAACGTTCCCGGGACTCAACGCAAACTGCCTAATGGGAGAATGGAGACAAAGGGACTTGGATACATCCGGTCAAAGAAACGGGAGCTACTAAACAGCTGCTACGTCGTGTATGACTTTGATGAAGAAGCGGATGCTCAATGGGAGGACGCTAATCCTGTACCAGTGAAAGTTCCAGATGCAAAAGTGCCCAGTCCGTCGTTCGAAGAACAAATGGACAAGCTTATAAAGGAAGCGGGTCAAAAAGTCCGGGACGATCATAACCGCGAAATGGTCATCTACGAGAAAGCCAAAAAGCAACGCCCCAACAGGCCGTGAAAGATGAAAATGCCGCTCCTTGTCAACCTGTTATAAAGAAGGCCCGACGCAGAGGCAGAAACAAGTTGAAACGCGAAAAAGACGCTCAACAGCAACGAAGCGGGGCTAAAAGGCTATGCAAGCGGGAACCAAGCGGTTCCGATCTATCCCTCATGAGAAAAATGGGTCGAGCATACTCTTTTCCTCGGGACAAGACGAAGAAAATACTTGACCTCGCTTTAAAACATCAGATGCTTACACTGCCGGAGTCTAAACACCCCGAACAAGCAGGCGGAGTCTCTCACCCGGACTATTGCTCTTATCACCGAGTGGTAGGGCATCCTCTCGAAGACTGCTTCACCTTCAAAAATTGGGTTGAAGATCAGTACCAGCTTGGCAAGTTCGCTCTGTCCGACAATTGGAGGGTAGCGCCGCCACAGAAGCACGAACCCAAGGGCACGGAAGAAGAACCAGTTCCACATTGGGATTGGAAGCGAATTCGTACTTGTCGCGTGATAACGATATCAAAAGAAGAGCCCGAGAACATGGATGACCTTCCCTGGTGCTTCGAAAACAACAACGATGAGGTGATCTCAGAGTTCCCGCCTGCGCCAAAAGAGCTGGAAGATGGAATCCATACCACTGCAGATAACCTCAAGAAAATTGAGTTGGGAACGGCGAATGACCCGCGACCGACATTCATCAACGAGCTGCTATCTGAAGAAAGGGTAGCTGCGTTAAAGGACGTGCTTCTACAGCATAGAGATTGCTTCACGTGGAACTATTCCGAAATGCCGGGACTAGATCCAGAAATTGCTGTGCACAGATTGGCGATATCTCCGGACGTCAAGCCAGTCAAACAGGCGCCAAGAAGAATGCGGCTCGAGCTTGAGATGAGTATCAATGCCGAGGTTAAGAAGCTGATCGACTCTGGCTTCATCCAGGAAGTTCAATACCCTGAATGGATCGCCAACATCGTCCCGGTGATGAAGAAAAATGGGACAGTGCGCATATGCGTAGACTTCCGGGATCTCAATAAAGCTTGCCCGAAGGACGATTTCCCAGTACCAGTCACCGAACTGATGATAGACAATACGTCCACTCATGAGGTTTTCTCCTTCATGAACGGTTCATCAGGGTATAACCAGATAAAGATGCTTCCCGAAGACCAGAAGCATACCGCCTTCAGGACTCCCTTGGGTATATTCTGTTACAAGGTGATGCCCTTCGGTCTAAAAAACGCCGGTGCCACCTACCAGAGAGCCATGACAAAAATCTTCGATGACCTTATACATAAAATCGTAGAATGCTATATCGACGATCTCGTGGTTAAAAGCAAATCATACGAGGAACATCTCGAGCATCTGAAGACCGTATTTCAACGCCTTCGGCAATACAACTTGAAGATGAACCCTCTCAAGTGTGCATTCGGAGTTTCCTCGGGCAAATTCCTGGGATTCATCGTCCGACACCGAGGTATTGAAATAGATCCGTCAAAGATCAAGGCGATCATGGAAATGCCTCCGCCAAGGACTCTCAAACAGCTGCGGTCTCTCCAAGGGAAGCTCGCATATATACGGCGATTTATAGCCAACCTTTCAGGAAAGTGCCGTCCCTACAGCCACCTGATGAAGAAGGGAACCCCGTTCGTCTGGGACCATAAATACCAAAGCGCGCTAGACAAAATCAAGCAATACCTGCAGAACCCGCCAGTACTGGCCGCTCCGGTCAAGGGAAAACCTCTCATCCTTTATACAACCGCCCTCGAAGGTTCCTTGGGCGCATTATGGGCACAAGAGAACGACCAAGGGAAATAAAGAGCACTCTACTACTTAAGTCGAGTTCTACTGGGGGCAGAAAGCAACTACTCCCCCATTGAAAAACATTGCATGGCGTTGATCTTTGCGATAACAAAGCTCAGACATTATGCGTTGGCGCTGAAGTCCGTCTCATTTCGAAGGTGGACCCTCTTAAATATTTGATGTCGAAGGCCATATTGACGGGACGACTTGCTAAATGGGCCCTGCTCTTGATGGAGTTCTCGATAACATATCAACCTCTCAAGGCAGTGAAAGGCCAGGCTATCGCCGACTTCCTCGCTGAGCATCCGATACCCGCTGATTCTCCTTTAAATTGCGATCTTCTGGACGAACATGCGTTTGATGCGATCGACGGTGGCGATACCCGATGGGAGCTTTATTTCGATGGAGCATCTTCCATGAAGAAACGCAAACAAAGTACCCCTATAATCAAATCGGGAGTAGGACTCATCTTTGTAACGCCACAAAGAGGGATAATGCGTTTTGCTTTCTCCCTAACGGACCCAAGGACAAACAATGAAGCCGAATACGAAGCTCTGATAGCAGGCCTTGAGATCGCCATCGACATGGGAATTGAAAACCTCCTCATATATGGAGATTCCCAACTGGTCGTTAGTCAAGTAAACGGCGACTACCAAACATGCAAACCAGAATTGGTAAAATACGGCGAAAGAGTGCAACAATTGTTGACCCAAATTCCTTTCTACACTTTGGAGAACATACTGCGCGCGGAAAACAGCAAAGCGGACGCGTTGGCAAAGCTCGCCAAGGAACTGGCTGACGAGAACCTCGATGACGTCAAAATTGTGGTACAAAGCCGTCGGGTGCTCGCCCCAGCGGAAATATCTCCGGAATCATCCGAGGAAAAGGGAGTGACTGAGCAGATGATCTTACAAATAAAAGAACGAGAAAAGGCCGAGGACTGGAGGGAAGTCTTCATAGACTACTTTAAGTCCCATCGAATGCCCGAAGATGCATCCTCAAGACATCAGCTCATGAAACGAGCTCTGTCTTTCGCCTTCGTCAATGATACTCTGTACAAGAGGTCATTTGATTCTCTGTGGCTGAGATGTCTCGGACCTGACGAAGCGAAAAGAGTCGTTCAGGAAGTTCATGACGGACTCTGTGGTTCTCATCAAGCGGGCCCGAAGATGAAGTTGAAGATCAAACGGATGGGATACTACCGGCCCACGATGATTCAGGACTGCCTCGAATATGCGAAGCAATGCTACTCATGCCAAATTCATGGGGACTTCATCCATCAGCATCCAAATCCTCTACACCCGACAGTGGCTAGCTGGCCATTCGAAATGTGGGGAACTGATATAGTCGGCCCTATCGAACCAGCATCCTCCAGGGGACACCGTTTCATCCTGGCGACGACTGACTACTTCTCCAAATGGGCAGAGGCAGTACCACCGAGGGAAGTGAAGACGGAGAATATCCTCCATTTCTTCGAGACGCACGTCCTATATCAGTTTGGGACTCCACGAAGGATCATCTCCGATAACGGGCCAGCTTACAGAAGCCACAAGATCAGTCGCTTCGCGCAACAGCACAATATAGACTGGAGATATTCCTTGGTTTATAATCCGCGAGCTAACGGTCTAGCTGAGGCCTTCAACAAGACCTTAACAAAGATTATGAAGAAGACGGTGTCCCGAAATAAGAAGGACTGGCATGAGAGGCTGCAAGAGCCTCTTAGGGCATATCGAACTACGTTCAAGACGGCCACGAACGCAACGCCATATGCGTTGGTATTAGGTGCAGAAGCAGTACTCCCCCTCGAGATAGAGTTACCCTCTCTACGAGTGGCAGTCTACTACGAGCTGACGGACGAAGAAAATGTTCACCTTCGGCTTGAGGAGCTTGACGCCCTTGATGAAACCCGGCTCATAGCGCAACAAAATCTGGAAGCTTATAAAGCAAAAATGACGCGCTCATATGAAAGATTGACCCGACCGAGGACATTCCGCCAATGCGAGCTCGTGCTAGTGGTCAAAAGGCCCATGATCCCCAATCACGCCAAGCGGGGAAAATTCGAGCCAAACTATGAAGGCCCGTACATCATAGATAAGGTCTACCAGGGTGGGGCCTATCTACTCATGGACATGCACGGTGAAAGGCCTTTCAGGCCAATAAACGGTCGCTTCCTAAAGAAATACTATGTTTAATGAGCCACAGCCTAGGTCAATGATAGATGATGACGACTATGTCCGCTCGCTATCTTCCTCAGCTCAAACTCTATAAGCAGTAGCCAATCTTCTCCATGACGGACCGAAACGTCCTTAAACTAATGACGGACCGAAACGTCCTTAAACTATTACCACAGCATCTTCAGGCTGACGAGATCAATAAAAAAAATATATGTATAAAAATAAAAAAAATAATAATATAAAAACGGTATGTCCATAAGCAAAAAGGGCACGGATGAAAACCCGAAAGGGCTCCGTGAGTAAAAACAGCAGGGCTACCGGCGAGTGTTCGTGAAAACCTGAAATGGCGCGACCTTGTAAAAAAAAAATATATATATATATATATAAATAAAGAGAATAAAAAAAAGGGTATGTCCATAAGCAAAAAGGGCACGGATGAAAACCCGAATGGGCTCCGTGAGTAAAAACAGCAGGACTACCGGCGAGTGTTTGTGAAAACCCGAAAGGGCGCAATCTCGTTAAAAGACACTTATAGAGTCCTCTCGACCTTGTAAGGAGAAACCACCCACGTGAGATCCTTACGACTCACAAGGGAGCAACACACTTAGGGATCCCCACGATTCCTAAGGAGAAAATACACTTGCCAGATCTTCACGACTCGTAAGGAGAACTCTCTTATGGGACCCTCACGGCTCATAAGATTTGAAAGTCTTAAGTTACAGAGACCTAAACCTGTGCTTAAGCAATCCCCACAACCTTCGATATTTCCCTACAAGTAGTTCAATACTGACCCTTGTATACAATCCACGGGCGCTAATAAACATTCCCCTAACCAAGTTTTATCCGTGATTGGGGATATGTTCGTATGGTGAACGACCTCTCGATTTACAAGGAGAAAACCCTCCTGTAGGATCCTTACGACTTACAGAGGAACATGCACTTAGGAATCCTCACGATTCCTAAGGAGAAAATACACCTACAAGATCATCACGACTTGTAGGGAGAAATACCTTTGTGAGACCCTTACGGCTCATGAAGTTAAAGGCCTTAGTCGACAGCGCCTTAACCCTGTTTGCTAAGCCACCTTTGTTCGACATCGACGGAGGCAAATGATGATTCTCTCCTGGCAATATCCCAGTTGTAGCGGTGCTGATGCCGAAATCGGTGTCTAATTCCAGGTTTACGGCGGAAAGCCAGTGGGCCGCACATGCATACGGAATAGCCGAAATGATAGGGCAACTTGCAATAAAAAGCAGCAAGTAAAAATGTATGCATGCAAAATAGCCGAAATAATTGGGCAACTTGCAATAAAAAGTAGCGAGTAAAAATAAAATAATTAGCCGAAATGATTGGGCACCGCGAAAAATAGCCGAAATGATTGGGCAATCGCGACCTTCGCAATATAAAAGCTGAAATGATAGAGCATCGCGAAAAACAAAAAAATAATGATAAAACTTTGGCCCTACAGTTGAGATCACATCGATCCCAGTATACAATCCAAGAGCGCAAATGAAGAGGGAACCATACTCTCCCAACAGGCTCCGCCAGAAAACGAAGCCAAATCTTGACGGTTCATCCCAACTCCGAAGAAACCAGTGTCTTCGGCAAATACCTTAACTCAGGGAAACAAACAATCCTTGATGAAAGCCTCCTGATCCGCGTCGACTCGCAGAGCAACCAGTGTCTCAGTGGGAAATTCTCGACTCGTTTCAACACCAGGGAAACAAATAATCCTTAGCGCTAGGGAAACAAATAATCCTTAGCAAATACCTCAACTCAAGGAAACAAACAATCCTTGACGAGAGCCTCCTGATCCGCGTCGACTCGCAGAGCAACCAGTGCTTCCGTGGGAAATTCTTGACTCGTTTCAACACCAGGGAAACAAATAATCCTTGGTTCTAGGGAAACAAATAATCCTTAGCAAATACCTCAATTCAAGGAAACAAACAATCCTTGACGAGAGCCTCCTGATTCGCGTCGACTCGCAGAGCAACCAGTGCCTCCGTGGGAAGTTCTCGACTCGTTTCAACACCAGGGAAACAAATAATCCTTGGCGCTAGGGAAACAAATAATCCTTAGCAAATACCTCAACTCGGGGAAACAAACAATCCTTGACGAGAGCCTCCTGATCCGCGTCGACTCGCAGAGCATCCAGTGCCTCCGTGGGAAACTCTCGACTCGTTTCAACACCAGGGAAACAAATAATCCTTGGTGCTAGAGAAACAAATAATCCTTAGCAAATACCTCAACTCAAGGAAACAAACAATTCTTGACGAGAGCCTCCTGATCCGCGTCGACTCGCAGGGCAACCAGTGCCTCCGTGGGAAATTCTCGACTCATTTCAACACCAGGGAAACAAATAATCCTTGGCGCTAGGGAAACAAATAATCCTTAGCAAATACCTCAACTCAAGGAAACAAACAATCCTTGATGAGAGTCTCCTGATTCGTGTCGGCTCGCAGAGAAATCAGTGTCTCCGCGGGAAAATTCCCGATTCGTCTCAACTTACAAGATGAAGCCTCAGGCAGCAGGGACTAAGAAACTTGCTTCCTGAACAATGAGACCCTGCAAGTCGATCTAAAACGGTCTCTTGCATACTATTCACGGGTCTCACTCTCCAAAGTCGAGTTTCGACAAGGAGGGAAACAACCGCTTACGAATCCTCTCGACTCGTAGGAGGGAAAAATTCTCTTATAAGATCCTTACGACTTATAAGAGAAAACGCACTTAGGAGTCCTTACGATTCCTAAGGAGAAAACACACCTACGAAATCCTCTCGATCCGTAGGGAGAAAAATCTCTATGAAATCCTCACGGCTCATAGAGTTGAAAAGTCTTAGGCAGCAGATTTGAACCTGCGGCCTAAGCCATCGCTATCTCTCGGAAAAATCTAGATGCTTACTCTATTATCGGTCAAATGTGTTTATCAGGACAGTATGCTGATAATAAGAGAGAAGAAAAAGCAAAGAAATAGCACAAGACATTGCAAAGAAAATGTATATCTTTATTGAATGTAATCAAGTACAAAGTGAAGCGTACAAAAGAATAAAGAATGGATACATGTTATTCGAAGACGGAAAAGAAAATTTTTACAAGTTTATTGGTACAAAGGCAATCATTAGGAAGGAAGCGTCTTGCATAGCTCTATTAAATGTTCGTGCACTTCCTTCCGCGCCTTTTCTTGATCGGCCACCACCGCTAGTTCAGCCTCCACTTGAGCCCGCTGTTGCAAGACGGACGCAAGCTGCTCCCTAACGGCCTGATGAACAGCTTCACAGCCTGGAGTGTCACGCTCGGCAATATCAAGCTTCCGCTTCAAGTTCATCCCATGAGAAATGCGCTCCAAGAGGCCCTCAAAGATAGCCTTCACTTGGGCAGCATTTGCCTCGACCTCAGCACGCAGATGAGCCGTCTTGCTTGAAGTCTTTTGGTACTCCCTCAGCCTTAAAGCCGCTTCTTGTTCCAAGTGGCGGACGTAAGAAGTGCTTTGCTCAATCCACGCTGCTCTGTGATTGCCTGCGGCTAAGGTCTCGGGAGCGGGAAGCATCAACTCTAGCTGGTGCAGGCGAGCCTCGATCTCCCTGCAATGGTTAGCCCAAGATGCGACGATGCCCTCATCATGGAAATTAGCAAATATCACCAGCATCGGGTTAACCGTCGTAGCGAAATTTGCAGCAGACGTAGGAGTCTCGACGTCGAGTTTCTCGATATAATCGCTCAACATACGCAGACTATTCGCCGCACCTTTCGAGGACGGACGTCTCTGGGAAGGGCTTGCCGGTGTTGTAATATGAGACTCAAAAGGCACCGAGATCGGAACGACAGCTGAAAAGACAAAATGCGATTAGATGACGATTTAAGAGATATGGAAAAGTTATTGATGAGATAGTCTATTATACCAGTTGAAGCAGGTGGCAAGGCCGGAAGGGCCGGTGGCGCGACCGATCTTTCTTCTCCCCCTTCGATTTGTAGCACTGCAGTCAGGACGAGAAAAAGTTAGAAATAATTCCATCACCGAAAAAGAAAGATATCAGTCGAGAACTATACTCACCAGCGCCACCGGAGGGAGAAGCGAGTTCAGATGGGAAGGAGAAGTGTGGGAGCAACACTTGATATAGATGATCAAAGAGCACTCCTGAAAAGACACAACAGTACGACTTTAGTACACAAATTATACGTATGAAAGATAAGATTAATAAGTTGCAAACCCATACCTTCCAACATCTTTGACTGTATGAGAGAGGGCTGAGAAGTGACCACCGCCAAGGCAGTAGTTGAAGGCGCTCCCTCGAGCAATGGGGAATCGGCACTGGCTGCACCTGCATTACGAACAAATGTGAACTTGTCAGAAAGGATTGTAAGATAAAGAGGACAGTAACTTGGGATTTACCTGATGAGCTGCCGGCTGAAACTGAGGCGACTCCCTCCTCCATCGACATAAGGCCACCGCCCGTGGCCTCGTCACCCGACTCAATGGGGACCGTTGTCGTGCTCGCAAGACCTGGAGACGACGGGGGACCATAGGCGGGGAGGGCTATGACCGGAGCATTACCAGATTCCTGAGAAAGAGCGGTTGGCTCATCTTCAGGAATCATGTCTACCTCACCCGTTACTCCCTCGGGCTCAGCAATCACGGTTGCCTCGTCCACCGTCACCACGAGGTCGCCGGCCTCAAGCGCCTCGTCCGCCACTACCCTGGGCTCAATTATAACAATCATTTCATCTGCCGCCACTTCAGGCTCGGCATCAATGACCTTCTCGGCTGCGGATCCCTCGGCCTCCAGCTCAGGCTCCATAACCCCAGCGACGTTGTCCACCGTCGGCTCAAGTTCGGCCGGTGCCTCCCCTCCCGTGTCCTTGGGTTCGATAGTCTCTGCCTCCCCCTCGGTCGGACTTGGCCCTGCAAGACGAGATGCATAAGAACCGGCGAGTTTACAATTTTTACAAACAAAATTCTGAAAGAAGTATTACCTGAGGTGGACTTCTCGTTAGCCTCCCTATTGGCGCGAATCGCCTGTCTATGAGCTGTAGACAGGGCGACCGGGGACTCTTCTGACGGGGTATCGGTACGAGTAACGGTGCTTGGGCCCGCTCCAATGGCCAAGGCAGCCCTCCGTGCCTTTGCTTCGCGCCTCAACCGCTTCCTCTCCTCCCGAGCCGTTGAGACGGATTCCACCAGAGCCTCTTTCATTGAGGCGTCTTCGTCCGTGAATAGGGATGCCTCCAAATTTTTCAAGGCATCCCTCGTCGTTTTGTCAAGTCGAGGCTCTCGCGGCAGCCCTGAAGAAGCTGGGACTTCAGTAAAGGATCAGGGGAGAGTCCCCGAATCAGCTGGCGCGGCCCCTGTAAAGAAACAAAGGAAAAAAGGTTAGATTGGCCGTCAGAAAAGAGGATAAAAAAAACTCAATAAGCCGAGACGTACCAACGCCCGTCAAGGCGCGCTTCTTCTCCTCCTCCTGAAAGGTTTTTAAAGAGGCAGCAATGGCCTCTTCGGTATTGACACCTGTTGAAAATGGGGGAAAGTATTAGTCAAAAATAATAATAAAAAAATGCGATAAAACGACGAAGAAAGCAGCTAATGATTACCTGACTCAGCGAGTTTATTCAACATCGCTTCAAGCCTCGCTGATCGCTCAGAAGCTGCAATAGCAGCCGCCAGGTTGGTGTCTGCGGGGTCTACCGAGAAGCCCTTATTGCTGCCATACTCGCTTATTCCTTCGGTAAGAGGGGCCTCAGGCTCTAAACCGAGGATCGCGTCAAGGGAGAGGAGCGACTTCTTCTTCTTTTGCCCGCCAGCTCTGGATGCACCCGGGATTGATTTGCGCTTGGCAGACACCTTGGGGCGGCGGGTCCCGATACCCGCGCTTACGCCGGACTCCGGCGATACCACATTTACCACTGGAGCACGGGGGGCTGGTGGCACAGCCACAGTATCACGAAGCGGCAATCCGCGCGGAGGGCTCAACACACGTAGAGGTCCAACTCCAACACCTTTCAATGGAGGAATGACTGGGGTCCTCGGCTTCAGGGGAGCCTTGCGATCGCCGCCGGGAGGCGCACCCTTGCGGTCAACCAGCATGCGCTTTTCCATTTGGATGACTGGACCCATTGCGTGCGCGTACCAGGCCGCGTACGTGTTGAGGACTTTGGGGGCGCAGCTCGGCTCGCTGATAAAGAAATAAGAACCCGTGTTAAGCCGCATAAAATGGTGCATTGCATCCCTTATCCCTTCTCAGCTAACCGCAGGCCTTTCTAAGAAAGCTTCCATCGGGATCCCCTGATTATAGCTCGATTGCTGAGCAAACCGATGAGGGTTATACCTCATGAGGAGCGCCGTCTCATTCTGCCTAAACACCAAATAGCCCGGCCGAATGGAGTAGAGATGGAGGATTTCCCGAGCCTTCAATATGGAAGCCCCGTCCCCCGTCTTTAAAATCGTCGCGCAGCGGCACTACCGATTTGGTGGTCTCTGAGCCTATTGTTATGACCTTATCCAAAAAGGAAACCTTCGCTCCGACCAGGTGTGGACGAAGGAGTAACCCCCTAGCCTCCCGTGGAGGTGAAACTACGATCGAAGCACCGACTAATCGTATGACTCTAGGGAGTCTGCATTTCTCAAAAAAGGGAGGGATCTTATGGGCGCCGAACACCCCGTGCACGTGCATTTCCATCCAGGGTGTGAAGTAGTGCATCGGGAAGTTAGCGGGCTGCACCCCAGGCTCACTAGCGTCCGCCGCTACGCTAAGTCCATTATAAAGATAAGCCATCCCGGCAATCCCTACTGACAACTGCAAGCCAGCCACCATCCGGTGCGCTGGGTAGAAAATAGATGACCGCATGTGGCGCGGGTGCATGGGGAGCGCAAAGCTGCACAGCCACAAGCCCAGGAACCCTACAAAAAAGGTTTCCTCATCTATACCCGGGATGGCGATTTCCGAGAAAGGAACGACGGCGGCACCGGGGAGATAAAAGTCCCTTTGGTCATTCTCTGATATGGGTCGACGGTCCAAGCCGAAGCCAAAAGGGTCATCAAGTTGGGCAAACTTCTCTCTCTGCTCCGATAAGAACTCTGGTCGGATAAAGCGGGCAATAAAATCGGCGAAACTGACGCCCCGGACACCCGACTCCAGATAGAGCCCTTCATAAATCTCCAGCACCTTCACCAAGCCCGGGAACTGGTGCTGAATGGCATTCTCCGGAGTCAAGTCAAACACCAACGGTTTGGTGGCAAAGACGTACTCATCAGGAGGAAGCAGCTCCTCGTAGTGCTCCCCTCTCATTGGTAGACCCGAAACTTCAGCAAACTCCTCCAAGGAGATGGAGACCTCCCTGACCGTCATCAGGAAAGTGTGGGTGGGGATATTCCATTGTTCGATAAAGGCCTTGATCCACCACATTGGAGGAGGGGGATACTCGAAAAGCGAGACGTAAATAGCCGAATATAAACCAATCTTCGTTAGATGAGCCCTTTTCGCCGATAAGATGTACCGGGCCCACTGCAAATATCCGGCGGGCGGTCGCGGGACCAATCCAATATTATAAGTCTGTCCCCAAGGGCGTGCTTCAACCTGACAGATTCGCCTCCCTAGAATGTCTATTGCCGGCGGCGGCTGCACGGGAATGGCACCAATTGCAGGCTGGAGGAGATCATCAGAATTCCAATTTTTGACCTCCACGGCATACTTCACCGGGGGCTCATCCGCATAAGGAATTGAAGTTATGGGCTCAGACGGCGTGGCAGAACTGAAACTGCGGCGACCCTGGATGATTTCATTGTACCACCTACCCCACAGATGAAGGCTCTTGTGCTCGGGGTCATGATCCTTTATGAGAGCGAGCACCACTCGATCCATCGGTGCCTGGGGGAACCCTCCCTCCGAGCGAATAAACAGGAAAGACATATTAGCAGACATGTTTCCTGCGGAAGGACAAAAAATTTATTAGCCGTCAGTGTTGTAATTCCAACGCTTGACATTTTAAAAATTTACACCACGCTGCAATGCAGTGGGTGGGGGACCAAATGGGGACCCACGAAATCTGGATGACAGTGCATCATTTAATAAGACAGCTCCATCATTGGATGAGACTGTCAATTAAAGAAAGATTCTCCAAGAGAATACCCTCATTGGTGGGAAATCCCTAGAGACAAGAAGAAAATCTCCTCTTTTAGAGCAAAGCTCTGTCACAGAGTGACATTTGTCAAATTTTGGTCTCAAGGGAATACAATTTCCTAAAAAGAGCCTAGCTCTATAATAATGATGAAAACTGTAACTCCTAAGGATTAAAAAATTTGGGGATCTTAAAGATCCATGAAAACTTTTAGGAGTTCCTCATTTTCAGATAAAAAAAAAGAGATCTACATTTGATCCATGAGCAAGGCTCTGTTCATGGGTTAAAACCCATGAACAAGATCCCTGTAGATCTGTGAACTTTTGAGAGTAAGGCTCTGTTGATGAAACCCCAAAAGAGTTTTCTTTAGATCAAAGATCTATGAGAGCAAGGCTCTGTTAATTAAATTCGATTTAATTTAATTTAATTTTACCTAAAAGTGATTTAAAGTTCTGAAATTTGAAATTCTTGGGAAGAAACGAGAGCAAGGCTCTAAAAATTCTCAAACAAGAGCAAGACTCGGAAGTTTAAATTCTTGAAAGTGGTAAAAAATTACCAAGGACCAAGGGTCCTATTTATAGGCGCCTGCACCCCTTCAGATCACCCTTTGATCCAACGGTCAGAATTTTGCCACCGTCGCACTCACGTGCGCGCCACGTGAGCGCAACGGTGGGGGGGCATTTGTTTCCCCCAATCAGAGCAAAGCTCTGTTGGAATTCAAAATTCAAATTTTGAAGCAACGCTTCAAATCCCGGGCGCAACGCGCCACGTGTCAGGTGCTGATACGTCAGCACAGCGCCCGAGGCAGCGCGCCCAATCAGAGCAAAGCTCTATTAAAAAACAAAAGGAAGCAACGCTTCAGTTGCGCAAGCACTGCGCTGCGCGACACGTGTCAGCGCAGTCTCGCTGGCGCAGTTGCGCTGCGCTGTGCGATGCTTGACACGTGTCACGCGCTGGGGCATTTGCGCCAAACAGAATTAAGATTTCAAAGAAATCTTTCTGTTCTTGTTAAAACAAGAAGATTTTCTTCTGTAAAACAGAAGCCCTTGGATCAAAGATCCAACGGTGGGGAAAATTCCCCAAATCACTTAGAGAAAGATCTCTTTAACAAATTTATGAGCACTATATAAAGGCCCCTACACCTCAATTCAAAGGGATGAACATTTTTGAGAAATCAAGAGCTTCAAACAGAGAGAACTCTGAAAAAGTTTCAAGAAAAAGGTAAAAAACCTTCATAAAATAGAAGAAATTTCTTCTAATAGATCATTGATCTAAGAACAAGATCAATGATCTTCACATAATAAACAGTGCTTTGCACTTCTCATGAACCACTGGTTCTTTAAAACAAGAAAAACAAGAAATACTTGTTTTCTTTGATTCTCATTAGATCGAAGAAAACAAACAGTGCTTTGCACTTTATCATGAACCATTGGTTCCAAAAGATTCTCAAATCATAGTGCCTTGCACTTGCAAACCGTGCTGTTGCGCTCCTGGATTGGTGCAAGCCCTCAGAGCGCGCCACGTGTCAGCAGCGCAGGCGCAGCGCATTAGCGCAACGCACTGCGATTGTGTGACACATGTCAACACCACAAGCGCTTGCGCTCTCTGATTGGCGCAAAGCGCCTGATAAATGCAATGCATTTCCTAAAGGGCAAGGCCCAAATCAAAAAGACCAAGCAGGCCTAATGAAATTGTAACGCAATAAAAAGGGCAGAGCCCAAACAGAATTGATGCTCTGCATCATTTATAAATGGGCAGAGCCCAAACGAAATAATAAAAATGCTATGCATTTTAAAAAGGGCAGAGCCCAAACAAAGTAGATGCTTTGCATTATTTATAAATGGGCAGAGCCCAAAACAAATTGATGCTCTGCATCCTTTATGGGTAGAGCCCAAATAAAAATAAAAAGAAATGCAATGCAAAAGCAGATAAAATGTTGAACATTTTCAACCGGACTTAGCCCAATTTTGGCCGTAAGTCCTAAAATTAAATTGACTGAGCAAGATTGCTCTCTTAAATCAATTTACCTCCGGTTTGAGGGTACATCTCTGAACTCCTCTGACACATGTCGTTGTAATCCTTCAACGACGTCAGAGAGGTGACGGGTCCCAACGACCACATACGTATATGGACTGCGAGGTCCTTAAACTCGTGGACCGAAACGTCCTTAAACTAATGTTGGACCGAAACTTCCTCAAACTAATGATGGACCACCACGTCCCTAAACTGGCGATGGACCACCACGTCCCTAAACTGGAACATGGACCACTATGTCCCTAAACTGGAACAATAGAGCCCCCAAATGCTCTTTTGTCGGATCCAAATGATCCCGTTAAGTTGATCTTAGTCTCAAATCAGATTAACGTATCGTTAAAAAACGTTTAAGGTCGATCTTAGCCTAAATATGGCTAACGTATCCTTAAACTAAAAACACCAAAACCAAATATAAGTAAATACGGATTTGGACTAATCCACGTCCTACGGGCGACGGCATCACTTAGTCTCCGTATACAATCCACGGGCAACCACAAACAAAACAAACACACACGACACGAAGTGAAATTCTGGAGAAGGAGAAAGTTGTTACGGCGATGCGGTAGCGTTATTAACTGCAGGGGCTTGCGCCTGCAGGGAAGAGCGTCCCCACAATCAAAACCCCCTCAAGCGAGGGGGAATCTGACGAAGTCTGCTACATCGGCCACATCCGTCTAAACCTCCGATACACGGTGCCATAAATCAACTTGGCATTTTCGGAGAGGTGGACGGATAAAACCAAATAGCATCTGCCCCGAATCCCAACGTCAGGACCTCGCAGTCTTGTGCGCCGCCATTCGGAGGGGAACAACACTGCTTGGGGGTCACGTGTTACCACGTGAGGCGCTCAAAAAATAGGGTTTATTCCCTTTTATTTTTTATAAGTGCTGAGCACTTCTCAGGGGTCACATGGGGTCACGTGAGGTAATAAAAAAATAGGGTTTATTCCCTTTTCTTTTTTATAAGTGCTGAGCACTTCTCAGGGGTCACGTGGGGTCACGTGAGGTGCTAAAAAAATAGGGTTTATTTCCTTTTCTCTTTTATAAGTGCTGAGCACTTCTCAGGGGTCACATGGGGTCATGTGACTAGATCTCATTCTTTCCCTCTTTGTTCCTCAAAGGTGCTCACGGGGGAACACGTGGGTTTTTATGTAGTGTTTGAATGCTAACGAATCATCAAGTTGTTCTTCTATGGTTCTGAGGGATCAAGTTCTCCTTTTGTTCTTTGTTGGGATTAAATTATTTTAAAGGGTTAAACCCCAGTTCCAGAGGAATTAAATTCCTATATGTTTTGTAAGAGTTAAACTCTTTTGTATTCAGTTCTTTCTCCAAGGCTTTGAATCTGCATGATAGAATCTCCCCGATGAGAATTAAATTCTCAACTTGTGGGGAGATCTGCTTCTGCAGATCTTAACCTGAGGAAGAACTAAGTTCTTTGAGAAGAGTTAAACTCTTGGTTTGAGAATTAAATTCTCTTCTTGTGGGAGCTTTTGGGAGGGTTTCCCTTTCTTTAGAGAATTAAATTCTCTATCTATTTTTCCTCCCCTCTCCCTCCTTCTGTATCTCCTTGCTCCTATTTATATGAGAAGAAAAAGAATCAATTTGTTAAGAAAATCCCTTATTGAGAAATCATGATTGATTCCATGATCTTTTAGATTAATTGGTGAATTTTATTCACCGTTGGATTTTTAATCCAAAAGCTCTCTGTTTAATAGAGAAGATTTCTTGTTTGTTTAACAAGATTATGAATATCTTGTTGGTTTTAACAAGATTAGAATTTTATTCTATCATATCTTTTTAGTTTAACAAGATCAGAAATATATTTTCTTAATATGGATATCTTGTTAACATAGAATTTTATTCTTGTTATAAGATTAGGAAAATATTTTCTCATAATAGATTTTTATTCTATCAAATGATCACCGCTGGATCTTTGATCCAAGAGTCCTCTGTTTAACAGAGAAGATCTCTCTAGTTTAAGGAAGATTAAGAAAATATTTCCCAAATAGAATTTAATTCTAGAATTTGATAGGAACATTTTAAATTATGGTGCTCACATGCTTTGCACGTGATTGGCGAAAGCACTTACGTGTTTAACATGTGACCCCTAGTGTAGGTTTTAGCTTGTGTATGTTCAGAGTGCTCACGTGTGTAACACGTGAGCATGTTTGGCCCTTGGTTATTTATGATCAGCGCTCATATACTTTGCATATGAGCGCCGACGTGTTTTACACGTGATGCATGTTTGTCCCTTAGTTATTTATGTTCAGCGCTCACATGCTTTGCATATGCGTGCCCACGTGTTTTACTTGTGATGCCTTTTTTTTAGGATTCTCCCCCTTTTTTGTAAGGGAACAAGTAGATTTTGGCCAAAAATTTTGGCGGGAACAAATGCCCCCACTACTTTGCCCACGTAAGCATTTACGTGGGTGAAGTAGTGCAGAGTTATGTATGGCAATAGAATTGAGGACTTAGGGGACAAGTTTAGAGTCCTTGTTAGCCTAAGACCTTTTCCATCTTCATGAACCGTAAAAGTTTTAAGAAGGTTTTTCTCCCTACGAGTCGAAAGGATCCCGTAGGTGTAAATTCTCCCTAGAAATCGTGAGGATTTCTGAGCGTTCATCGCCTCCGTGAGTCGTAAGGATCTCACTCGGGTATATTTCCTTACGAATCGTAAGGACCCGTAAGTAGCTTCTTTATTTCAGCGGCGAATGTGGCTTTGGCAAATGTAGCCCGCAGATAGTCCATATTGACCTCCTTGTAGAGCAGTGATGGCTTAGGAAACATGTTTAGATCTGCCGCCTAAGACTTTTCAACTTTATGAGCCGTGAGGGTCTCATAAAGACTTTTCTTCCTACAAGTCGAGAGGATCCCGTAGGTGTATTTTTCTCCTTAGGAATCGTGAGGATTCCTAAGTGCGTTTTCGCTTGAGAGTCGTAAGGATCTCACAAGAGAATTTTCCCGCTTACAAGTCGAGAGGACTCGTAAGTGGTTGTTTCCCTCCTTGTCGAGATTCGACTTCAGAGAGTGTGGCCCGTGAATAGTATGCAAGAGTCCATCTTGGATCGACTTGCAGGGCCCCAGTGCTTAGGAAACATGTCCTTATCTCCATTGCCTAAGGCTTTTTCCTACGAGTCGAGACAAATCAAAAAGTTCTCGCAAAGATGTCCTAACGTCACAGTTAACCTCTGCTCTTTACGATAGAGGTCCGTTATGTTAGTTATATATATGCCCTAGAGGCCATTGTTGTACATATGATGTATATTATAGTGGATGCTTGGTTATATATAGAGAAGACTTTCTTGCTCAATATGATAGTATGCTATCTGGTTTTACTTTGTCTTAACATGTTGACTTGTATTGGTTTACAGTCTTGTTCTCATATGTTGATAAAGCCCTTAGGATATGTACTCGATTACTGGGATTATGATGTAGATCATATTAGTGGGGCAAGGGTAGTCCAAGAGTACATCCTATAACTGTTCCTAGTCGAGGGTGTATCGAGACAGGGCATCGATACACCAGAGTAAACTAGCGTATACGCATCTTGACCCAGATGATGGGCGATGGATGATCCCATATCCATCGGTGTTTGACATCAAAGATGGTGTACGGGTGCTCAGTGGAGACTGGGTACACTGAACGGACTCGCCGAGAACTCCTAGATGGTATTATACCTATTGTCAGATAGCAGTTCTCTGGTGACACTGGTACAGGTTAGTCTGTAGACCCGAGATCGTCATAGAGTCTTATGTGATTCCCACTGTGCTTTGATTTCCATCTTACCACGTCCAAGAGGGCGTGCAAAATGGTGGCTTTTGGGTACAGTCCCGAATCACATGGAGGTAATGAGCGACAGGAGGGGTTTCGTCTTTCCCGGTATTAGGAGTTGATGTTGCGCTGTGTTCGATTGGCTATAACTAGACGTCCCTGGCCAGGGCTGATATGGAGATCTACTGGTAAGTGTTATCAGTAGTTTCTCGACCCGTTATGAGCCTCACATCGACATGAATTATCAGTTACTGGAGTCTGACGTTTACCACCCCTAGACTGGATATGCGACATATGATACGAAGAGACCGGACTGTACGGTAGTGTTACTGATTGGCACGGCGGGAGTTTTGACAGCTTCGCTGGTTTTCTTCTGATCGCTCAATACCCGGGTGGCCGTTACGTTTAGCTGATTGCTTGCGGCTTGTGGATGTTTGATATGATCATCACCCTTTGCCGGCGTATTGACGAGTCTTAGAGTCCCAAACAGGAGTTTTCTAGCTTAGGCGAAACGATGTGGTGTGCATATGAGATATGCGCGGGGACCCGATTGAATGCGGGTATGTGATACCGTATGTTAATCAGGCACTTTTCTATTGGTCGGGTCGTATGTGATATGACCGGTTTGTTAAATCAAGTGTTGATTTAACATATGACTTTTAGTTTAATTCTTTATTTAAACCCTTTTCTTTGAAGAAGATGTATGCATGCATGCATGCACATGATGATGTGCATGAACACATACATACATACATACATACATACATACATACATGGATGAGTATCATGGTTGATGATACACTATATGGTGGCAATGCAAGACTCATATGGTTTTTAATATGTGCTTATTCATTTATATTGAGTTTTATTTAAAGATAATTCACTCATGGTTAATGTTTATCTTGCTTTGACTTTGTGACCATTCTTGACCTAACTTTTAACCTTGGGTTAATTATCTTTTGCCTTTTAACTCGATGATAAAATATCTAGATATTAACTAACCATGGTTTGAAGGGAGAAGGATTTAATATGATTATTTCATTCTCATCTCTTTTTATGTTATTATTCATCACAAAAGCTTTTGAGCTCAAGCTTTGCTATCATCTTCTTCTTCCTCACTCTCTTGAGTTTTCATTTGAGTGAGTTAGAGAAAAAGAAAGGGTTTTGATTAGAGAATACAAACCACCTTATCATTCTATACACATCTAGCCCATTTGTATAGAGTGTTTTTCTACACTTCTTCCATGGAACAAGTAAAGCAAGGAGTTTTGGGCAAAGGGACTTCGGGTGGATCATCGTGGACTTGGAAGGTTGCTAGCGATCCGTTCCAAACACTCAAAGGTCCAAGGAGTCACCAAAGAGAGACTACAAAGGTTGTAATCTCTACTCTTAGTGATAGATTGTTCTTTGTATGTGATACAAAACTTGTTACCCTAAATATTTTAGTTAAGATTCATGGTTTGTTTACTTTGCACCTCTCTAAATTATAAAGTGGCATGAGTGATGCTACCAAACCCTAGACTAGGTGCACGGGAAACCCAACAGTGGTATCAGAGCCAAGCTAGAATTTTAGACACAGTGTTAATACCAATACGAAAACGAAATTGATTCCGAAAATACGGTATTATGAAACCCTAAAATTGCTCTCTGGAAATTTTCTAAAAAGTCGTTTTAAAATTTTTCAAATAGGTGCAGAACATTGTATAGGAGAACCTTAGAACATGGGTGAAATACGGGGAGTGGTGCTCGGATTTTGGCTGAGCACCAGGCCAGAAATTCCGGCTTGGTCGGCCCCCTTACCCCTCTGCACTCCGTATTTCTCCTGTGCTCTTCTCTTCTGTACTTGGGGTTTCTAGTATTATTTGCTTCGCCCAATTTTTATGTGATGATTATTTTGACCTGGGGCTAATTCGTAGTGTTTCGTAGTCATATAATTTAACACTATATTGGTAATCTTGACAATGTTTAGCAGTTCGAACGAACTTCGAACACCACATTTTGTACCCCACTGCAATTTCCAAGTGTTGTGATTTTCCTGAGTTGATTGTGTTCGTAAAATCGTGCAAGTACCCCAATGGACCCTCTAGAAGAACATACCAACCTTAACTCGATTCTATGCCCACGGAACTGCGATCGAACCCTAGGGTTTGTCGTAGTTCCGTGGTGTCATAGGTGAGCCATTGGTTAACTCTTTCTACGGCTAGTCCATGGACACTGTGGCACGGTTTTTGAGTATTTTTGAATTTGCTCAAGTGTTGAGCTCACGGGGTAATTTGTGAGTGTATGTTGATTCGATCGAAACGTTAAACATTGTCTTGATATATCTGTAATGTGATACAATATGTAGAATTCATAAAGTTAGGCATGAAATCCGCAATATGTGATATTTCGGGTTTACGATGTCTAAGATGATTTTGGATTCCAAATATTGTAATTTTTCACTTTCTTTTCTGCGACCGTAAGTGTAGTATATGGGGTATCACCGATTTCGTTGCTATACATCAACGACAATCGGGATACGCATACTTGCTTACGTTGATGATATGAGATGTTATATGTTGCTGTGATATATTATATTGGATCGCCGTGTTTTGAATAACCGGGGGTTTTATGTGAGATGGGGTTTTTTTTATTTTCATTCATGTAAAATTCATTATATGTAATATTCTTTTATTGGAGCACTTCCGGGTTGAGGATGATGTCACCATTGTATATTATTTACTTTTCCGCATTAGGATAAACCCAAGAGGGGAGCACAAATAACCGGGTTCTAGGGTACAGTGGGAGGACATCTCGAGGAGTCGAGACCGGGTCTCCTAACCCTAGAATTGGCAGCGTTACTTGCCGCTCTCGTAGGGGTCTAGGGATGTGGGTTTGGCTATTCATCGCGACCATGGAATCCTGTTTTATACAGGCTCAAAATAATACACGGACCTCCTAGTATATCCAATATTTCATATGTTTCTTCTGCTGCTGATATATTGTGATGTGATCATATTATATGCGTGAGACGAATGCTTTATTATTGTATATATGATATATAATAAACGTTGCTTATGTTTTACACCCGCGCTAGTCCCACCCCGGTATGTCGTTAGTTAAGCAACCTAACGGTGCATAACGGGACACTGTAGCGAATGCGGATGGCATAAGCGTACGTTGTATTTTCGTTTCTTCTGTGATACTTAGGAAGCATAAATGATGGGATTCATTAATGAGATTAATAAAAGAAAAGAAACCTAAAAGATATTGTAGAATCAAATCTATAAAAAGGGTAGCTATAGTTTTGCTTTGCATAGCGGTATTCCTTGTAGAATATCCAGCACCTTATTCGATAAGGAAAGAGCTGAGATCCCTTCACCGGGAGTGACCTCTTTAGCAATACTAGCAGATGCTACAAACTCACAGTTTAGTTTTTTGATTGCTTCTATAGTTCTTGCTTTGCACAGCGGTATTTGTGAAATATCCTGCACCTTATTCGATAAGGAAAGAGCCGAGATCTCTTCACCGGGAGTGACCTCTTTAGCGAAACTAGAAAAGCCTAAAAAACACTCCTTTTCAAAATCACTTGTTTCTACAATGATATCAAGTTCATTACACTCATGGTTTTCTTAAAAACCTGCATAGCCCTCCGTCATTTCAGATAAGTACTACTTAGTATTCGTGCTACGTTTGTTGACTATGTTAAGGCGTAGTGTGCGGTAGCTAATTAGTGCTTATCTGTTAAAACATAAGATGTGATTGGATTATGGTAGTTGTACGACTTTGTTGACTATGTTAAGGGTCGTGCAGGTGGTTTAATTCAATCGGGAATTGACGGGTTGAACTTGGCTAGCAATTATGATTTGTTGACTGTGTTAAGGTCATAAGTTGCTAGGGACAAAAGTATTATCAGGAATTTCAAGTGTTGAAATTTGCAATGAGATTGCATACCTACTATGAGATAGTTGGATCCTGTTACCCACTGCGAGTAAGAGTTACTCCTGGGAGAGTTTTACACATAACAATTAGCAGATCAAGTAGGTGTCTAGAAAGGTGTTAACAGGGTTATGTCTTTGGGAAAACGAGGTTTATTCTGATTAGGTCCGTGCGAAAGCACGGGGAACCTCCCTCAAAGTACCAACACTGGCCTGGCTGAAAAATTGGCGAACTTGTAAGGTGTAATTAATCCCGGATAATCTTACCTTTTAGGGTTTTAAGGAAGATTTGATAAAAAGCAGTGGGAGCCATCCTGATTAGATAGATAATAACCAATCTAATCTTGCAAGAGCATACGCTAAAATGTTTTCTTCTCTCTCTCTCCAAGTAGCGACCATGTCAGGCCTTAATAAAGATAATAATATGGATGTATTGACTGAACCCGCTTATTATACCGAGCAGGAGAACGTTGGTCCCGCTCCAACTTATAATTGTTATAAGTCCGAGCAGGGAATATGAGAATATCTGGATTCTCACGCCGCTCACACAAAGAATACGCATGATGATGCATCTTCTTCAGGTGTGTTAGTTATCGAGAACTGTTTCTCAGTTCACTCTACGTCCTGGGTATTAGATACCGGATCGGGATCTCATATATGTAATATGTTACATGGGCTACGTAAAGGTAGGGAATTGGGAGAGGGTGATCATTCCGTAAGAGTAGGGAATGGTGCAAATATTGCAGCCAAAGCAGTTGGCGAATGTCACCTTCTGTTGCCAAATGGCAATACATTGATTCTGAACGAATGCTATTACATTCCAACCCTGATATGCAATGTTATATCAGTTTCTTTATTAAGTAAAGAAGGATTTAACTTTGTAGTACAGGATAATGTTATGAATATCTTCCTGAATCAAAAGTTGATTGGATCAGGCTCTTTATTTAATAGCATATACATTCTCAATCAGACTACGGTACTTAATGTACAAAACACACACAAGAGGAAGAGTTCAGAAATGAACGAATCCTTCTTGTGGCATTGTAGACTAGGTCATATCAATGTGACACAACTAGCTAAGTTGCATAAGAATGGATATTTGAATCCGTTCGAATTTTCATCTTATGACACTTGCCAGTCATGTCTCAAAGGAAAAATGACCAAAACTCCGTTTAGTGGACACGGAGAAAGAGTTACAGAACTCTTGGGACTGATACATAGTGATGTATGTGGTCCCATGTCTACACATGTCAGGAATGGTTCTTCCTACTTTATTACATTCACTGACGATCTCTCAAGATACGGACATGTGTTCCTATTGAAACACAAGTCTGAAGCTTTTGAGAAATTCAAAGAATATAAGCAAGAAGTAGAGAACCAAACGAGCAAAAGTATTAAGATCTTTCGATCTGATCGAGGAGGAGAATACTTGAGCAATGATTTTCTGGACTATCTAAAAGAGAATGTGATTCTCTCTCAGCTAACTTCTCTCTATACACCACAGCACAACGGTGTATCGGAGCAGAGGAATTGCACCCTATTAGATATGGTGCGCTCTATGATGAGCACTGCTGAGTTATCTATTTCCTTTTGGGGTTATGCGCTTGAGACAACGGCATACCTATTGAATCAAGTTCCGTCTAAATCTGTACCTACCACACCATATGGGATATGGAGTGGGAAGAGACTATATCTTAAACGAGTTAAGATATGGGGTTGTCCGGCCTATGTCAAAAGACAAAATCCGGACAAACTCGAGGCACGATCAGTTCTTTGCAAGTTTGTGGGATATCTTAAGAATTCCTAAGGATATATTTTCTACCATGCTGAGAAACAAAAAGTGTTTATTTCTCAATACGCCACTTTTTTAGAAAAGGAATTTCTTGCAAAAGAAATTAGTGGCGAAGAGGTAGAGCTGGAAGAAGTTCCAGCAGCACAAACTGCAACTGAAGATTTAGTGGAACCAGAGGATTCGATAGTTCCCAACGAACCCCAGCCTCTCCGCCGATCTAGTAGGGTTCCTCATCCACCTGAGAGATACTACGGTTTTCTCATTGACGGTGGAAGTGAGGATTGCATCATAGAAGATGATGACCCGACTGGCTTCGAGCAGGCCATCACGAGTGGGGACTCTGTGAAGTGGCTGAATGCAATGCTATCCAAGATAGAATCCATGTACACCAACAAAGTATGGACTTTGGAAATTGCTCCTGAAGGGTAAAACCCATTAGGAGCAAATGGATCTTTAAGAAGAAATTTAGTGTAGATGGAAAAGTTGAGACTTACAAAGTTAGACTTGTTGCAAAGGGTTTTCATCAACGACCAGGTGTGGATTATGACGAAACCTTTTCTCCAGTGCCTATGCTTAAGTCCATCTGGATCTTAATTGCCATAGCTGCATACCATGACTACGAAATCTGGCAGATGGATGTTAAGACCGCTTTTCTAAATGGTGATTTAGAGGAGTGCGTGTACATGACTCAGCCGGAGGGCTTCGTAGACAGTGGGAGCAGCGGAAAAGTGTGCAAACTGCTTAAATCCATCTATGGGTTAAAGCAGGCATCGCGAAGTTGGAACATCTGTTTTGATGTTGTAGTCAAAGAGTTTGACTTCATCAAGAACGTAGATGAACCTTGTATCTATAAGAAGGTTGCAGAGAGTAAGGTTGTCTTCCTCGTATTGTACGTGGACGACATACTCTTGGTAGGAAATGATGTTCCTATGCTGCACTCATTCAAGCTCTTCTTATCACATAGATTCTCAATGAAAGATCTAGGTGATGCCTCCTGCATTTTGGGGATTAGGATCTATAGAGATAGATCTAAAAGGATATTGGGATTATCCCAATCCAGGTATATTGACACCATATTAAAAAGGTTTAGTATGGAAGAATCCAAGCGTGGGAACCAACCCACGATCCTTGGACTCACTCTCTCTAAAGAGATGTCTCCTAAGACTGATTTGGAGAGAGCTCGCATGCAAGGGATAGCCTATGCTTCGGCAGTAGGCTCTATCATGTACGCGATGCTATGTACTAGACCCGATGTAGCATACTCACTAAGTATAGTGAGTAGGTATCAAGCAGATCCAGGTGAGATTCACTGGACAGCTGTGAAGAACATTCTCAAGTACTTGAGAAGGACTAAGGAGATGTTCTTGGTGTATAGTAACGAAGAACTCCAAGTGGAGTCCTTTACCGATTCGAGCTTCCAAAGTGATAAGGACGACTTTAAGTCGCGGTCGGGATTTGTCTTTACCCTAAATGGAGGGGCAGTTTTTTGGAAGAGTTCCAAGCAAGAAACCGTGGCAGACTCGACGATGGAGGCTGAATACATCGCTGCCAACGATGCTGCCAAAGAGGTTGTCTGGATGAAGAAGTTCATCACTGAACTTGGTGTGGTTCCGTCCATTGAGCATCCAATACCTTTGTATTGTGATAACAATGGAGCTGTGGTTTTGTCCAAGGAACCCAGATCCCATCAGAAGTCCAGACATATTCTGAGGCGGTATCACCTGATCCGGGAGATAGCTGATCGCTGCGAGATCGAGGTCAGAAGAGTTGACATGAAGGGCAACAGTGCGGATCCACTCACGAAGGCCATACCCCAGATACAATTTGAGAGACTCTTCGGGATGTTGGGTATGAGATACTACAACAGATGGCCTTAGTGCAAGTGGGAGATTGTTAGTTATATATATGCCCTAGAGTCCATTGTTGTACATATGATGTATATTATAGTGGATACTTAGATATATAGAGATAGGACTTTCTTGCTCAATATGATAGTATGCTATCTGGTTTTACTTTGTCTTAACATGTTGACTTGTATTGGTTTACAGTCTTGTTCTCACATGTTGATAAAGCCCTTAGGATATGTACTCGATTACTGGGTTTATGATGTAGATCATACTAGTGGGGCCAGGATAGTCCAAGAGTACATCCTATAACTGTTCCTAGTCGAGGGTGTATCGAGACAGGGCATCGATACACCAGAGTAGACTAGCGTATACGCATCTTGACCCATATGATGGGGGATGGATGATCCCATATCCATCGTTGTTTGACATCAAAGATGGTGTACGGGTGCTCAGTGGAGACTGGGTACACTGAACGGACTCGCCGAGAACTCCTAGATGGTATTATACCTATTGTCAGATAGCAGTTCTCTGGTGACACTGGTACAGGTTAGTCTGTAGACCCGAGATCGTCACAGAGTCTTATATGATTCCCACTGTGCTTTGATTTCCATCTTACCACGTCCAAGAGGGCGTGCAAAACGGTGGCTTTTGGGTACAGTCCCGAATCACATGGAGGTAATGAGCGATAGGAGGGGTTTCGTCTTTCCCGGTATTAGGAGTTGATGTTGCGCTGTGTTCGATTGGCTATAACTAGACGTCCCTGGCCAGGGCTGATATGGAGATCTACTGGTAAGTGTTATCAGTAGTTTCTCGACCCGTTATGAGCCTCACATCGACATGAATTATCAGTTACTGGGGTCTGACGTTTACCACCCCTAGACTGGATATGCGACATATGAGACGAAGAGACCGGACTGTACGGTAGTGTTACTGATTGGCTCGACGGGAGTTTTGACAGCTTCGCTGGTTTTCTTCTGATCGCTCAATACCCGGATGACCGTTACGTTTAGCTGACCGCTTGCGGCTTGTGGATGTTTAATATGATCATCACCCATTGCCGGCGTATTGACGAGTTTTAGAGTCCCACACAGGAGTTTCCTAGCTCAGGCGAAACGATGTGGTGTGCATATGAGATATGCGCGGGACCTGATTGAATGCGGGTATGTGATACCGTATGTTAATCGGGCACTTTTCTATTGGTCGGGTCGTATGTGATATGACCGATTTGTTAAATCAAGTGTTGATTTAACATATGACTTTTAGTTTAATTCTTTATTTAAACCCTTTTCTTTGAAGAAGATGTATGCATGTATATATGCACATGATGATGTGCATGGACACATACATACATACATGGATGAGTATCATGGTTGATGATACACTATATGGTAGAAATGCAAGACTCACATGGTTGTTAATATGTGCTTATTCATTTATATTGAGTTTTATTTAAAGATAATTCACTCATGGTTAATGTTTATCTTGCTTTGACTTTGTGACCATTCTTGACCTAAGTTTTAACCTTGGGTTAATTATCTTTTGCCTTTTAACTCAATGATAAAATATCTAGATATTAACTAACCATGGTTTGAGATGAGAAGGATTTAATATGATTATTTCATTCTCATCTCTTTTTATGTTATTATTCATCACAAAAGCTTTTGAGCTCAAGCTTTGCTATCATCTTCTTCTTCCTCCCTCTCTTGAGTTTTCATTTGAGTGAGTTAGAGAAAAAGAAAGGGTTTTGATTAGAGAATACAGACCACCTCATCATTCTTCACACATCTAGCCCATTTGTGTAGAGTGTTTTGCTACACTTCTTCCATGGAACAAGTAAAGCAAGGAGCTTTAGGCAAAGAGACTTCGGGTGGATCATCGTGGACTTGGAAGGTTGCTAGGGATCCGTTCCAAACTCTCAAAGGTCCAAGGAGTCACCAAAGAGAGACTACAAAGGTTGTAATCTCTACTCTTAGTGATAGATTGTTCTTTGTATGTGATACAAAACTTGTTACCATAACTATTCTAGTTAAGATTCATGGTTTGTTTACTTTGCACCTCTCTAAATTATAAAGTGGCATGAGTGATGCTACCAAACCCTAGACTAGGTGCAAGGGAAACCCAACTCGTTAGGGTCTATGGTATTAGGGTTTTGTCTGTCGTACCGTCGCGTTGGCTGATGTATTCCTCGATAGGCAATTTTGCTGTTCGAGTAGCCTTGCAACTGTCGTGCCTCTGATCCCTTCGGGGGCTGGACAAGACGTCTTCAAGCAATCTTCCAGGTAGTATTACCGTCGAAAGAGCAAGCGTTAGGGATATTCCATGTAGCTTTTTACTTGAGGTTAGGCTCAGTTTGGGAGCTCCGATGAGTCATAACCACTCCGCGCTGGTGTAGGATGATCTCCGAAAGTCTTTCAGGTTTTATTTGAGTTGTCGTCAAGACCCTGAAGCTAAGGATTTTCCTTTGCTTCGTTTGCTGGCATTGCGTCTACTGTAATAAGACGAATGTCGTTGTTGTCTCTAGGTTGCGTGTGAACCGTCGAGGCTTGGAACTAGGGATTTTGCCATGGCTCTGTTATTTTGACCCTGGGGTCAATTGTTGACGTTGCATCTGCATCCTGCTGGACTGAGAAGGAACACCGTTGTTGACATTGCGTCTGCTGTAACGAGACGAATGTTGAGGTGGAGCTGGGATTTTGCCGTCACTCCGCTTTGTTTCGACCGTGGGGTCAGTTGTTGACGTTGCATCTGCATCCTGCTGGACTGCGAAGGAACGCCGTTGTTGACATTACGTCTGTTGTAACGAGACGAATGTTGAGGTGGAGCTGAGATTTTGCCGTCACTCCGTTTGTTTCGACCTTGGGGTCTTTCGTTGACCTTGCATCTGCATCCTGCTGGACTGTGAAGGAACGTCGTTGTTGACATTGCGTCTGCTGTAACAAGACGAATGTTGAGGTGGAGCTGGGATTTTGTCGTCACTCTACTTTGCTGACGTTGCGTCTGCTATAACGAGACGAATGTCGAAAGCCGGGAAGACTGACGTCTTGCCTGAATTTGGGGCCAGATACTATTTGGTTTTATCCGCCCACCTCTCCGAAGATGCCAAGTTGATTTATGGCACCGTATATCGGAGGTTTAGACGGATGCGGCCGTTGTAGCAGGCTTCGTCAGATTCCCCCTCGTTTGAGGGGTTTTTGATTGTGGGGATGCTCTTCCCTGCAGGCGCAAGCCCCTGCAGTTAATTACGCTACCGCATCGCGGTAACAACTTTCTCTTTCTCCAGATGGTCACTTCGTGTCATGTGTGTTTGTTTTATATTTGGTTGCCCGTGGAATGTATACGGAGACTAATTTATGTTGTCGCCCGTAGGGCGTGGCTTAGTCCAAATCCGGATTTTCTTAGATTTGGGTTTTGGTTGGGTTTAAGGATCGTTAATCTTGTTTTAGACTAAGACCAACTTAAACGTTTGTTAAGGATACGTTAGTCTAATTTTAGACTGAGATCAACTTAATAATTTGTTAAGGATACGTTAGTCTAATTTTAGACTAAGATCTACTTAACATGATCATTTAGATCCAACAAAAGAGCATTTAGGCTCTATTGTTTTAGTTTAGGGACTTTCTGGTCCATTGAGTGTCTGATTGCCGGGACCCGACACCTCTCTAAAGACGTTGAAGAATTACAACGACATATATCAGAGGTGTGAGGAGATGTACCCATGAACCAATGTCAGTTGAGGGATCTGTAGTTGGATTGATTTAAGAATCGTTAATCTCGTTTGATATTAAGATCAACTTAAGTGGTTGTTAAGGATACGTTAGTCCCATTTTAGACTAAGATCTACTTAACAGGATCATTTAGATCCCACAAAAGAGCATTTGGGCTCTATTGTTTTAGTTTAGGGACTTTACGGTCTAGTTTAAAAACATTATAGCCTATAAAGTTTAAGAACATCATAGTCCATCAGTTTAAGGACCCCACAGTCCGTGGTAGTTTAAAGACATCATAGTCTGTAAAGTTTAAGGACATCATAGTTCATGAGTTTAAGGACCCCACAGTCAGTAAAGTTTAAGAACATCATAGTCCGGTTTAAAGACGTCATAGTCTGTGTGGTTTTAGTTCAACCGTTTGGGGATGCACCAAAAGTTATCGGTTATTGGGACCCTCCATCTCTCTGAAGACGTTGAAGGATTACAACGACATGTATCAGAGGTATGAAGAGATGTACCCTTGAACCAATATCCCGATTTGGGGATGGGATGAACATCAGTTTAGTTGTCATCTGTTAGAAGAACACTAGTCATCTTTAGGACTAGGATTAGTTTGGGAAGACCTGAACATGTGGGCTCGGTTGATTGGTGACAAAAAGGGTCTTGGTTTCGGAAGACTTGACAAATTTGAGCTAAGGTTGATTTCTCTTAGTCACCCCATAGTGCTAAGCATTGAATCAGTGTTAAACACTGGACTTTGGAGGAGCTCACGTGTGAACACGTGAGGGGCCCCGAAGTGGGCATTGTTCCTTGAGTTTATTCCTTCATATATATAAAAGTGCTAAGTACTTGGCTAACGTGTGAGCATGTGAGGCGCCCGAGGTGGGAACTGTTCTCTGGATTTTATTCCTCTTTCATTTATAAGTGCTAAGCACTTAGTTCATCAAACAGTTGCGTGCAAACACGTGAGGTGCCTTCAAAATGCGAGCGCTGTCTTTGGAATTTTCTCCCTCTTTTAAAAACAACTGTTTGGGGGTCACGTGGGAACACGTGAGGTGCCCCCAAAATGGGAGCTATCTTGAGTTTATTCCCTTTTTCCTTTTCTGAGTGCTAAGCACTATTGGGTCACGTGATGCACTCTGAAGAATGAAGATTGCCTTTGTTTTATTCTCCTTTTCTTTTTCTGAGTGCTAAGCACTATCAAGGGATCACGTGAGGCCACGCGAGGCGCCCCTAAATTAAGACGTGTTTTAAATTTACTCCCCTTTTTTGAAAAGCTTGTTCGGTGGTGAGCCAAGAGTTATTGGTTATTGGGACCCTCCACCTCTCTGAAGACGTTGAAGAATTACAACGACATGTATCGGAGGTGTGGAGAGATGTACCCTTGAACCAAATTCCAGATCGAGGGGAAAGATCATGGTGGGATGAACATCATTTTAGATATCATCTATTAGGAGCTCATTAGCTATCTCTAGGACTGAGATCGGTTTGGGGGACCCTGAGTATGGGGTTTCAATTGATTGCCCTCGGGAGATTTGATCTAAGTTTGGCTAATATTGGCCTCTCATAGTGTTAAACACTAATATAAGATCGGCGCTCACGTGCTCCTACGTGAGGCCTTAAAGTAGTGTTAAACACTAGTATATGATCAACGCTCACGTGCTCCCACGCGAGGCGCTTGGAATAGTGTTAAACACTAAGAATTTGATGCGCTCACGTGGGGTCACGTGAGACGCTTGAAGTTGGCGCTGCTCCTTTGGGTTTATTCCCTTATTTCTTTTCTGAATGCTAAGCACTATTGGGTCACGTGGGATCACGTGAGCGTCCCAAGAATGGAAACCGCCCTTTAATTTATTCCCTTTCTGCTTTATAAAAGTTAAACACTGCTTGGGGGTCACGTGTTACTACGTGAGGCGCTCCAAAAATAGGGTTTATTCCCTTTTCTTTTTTATAAGTGTTGAGCACTTCTCAGGGGTCACGTGGGGTCATGTGAGGTGCTCAAAAAATAGGGTTTATTCCATTTTCTTTTTTATAAGTGCTGAGCACTTCTCAGGGGACACGTGGGGTCATGTGAGGTGCTCAAAAAATAGGGTTTATTTCCTTTTCTTTTTTATATGTGCTGAGCACTTCTCAGGGGTCACGTGGGGTCACGTGAGGTGCTAAAAAAATAGGGTTTATTCCCTTTTCTCTTTTATATGTGCTGAGCACTTCTCAGGGGTCACGTGAATAGATCTCATTCTTTCCCTCTTTGTTCCTCAAAGGTGCTCACGTGGGAACACGTGAGTTTTTATGTAGCGTTTGAATGCTAACGAATTATCAGGCTGTTCTTCTATGATTCTGAGGGATCAAGTTCTCCTTTTGTTCTTTGTAGAGATTAAATTCTTTTAAAGGGTTAAACCCCAGTTCCAAAGGAATTAAATTCCTATATGTTTTGTAAGAGTTAAACTCTTTTGGATTCAGTTCTTTCCCCTAGGCTTTGAATCTGCATGATAGAATCTTCCAGATGAGAATTAAATTCTCAACTTGTGGGGAGATCTGCTTCTGTAGATCTTAACAAGAGGAAGAACTAAGTTCTTTGAGAAGAGTTAAACTCTTGGTTTGAGAATTAAGTTCTCTTTTTGTGGGAGCTTTTAGGAGGGGTTCCCTTTCTTTAGAGAATTAAGTTCTATATCTATTTTTCCTCCCCTCTCCCTCCTTCTGTATCTCCTTGCTCCTATTTATATGAGAAGAAAAAGAATCAATTTGTTAAGAAAATCTCTTATTGAGAGATCATGATTGATTCCATGATCTTTTAGATCAATTGGTGAATTTTATTCACCGTTGGATTTTAATCCAAAAGCTCTCTGTTTAACAGAGATGATTTCTTGTTTGTTTAACAAGATTATGAATATCTTGTTAGTTTTAAAACAATTAGAATTTTATTCTATCATATCTTTTTAGTTTAACAAGATCAGAAATATATTTTCTTAATATGGATATCTTGTTAACATAGAATTTTATTCTTGTTATAAGATTAGGAAAATATTTTCTCATGATAGATTTTTATTCTATCAAATGATCACCGCTGGATCTTTGATCTAAGGATCCTCTGTTTAACAGAGAAGATCTTTCTAGTTTAAGGAAGATTAAGAAAATATTTCCTAAATAGAATTTAATTCTAGAATTTGATAGGAACATTTTAAATTAGGGTGCTAACATGCTTTGCATGTGATTGGTGAAAGCACTCACGTGTTTAACACATGACCCCTAGTGTGGGTTTTAGCCTCTGTATGTTTAGAGCGCTCACGTGTGTAACACGTGAGCATGTTTGGCCCTTGGTTATTTATGTTCAACGCTCATATGCTTTGCATATGAGCGCTCATGTGATGCATGTTTGTCCCTTGGTTATTTATGTTCAGCGCTCATATGCTTTGCATATGCGCGCCCATGTGTTTTACTCGTGATGCCTGTTTTTGAGGATTCTCCCCCTTTTTTGTAAGGGAACAAGTAGCTCTTTGCGAAATTTTTTGGCGGGAACAGCCTTAGCTAGACCATTAGCTCAGGGATTATAGACCGAAAAGTATCTCCAGTCTATATTATGTTGTTCTGCGAAGCGGCTGATTTTGTGACTTCTATAGGCCGGCCCGTTATCGGAGATAATCCGTCGTGGAGTGCCGAAACGATAGATGACGTGTGTCTTAAAGAAATGGAGGATGTTCTTCGTCTTCACTTCTCTTAGCGGTATTGCTTCTGCCCATTTAGAGAAGTAATCAGTTGTCGCCAATATTAACCGATGTCCTCTAGATGATACCGGTTCGATGGGCCCGATTATGCCAGTCCCCCACATTTCGAACGGCCAGCTAGCCACTGTCGGGTATAGCGAATTTGGATGCTGGTGGATGAAGTCTCCATGAATCTGGCACGAATGGCATTGCTTCGCATATTCAAGGCAGTCCTGAATCATCGTGTGCCAATAGTAGCCCATCCTTTTGATTTTCAGCTTCGTCTTTGGCCCGGCTTGATGAGAACCGCAGAGTTCGTCGTGAGTTTCTTGATCGACTCTCCTTGCTTCTTCTGGTCCCAGGCATCTTTGCCACAGGGAGTCGAATGATCTCTTATACAGAGTATCATTGATGAAGGCGAAAGACAGAGCTCGTTTCATGAGCTGATGTATCGAGGATGCATCTTCAGGCATTCGACGGGATTTGAAGTAGTCTGTAAAGACTTCTCTCCAACCCTTAGCCTTTTTCCTGATCTTTTATTTGTAGAGTTGTCTGCTTGATCTCTCCCTTTTCTTCGGACGACTTCTGGAGATATTTCTGCCGGTGCAAGAACACGACGACTTTGTACCACGATCCTCACGTCATCGAGGTCTTCGTCAGCCAGTTCTTTAGCGAGTTTGGCTAACGCATCCGCTTTGCTATTTTCCGCACGTGGTATGCTTTCCAGGGTGTAGGCGGGAATTTGAGTCAGATTGTTGCACTTTCTTACCGTACTTTACCAACTCTAGTTTGCGCGTTTAATAGTCGCCATTTACTTGACTAACGACCAGCTGGGAGTCTCCGTATATGAGGAGGTTTTCGATTCCCATGTCGACAACGATCTCAAGACATACTATCAAAGCTTCATATTCGGCCTCATTGTTCGCCCTCGGCTCTGTTAAGGAGAAGGCAAAGCGCATTATCCCTCCTTGTGGAGTCACGAAGATAAGGCCTACCCCAGATTTGATTATAGGGGTGTTGTGTTGTCGCTTCTTCATGGAAGATGCCCCATCGAAGTAAAGTTCCCAACGAGCGTCACTCTCTCCTTTCTCCCTGTCGATCGTGTCAAACGCGTGCTCGTCTGGCAATTCGCAATTTAAGGGTGAATCGGCGGTATAGGATGCTCAGCAAGGAAGTCGGCAATGGCCTGGCCCATCACTGCCTTGAAAGGTCGGTATGTTATCGAGAACTCCATTAAGAGGAGGGCCCATTTAGCGAGTTGTCCTGTTAGTATGGCTCTTGACATCAAATATTTAAAAGGATCAACCTTTGATATGAGATGGACCTCATGCGCCAAAGCATAATGCCGAAGCTTCGTTATAGCGAAGATTAACGCCAGGCAATGTTTTTCGATATGGGAGCAATTGTTTTCTGCCCTCAGGAGAACTCGGCTCAAATAGTAAAGGGCTCTCTCTTTCCCTTGGTCATTTTCCTGTGCCCATAGTGCGCCTAAGGAACCTTCAAGGGCGGTTGTGTATAGGATGAGAGGATTCCCTTTGACTGGAGCGGTCAACACCGGAGGATTCTGCAGGTATTGCTTGATTTCTTCTAGTGCGTTCTGGCATTTACGATCCCAGACGAAAGGGGTCCCCTTCTTCATTAGATTACTGTAGGGGCGGCATTTGCCGGAGAGGTTGGCTATGAACCGTCGGATATATGCGAGCTTTCCTTGGAGAGACCATAGTTGCTTGAGAGTTCTTGGCGGAGGCATTTCCATAATCGCCTTGATCTTTGTGTAAGTCGATGTACAACACCCCACGACTTGCGGGGAGGCGGAATAATGAAAAACGATCTTGTTTTAGGCGCAAACATCGACTAACCGAGAATCTTTGCTAAACTATAATTAACAAGAATCATAGAAGTTAACAACTACTATAAAGAGTGATTATACCTGATGAACCGTGTCCTTTGTCTTTTCGTTCTCCACGTCCTCTCCGGCCTTCTCTATGTAGTAGATGATCCGCCCGAGAGCTTTACTACAAGCTTCACCTCTAATTTGAGGTAACTAGGTTTCTTAAAGTGCTAATCTAAGTAACCTATGTGATATAGAGAAGGGTTATGGATTAAGTAGTCTAATCTAATCCTTGGTCTCAACACATGAGAGGGGAGGATTAGGGTTTGAAGAGAGAGAGAGCTTGAGGAGAGAGAATGTGAGCAAGAGAATGGAATGAGATAATGATCTATCATAATATATATGAAGCATTATTATTTATCCATAAAAGAAAATAAAGGATTTAACAACCATGCTTCATAAATACAAATGGGTGATTCATCTCCATGAGTCATTAAGCATTTATGATGCATTAATGACATGGATGAATCACACAAATGAGTCACTAATCTCATTTAATGCATATGCCACCTTAACCCTCAAGTCACCATCTTCTAGAAGCTTCTCGCGAAATTACGAGAACGCCCCTCCTATCCGTGAAAACACGGAAAAACTTTAGACTGTATAAATCCAATAACCGGATACTAGAAACTGGCTTAAACCAAAGCCGGCTAGTAAAAACTGTCCGGATGTCGTACGTGCATAAACACACGTATGCGTCCGAACCCTTGTCGTAAAACCATACGACCTCTATATCATTTCGCCTGGAGTAGGGAAACTCTCTGTGTGGGACTCTAGAGACTCGACCACTACGCTGGCAGTGGGTTTAACCACAGACCGCAAGCGGCACTAGCTGTACGTAACGGTCCCCAGGTAGATGTCGATAAGAAGGCCGATGAGGAAACCCATCCGAACTCCTACTGAGTCTGATGTGACAATCTCCGTACAGTCCGGTCTGTTCGTCTAAGACTATCGCATATCGGGCCTAGGGGGGCAGCAAGCGTCCGTCCCCTAATAGCGGTATAAGTTGTGTCGGAGCGTAGCCCATTATACCCTGAGAAAACAACTGGAACCTACCAGTAAATCTCGCTTGCCCTGGCCAGGGACTTTGCGTAATGGCTCTCTGACATAGCGCGATATCAACTCCCAATACCGGGAGAGACGAATCCTGTCTAACCGCCACTGCCTCCAAGTGCTCGGGACTGCACCCAACTGCTACCTGTTTGCACGACTCCTTTGAGCCGTGGTAGGGTAGCAATCTAAGAACAGTGGGACACACTCGAGGCGAAGTAGCAGTGTCAAGTCTGCGGACTATGCTGTACTCATGTCACCTGGGAACTGTTAACCGACGATGGGTATAATACCAACTAACAGTTCCCCATGAGTCCTTTCCGGTGTACCCGTAACCTAACGAGCACCTGCATACTATCTCCAGTACGACGTACTGACGGCTGTGGGACAGACCATCTCCCCAACTGGGATGAGAAGCGTACACACTAGTCTACTCCGGAGTATCGATGCCCTGTCTCAATAATCCTACGACTAGGGACCTGAATAAGGATGTGCTTGTAGACTACCCAGCCCCCACTAGTGTGACTGCCATCACAACGCTGGTAGTCAAGCAAGATCCTAAGAGCTCTATCAATACGTATACTCACATATTAAGATAGAAAAACCAAGTAGCATACTACCATGTTTAGCAAGACTGTTTATATACATGAGAATATCCCAAGCTTCCATTAAGTAATATACAAACTAGTATGATACAATAATGGCCCCTAGGGAATATACACTAACAATCTCCCACTTGCACTAGGGCCATGTACTGGCATATCGAAGACCGATGATCTCGAGTAGCCTCTCGAACTGAATCTGAGGTAGGGCCTTCGTGAATGGATCATCAATGTTCTCTTCAGTGGGAACTCTCCGAACCTCAATCTCCCGATGATCAATGATCTCCCTGATCAGGTGATACCGCCTTAAAATGTGTCTGGACTTCTGATGGGACCTTGGTTCCTTCGCTAAAGCTATAGCTCCGTTGTTGTCGCAATACAGAGGTATTGGATCAACAATGGTAGGAACCACCTGAAGTTCTGTTAGAAACTTTTTCATCCAGACCGCTTCTTTTGCGGCATCGCAAGAAGCAATATACTCCGCTTCCATCGTCGAGTCAGCAACGGTGTCCTGCTTAGAACTCTTCCAGCACACCGCCCCTCCATTGAGGGTAAAGATATAACCTGGCATGGACTTGGAATCGTCCTTATCACTCTGGAAGCCGGAATCAGCAAAGGCCTCCATCTTGAGGTCTTTTCCGCCGTAAACCAAGAACATCTCTTTAGTCCTCGTCAGGTACTTAAGAATGTTCTTTACTGCTATCCAGTGCTTCTCCCCTGGGTCTGACTGATACCGGTTTACCACGCTCAGTGCGTAAGCTACATCTGGTCTGGTGCACAACATCGCATACATTATAGAGCCTACCGCAGAAGCGTAGGGTATAATAGACATGCGTTCCCTTTCCAAATCAGTCTTGGGAGACATCTCTTTGGATAGGGTGATTCCGTGACAAGCCGGTAGATTGCCGCGCTTAGAATCTTCCATACCGAATCTTTTCAGTACAGTGTCGATATACCTGGACTGCGAAAGTCCCAACATCCTCTTGGATCTATCACGATAGATCCGGATCCACAGAATGTAAGAGGTATCACCCAGGTCTTTCATGGAGAACCTGTGTGACAAGAATCCTTTGACAGATTGTAGCATAGGAATGTCATTTCCTATCAATAGAATGTCATCCACATACAAGACGAGAAATACGACAGTTCTTGTTACAACTTTACTATATATACATGGTTCATCTGGATTTTTGATAAAGTCATATTCTTTGACCGTTTCATCAAAACAGATGTTCCAACTCTGCGATGCCTGCTTTAATCCATAAATGGATTTAAGCAACTTGCATACTTTCCCGCTGCTCCCACTCTGATTGAAACCCTCTGGCTGATCCATATAGACGCACTCTTCTAAATTACCATTTAGAAAATCCGTCTTTACGTCCATCTGCCAGATTTCATAATCATGGAAGGCAGCAATAACAAGAAGGACCCGAATGGATTTGAGCATAGCCACTGGAGAAAAAGTTTCATCATAGTCCAAACCAGGTCTTTGACGAAAACCCTTTGCAACAAGTCTAGCCTTATAGGTTTCCACCTGTCCATCTACACCAATCTTTTTCTTGAAGATCCATTTGCATCCTATGGGTTTTACTCTATCTGGAGCAAAGTCTAAAGTCCATACTTTGTTGGTGTACATGGACTCCATTTCGGTCCGCATTGCATCTAGCCATCGTACTGAGTCGCCGCTCTGGATGGCCTGCTGGAAGCTAGTAGGTTCATCATCATCGATGATGCAATCCTCTCTATCCTCATCTATGAGAAAACCGAAGTATCTCTCAGGCGGATGAGACGGCCTACTACTCCTGCGGAGGGGTGCGGGAATGTCCTGTTCTTCTTGAACTACTGGTTCTACCAAACTTTCAGTAGTAGTTTGTGGTTCTGGAATTTCTTCCAGTTCTATTTCGCTCCCACTTATTTCCTTTTCTAAAAACTGCTGTTCTAGAAAATGGGCATTACGAGAAACAAAAACCTTTTGTTCCTCTGCGTAATAGAAATAATATCCCTTGGAGTTCTTTGGATATCCCACAAACTTACATTTTACTGATCGTGCCTCGAGCTTGTCCATATGCTGCTTTTTAACAAAAGCTGGACATCCCCAAATCTTCATATGCTGAAGATGGGGTTTCTTCCCACTCTACATCTGATATGGGGTGGTAGGCACAGTCTTGGTAGGAGCCATGTTCAGAAGATATGCCGCTGAATCTAGCGCATAACCCTAGAAAGATCGCGGTAACTCAGCATTACTCATCATGGAACGTACCATATCCAATAGGGTTCGATTCCGTCTCTCCGATACACCGTTATGCTGTGGAGTGTATGGAGGAGTAAGCTGAGAGAGAATTCCTTTCTCTTTTAGGTAACCTAGGAACTCGGCACTTAAGTATTCACCACCTCGATCAGATCTTAGTGTCTTGATACTTTTGCCGGTTTGGTTTTCTACTTCATTCTTGTACTCTTGGAATTTCTCAAAAGCCTCGGATTTATGTTTCATCAGATAAATGAATCCGTACCTTGAGTAATCATCCGTAAAAGTAATGAAATAGGAAAAACTACCTCTTGCATGTGTAGACATTGGACCACATACATCGCTGTGTATGAGTCCTAAGAGCTCGCTTGCTCTTACTCCATGTCCAAATGGAGTCTTTGTCATCTTTTCTTTGAGACAAGATTGACAAGTGGCATAAGTTTGATATTCGAACGAGTCCAAATATCATTCTCTATGTAACTTAGTCAACCTTCTCTCATTGATGTGACCCAGTCTACAATGCCATAAGAAAGCTTTATTTAAATCTGGAGACTTTCTTTTTAGTGTGTTCTGGACATTGAAAATTTGGAGTTAGTTTAAGACATATATACCGTTATCGAGTGTACCGGACCCAATCAAACTATGATTAAGGTGGATGTTAACAACATCACTTACAAACGTGAAATCATAACCTTTATTTGATAACAAGGAAACAGATATGATATTACACGTTAAGCTGGGTACACAAAAACAGTTATGTAAAACCAAAATGTGTCCACTCGTCAATCCCAGGTGATAATCCCCTACGGACACAGCTCCCACGCTAGCTCCGTTAGCAACCATCAGGGTCATATCACCATCCTTCAGCACTCTACGGTTTCTCAGTGCCTGTAATGAATTGCAAATATGAGATCCTGATCCGGTATCCAATACCCAAGAAGTAGAGTTGATTGACAGACAATTCTCAATTACAAACACACCTGAAGTCGAAGCCACAGCTTGCTTCGGTTCCTGGTTCTTGGCGTTCCACGCCTTGCAATCTTTCTTCCAGTGCCCTTTCCTATGACAATGGAAACACTCATCCTGGGCCACTACCGGTACCGAAAACTTTTTCTTTCCCATCCCTCCCACCTTACTTACACCTCCTCTAGGTTTGGTGGCGGCCTTCTTTTTCCTTCCTTTGGCCCTAGCCTTAGACCCGGAAGAAGAAGCACCGCTAACAAACATAGCGGGTATTTCCCTTTCCTTCTGCAAGGTGCCCTCTGCACTCCTCAACATGTTAAGGAGTTTCGGAAGTTCAACTTCTTTTCTTTGAATGTTGAAGTTCAGAATAAAATGGGCGTAGGTGGAAGGAAGAGACTGGAGAATAAGGTCTGTATAGAGCTCATTATCCAAAGTCGTCCCAAGGTCTGCAAGCTCTTCTATATAGCCGATCATCTTTAGGACATGTTCTCCTACCGATGATCCGACGGCCAACCTCGCTCGAAACAAGTTCTTAGAGGTCTCGTATCTTGCTATAGAGATTGCTCTCCATAAAGTTCTTTTGTATGGAGAAACATGGCATCAAGATCCATATCCTCGTGCCTCCTCTGATGTTCATTGTTCATCGAGGCAAGCACGATGCACTTGGCCTTCGCGCAAGCATACTCCCAGGTTTTGCGGATTTCCTTATCCGCATTACTGGATTTGGGACCAGGGACAGCAGGTGCCTTAGCGGTGAGGACGTACCCCAATTTGTCATAGGTCAAAGCCATTTTGACATTCCGCAGCCAATCTTTATAGTTTGGCCCTGTCAGTATATTTTTCTCTAAAAGTAACTTAAGTCCAGTCATTTTCAGGGTCGCTGCAATTAGGAGAGAGAGAAGAAAACTCTTTAGCATGATGCTCTTGCAAGTTTAAAGTGGTTTTTAATTTATCTAAACTGGATGGCTCCCACTGTTTCTCGAATCCTTCCTCAAACCATAAAAGAAGAATTAGCCAGGACTATTCTCACTGTACAATACTTGCTTAACCGTTCAGCCAGGCTGGTGTCGGTACTTCGAGGGAGGTTTTCCAACGCTTTCGCGAAGTTCCTTAATTAAATAACCTCTTTTCTCTGGGGGCGTAACCCCGCTGACACCTTTCTTGACACCTACTTGGTTTATAGTATTGATCGTTAAGTGACGAATCTCCTGATGAGTATAATCCTGATGAGTAGCATATACTCACAGTAGGATCGGGATCCAAATATCATCGTATGATAATGTTGAAGGAATCCTACCAACATTCATCAAACTCCAAATGGTATGCATCTCTTTGCAAATTTCAGTTTCTTTAGAAATTCCCGATATAATTTTTTGCCCCATGCTCTTATGACCTTGGCTTTGGTCAAAATGTCATAAGTCACATGTCAAGTTCTACCCGTCATTATCTTGTCAATTTGAACCCATCCGTACATACCCCTGACTTTGGTTAAATGATAATACGACTGTCCCAAACTAACTCATCTATCTATGCAACAAATGAATACCCAGCAGCTACCAAACACTATGCCTTGACTTTGGCCAAAATGCATAGCTTGAATACTACTGAATACCCAAATGAAATGACGGAGGGCTACGAATGGTTTTGGCGAAATCGTGAACGTAGTGAACTTGATATGACCGAAGGAACCTGATAGCTTTTAAAAGGAGTGGTTAAAGCTCCGCAATTAAAAATATCAACTGTTTTAAAATAACCGAGTGGTTTCTTTTAAATTGTTCCAACGATTCAACTTTTTGGTTTATTTTCTTTGCATTATAAATAATGCGTCCCATCATTAACCTATCATTGCAGAAAACAACGAAAATACAACGACCTCTTATGCCATCCGCATTCGCCACTGGGTCCCGTCATCACCCGTTAGGTTACTTAACTAGTGGCAAAGCGGGGGCTGGGCTAGCGCGGGTGTAAAACATAAATGACGTCTAAATAGCTATCATATATAGATATTGTACATTCGTCAGACGCAATAATAGGCATTCCAGATCTCATATGAACATTATTGGATTTGCAAGCAATCCGCGTTTGTTTAGAGCCTGCAACAAAAGACGGATTACACAGTTGTGATGAATAGTCATTACCCCACCCTAGACCCCTACGGGTACGGCAAACTACCCGCCAAATACCCGAAGTGAAGCGGACTCCCTCAACAAAGTGAGTAGGCCACTAAACACTTCAAAGTACCAGGTAGTTTGTGCACCTCACCTTGGGTCTATCCTAGGAGCAAAAACAGTAAAATGAAATAATACAATGGTGGCTACAACCGCAACCTGGATGTGCCCCGCAAAATAATATTACAACATATTACAATTACATTGAATGAATGAATATAACAACCCATTTCAAACCCCGGCTAATCATCACAACAGTCCAATACAGTTCACATCCACAAACAGTAAAAACCATTACAGAAATGTGCAACCCCCTGCCAACCGACATCCTAGCAGTTAGGGGAGGTTTACGAACACATTATACAAACACAGATATAATCAAATTAGAAAATATCGTATAATTTCGATCGAGCAAACATATCAGATTCTACTCCCAAAACATCTCTGTGCACCTGAGACTTGAGTAGAAAATAAATACAAAAATTTCACAGAAGAGTTACTGGAGCAAACTGGGTTGAATCGGCCCCAACTCGGCCGCGGATCCGCGGCGGATCGGTGGGATCGGCCACGGTTCCGCAGCTGTATGGCCGATTCAGGAACTCATTTAATGCATATGCCACATTAACCCTCAAGTCACCATCTTCTAGAAGCTTCTCGCGAAATTACGAGAACGCCTCTCCTATCCGTGAAAACATGGAAAAACTTTAGACTGTATAAATCCAATAACCGAATACTAGAAACTGGCTTAAACCAAAGCCGGCTAGTAAAAACTGTCCGGATGTCGTACGTGCGTAAACACACGTATGCGTCCGAACCCTTGTCGTAAAACCATACGACCTCTATATCGTTTCGCCTGGAGTAGGGAAACTCTCTGTGTGGGACTCTAGAGACTCGACTACTACGCTGGCAGTGGGTTTAACCACAGACCGCAAGCGGCACTAGCTGTACGTAACGGTCCCCAGGTAGATGTCGATAAGAAGGCCGATGAGGAAACCCATCCGAACTCCTACTGAGTCTGATGTGACAATCTCCGTACAGTCCGGTCTGTTCGTCTAAGACTATCGCATATCGGGCCTAAGGGGGCAGCAAGCGTCCGTCCCCTAATAGCGGTATAAGTCGTGTCGGAGCGTAGCCCATTACACCCTGAGAAAACAACTGGAACCTACCAATAAATCTCGCTTGCCCTGGACAGGGACTTTGCGTAATGGCTCTCTGACACAGCGCGACATCAACTCCCAATACCGGGAGAGACGAATCCTGTCTAACCGCCACTGCCTCCAAGTGCTCGGGACTGCACCCAACTGCTACCTGTTTGCACGACTCCTTTGAGCCGTGGTAGGGTAGCAATCTAAGAACAGTGGGACACACTCGAGGCGAAGTAGCAGTGTCAAGTCTGCGTACTATGCTGTACTCATGTCACCTGGGAACTGTTAACCGACGATGGGTATAATACCAACTAACAGTTTCCTGTGAGTCCTGTCCGGTGTACCCGTAACCTAACGAGCACCTGCATACTATCTCCAGTACGACGTACTGACGGCTGTGGGACAGACCATCTCCCCAACTGGGATGAGAAGCGTACACACTAGTCTACTCCGGAGTATCGATGCCCTGTCTCGATAATCCTACGACTAGGGACCTGAATAAGGATGTGCTTGTAGACTACCCAGGCCCCACTAGTGTGACTGCCATCACAACGCTGGTAGTCAAGAAAGATCCTAAGAGCTCTATCAATACGTATACTCACATATTAAGATAGAAAAACCAAGTAGCATACTACCATGTTTAGCAAGACTGTTATATACATGTGAATATCCCAAGCTTCCATTAAGTAATATACAAACTAGTATGATACAATAATGGCCCTTAGGGCATATACACTAACACTTTGATGGGTCTATTTCGATGCCTCGGTGTCGTACGATGAATCCTAGAAATTTTCCCGAGAAAACTCCGAACGCGCATTTAAGAGGGTTCATTTTCAGATTGTATTTCCGAAGACGTCGGAACACTATCTTTAGATGCTCCCAATGTTCCTCGTACGATTTGATTTTAACCACGAGATCGTCGATATAGCATTCGACGATTTCATGTATGAGGTCATCGAAAATCTTCACCATGGCCCTTTGATAGGTAGCGCCGGCGTTCTACATACCGAAAGGCATCACTTTGTAGCAGAATATGCCCAAAGGGGTCCGGAAAGCGGTATGCTTCTAGTCTTCGGGATGCATCTTTATTTGATTGTACCCTGTTCCCACCAAAAAATTTCTGCGCAAAGAGCCTAAGGTATCAAATGGCAGCGATACGCTTAAGAAAATGCGAACCAGTATTTTCCGGACTGTATTTTGACAAACTCCCGAATGAGAAACATCTAAATTCTGATGGAATCGAAAGCGTCTCGAAAAATACTTTGATTTGATATATTATGGGCAACATTATTCATCCGGGATCAAAAGTTATGAGGCATCACGTGCCCACACGTGACAGGCAAAGCCTGTAGGCACTTAATAAAATAAATAATTAAAAGGGGTCACGTGACCACACGTGATGGGCCTTTAAACCCACTGAAAGGAATTAAAAATATTATAAAACAGCAACGAATACCCCAATGGGGCATCACGTGCCCACACGTGACCAAAGGTCACGTGCAGACACGTGATGGGTTCCTAAGCTCTCTGAATTAATAGAATTAAATTCTAATTAAATAATTAATCAGTGGGGTCATGTGCTAACACGTGATGGGCTCTTAAACCCTCTAAAATAATAAGAATTAAATTCTAAACAATGGGGTCACGTGCCAACACGTGATATGCCTCTAAACTCATTAAATAGAGTTAAAAAGTATAATAAAACAACATGAAAAATCCCAATGGGGCATCACGTGCCTACATGTGACCAAGGGTCACGTGCTGACACGTGATAATTCCTGAGTTCTTTGAAACAACAGGATTAAATTCTGGTTAAATGCTTTATCGAAGGAGTTACGTGTCAACACGTGATGGGATTCTAAAATTTCTGAAATAATAGAATTAAATTGTAATTAAGGGAAATCAAAAACCCTAACTGGAAAATATTTCTTTAAATCTTTCCAAACAAAAAAGATGGTGCTCTATAAAATGGAGCACCGTTGGATTAAAAATCCAATGGTGATTAAAAATCACCAATTTATGGAAAGATTCTATACAAGGAAAGATTTCCCTGAAATTTGAATAACAGATAAAAGATCTTTTGGATTAAAAATCCAATGGTGAATAAAATTCACTGAGTGATCTAAAAGATCATGTTGGTTACAAAATCAATTAAAATCTTTCAATGAAAGATTCACAAAACAAATTGATTCTTTTCTTTCTCCTATAAATAGGAACCAAGAAGAGAAGAGAAGGGGATCTACCTTTTTAGAGAGAAGAATAGAGAAAGGAGAATTTAATTCTCAAGAGAGAAGGAAAGAGAGGAGAATTTAATTCTCAACAAAGAAAACCTTAGGTGAGAAAAGAAAGGGAATCAAAACTTTAAACAGAGAATTTAATTCTCAAAATCTAAGAGTTTAACTCTTCTACAAAGAACTTAGTTCTTTCTCTAGTTGAAGATCTGCAGAAGCACATCTCCCCATAGGTTGAGAATTTAATTCTCATCGGGTTGAGATCCTGCCATGCATATCCGAAACTTAGAAGGGGAATTGAGTTTAGAGAATTTAATTCTCCCAAAAAAAACCAGGGTTTAACCCTATATGAGAATTTAATTCTCCCAAAACAAAACTAGGGTTCAACCCTATTTGAGAATTCAATTCTCCAAAAACTATAGGAATTTAATTCCTTCAAGATGGACAGAACTAGGGTTTAACCCTATATAAGAATTTAATTCTTTTACATATATAGGAATTTAATTCCTCCAAAACAAAATTAGGGTTTAACCCTACAGAGAATTTAATTCTTAAAGATAAAGAGATCTTCATGCATGCAAAAGAATTACGGTCACGTGTCCCCACGTGACCCCTGATGAGATCCCCAAAAATGAGAAGGAGGAGAGCTCAGAGGCAACGCCTCACGTGCTCCACGTGACCCCCGAAACACAGAAAGAAGAAGTAAAGGAAATATGAGCTTTGGGCGCTCTCACTTGTCCCCATGTGACCCCTCAGCAAGTGCTGTAATTATCGATGCATAAATCCTCGTCACGTGTCAACACGTGATGCTCTAAAATAAAAATAAAAAGTGTTTAACACTTAATTGCAGAACGAAGAAAAGGGATCTGGTCCCACTTTTGGGCGCTCTCACGTGTCCACACGTGACCCTTCTTTCTTTAGTGTTTAACACTAATTTGGGGATTATATTTCCAGTGTTTAACACTGATTGTTTCTAGTGTTTAACACTAAATTGAAGATTATATTTCCAGTGTTTAACACTAATTTGAGAGTTCTACCTCCAGTGTTTAACACTGTTGTTCTCTAGTATTTAACACTACTTTTAGCCAAATTGGCTAATTTTCCAGAGGTAAAAGTCCCTCCTCCAAATAAATCTCAAAATTGAGGAAATCAAAGACAAAATGTTGTCAGAGCCTCTAAACCTCTGTTTAGCACTGCTGAATGATGAGGGGCTGAACCCAGACAAATATCTAATGGCCCAAAGGGCCAATATTTTAAACATAATTGGACTTAGCCCAAACTGGCCATAAGTCCTCAAATCATCTTGAACTGAGCACATCTGCTCTTTCAACCAACTCATTGGTTCAAGGGTACAGCTCTGAACTCCTCTTATATTTGTCGTTGTAATCCTTCAACGTCTTCAGAGAGGTGATGGGTCCCGACAACCATACATAACCTGGACCACTATGTCCTTAAACTGGTATTGGACCACCATGTCCCTGAGCTGGTAATTGACCACAATGTCCATAAACTAAACAATTGAGCCCAAATGCTCTTTTGTTGGATCTAAACGATCCCGTTAAGTTGATCTTAGTCTGGAAATTAGACTAATGTATCATTAACAAACGTTTAAGTTGATCTTAGTCTCAAATAAGACTAACGCATCCTTAAACCCAAACCAAAACCCAAATCTAAGAAGATACGGATTTGGACTAATCCATGTCCTACGGGCGACAATATAAATTAGTCTCCGTATACAATCCACGGGCAACCACAAACAAAACAAACACCCACGACACGAAGTGACCATCTGGAGAAGGAGAAAGTTGTTACCGCGATGCAGTAGCGTAATTAACTGCAAGGGCTTGCTCCTGCAGGGAAGAGCGTCCCCATAATCAAAACCCCCTCAAACGAGGGGGAATCTGACGAAGTCTGCTACATCGGCCGCATCCGTTTAAACCTTCGATACATGGTACCATAAATCAACTTGGCATCTTCGGAGAGGTGGACGGATAGCACCAATTATCATCTACCCCGAATCTCAGGCAAGACAGTCCATCTTGCGCGTCTTTCGGCGTGGAACAGATTCTGGCACGCCCGGTGGGACCTCTTCCTCTTTCCACTCCATACTTCGTGTGTCGTGTTCGCGAACGAATCGCGGTTTGCTGTGGTTGCTTGTGGATTCGAGGTACTTAGATTTGGTGTCTTGCTCCGTGCAGAAAACAGAAGATCAATGGCTTCAAACTGCACTACCTGCAACTACAACTCTCACTCCGTCCTTGCTAGAGGAGTGACTTACGGGCCCCGAGCGGCCTCCCTTTTCAAGATGCCAGTGGAGCAGGTGACTCAAGCCACCACTGGACTATTCTTCGGGACCATGCTCCCACCGATGAGCTTCAATACCCCAATGACGTCGCAAGAAGCTCCAAAGAAGTCGGTCTTTGATCGGCTTACAATTACCGCGGCCCCTCTCAACGGGTCGCCCAACACCACTGCCTCGGTTTTTAACAGACTAGGCCAGAGCTCCAACGGGCCCATGAAGAAGCCTGCAATACCAGAAGGCGTTATCCCGAAGCGGATAACCAACCCTGCTCCCGTTCCAGGCGAAATCACCAAGGTTGCTTCCCCTACTCGGAAGTCTGCTTTCGATCGGTTGGCCGTCCCCATTCAACGGACGTCGGTCTTTAAGAGGCTGACGCCAGCAACAACCCTTCACTTGGATAGAGGGCAAGACAAAGCCATTCCCATCGCTGAACCAACACCAACGGCCCGACACGCTCGGCGTCGTCACTGGCGCCGGATAAGGAAGGCTGGGGGCAACCCCCCCTCTGGGCTAACTCCATCAGCCCCAACGATGGAAGTTAATGCTGCTGTTCCAACTAGGAACAGCTTCGAGTTGCTGAACAAGGTGCGCAGGAACTCTCCTACCGCCGTACTGAGAAGATTTCCTCCATCCGTGGAGAATGTTGCAGAAGCAAAGCCAGAACAGTCCCTTTAACAGCTGTCCTCTAAAATCTACAAAGTTTGGCGGCAGGTTCGGGACTCAGTAGTTGATCAAGATTACCCTCGCCGACAGAAAAGGGCGAAGGTTCAAAAAGAAGGGAACCGTCTTGCTAAGCCACAGAAGGCAACGGCTACTCGGGTGCCCACTGCGACACCCCCCTCAACTTCAACTGCTCAAAAGAAAAGGATGCCGGAGAAAGCCCCTGTGGCTGCGGCAGACCGCAAAGGCATTGAGCTCAAACACCCCAAGTCTGGGGGCATGATGGTACATACTGTCTACATGGCTTCCGGAAAAGAAGAAAGCTGCACTTCGACGGGCCACCGACCACTCACTCGATCCATCACGAGAGCTCAGGAACAACAGCAGCAGAAGCTTCAGAAGATGCTGACTGCGATGGCCGCACTCATCGGGCCAAAAGAAGGCCCGGAAACATCCACGGAGCAGCGCCGTGATCAGGAAACTGATGCTGAATTCCTTCAGAGAATGCTTGAGAAGAAGGACAAAGAGGCTGCGGAGCAAGCGGCCAACATAAAGCGAATGACACTTTTCTTCCAAGACATGGTCGGGATGATGTTACAGCCGGAGCCTCCAGCGGACCCTCCGATCATTATTGAAGATGATAGAGGGGAGACATCGAACCCTCCTCCGGCACTTTCAACAGCCAAAGAGGAGACCATCTCAAAAGCTGCGCTCGATGATTATATTGCTCAACAAATACGAGCTCACCAGGCAAATGAAGCGGCTGGCCAAATTGTCAAAACTGGACGACTCTATCCGGGTTGGTACGACCAAATAAAGTACCCGCCGGGATACACGATACCCAAATTCTACGTATACAAGAGGACGGGAAATCCGCATCAGCACGTCGCTCAATTCAGAGCCTTATGCGGCAACACTGGAGGTGACGATAAGCTACTGCTCCGCCAGTTTGTTGGCAGTTTGTCGGAGACAGCATTCGAGTGGTATTCCGAACTCCCAAATGACTCTGTCAAGACATTCGCAGAGATGGAGTTGCTATTCACCCAGCGTTTCGCAAGCGCTAGCGAACGCACCCCAATCACGGCATTGATCAATGCTAGGGTGAAGCCTGGAGAAACTTGGGTCCAGTATGCGATACGGTGGCGTAATCTATGGTCAAAGTGCGAGCAACGCATCGAAGAAGCTCCTGCCGTGGGCATGTTCGTGGGTACTCTCGACCCTCAAGCGACCATCTCCCAATTCATGATGTTCTTCAAGCCGACCACCTTCCAGGCCTTGATTGACAAGCTGACCCAAATGGACCAGATGGGCCATAGGCCTTCCTCTTCAAAGACGGAGCCTTGGAATTAAAAGGGCAAAGGGAAATCAACCTTCGTTGCCAATACTCAACAACGACCGAACAACTTAAAGCCGGTTGTTCGCCAAAACAACGTGCGTCCACGCCCATCCCTTGAGGAGAGACTGGGACGTCCTTACTCGTTTCCCCAGGATAAAACGAGGAAACTGTTCGAACTGGCAGTACGCAACAAACTCATCAATCTGTCGGATCCAAAACGTCCGTTGCAGCCAGGCGATGTCAACAATCCTAATTACCGCCCTTACCACCAAGCAGTAAGCCATCCAATCGAAGATTGTTTCGTCTTCAAAGGCTGGATGGAGGACCAATACCAACAAGGCAAGTTCGTATTATCCGAAAACTGGAAAGTGAACCCGCCACAACCTCACGCCCCTAAAAAAGTGGACGTGCCGGGGGAATCGTGCTCATTCATAAGGGAATCCCCATGGGAGGTCGCTCTTTCAGCCAAAACTAAAAGAATGCTGAAGGATCTCCAAACGTGCCCGACAATCAGGTGGAAAAATCCACTGGAATCCGAGATCATCGAGGGAATGCTGAAACCGCGCCCAACTCTAAAAACGGGTGGTGATGGTCAGAGCGCTCACACCCAGCCATCAAAGTCTTCGAAGAAGAAGAAGAAGACCAAAAAGCCCATGCAGCCTGGTGACAAGCGCATGGACCTGCAAAAAAAGATTGACGCGTTGGAAGAATATAATCAGAAGGCGCGGACCCCAGTCACACTCCAAGAATTTCTCAGCCACGTCCTTGAGGACGAAGATGATGGAGAAGGCTCGTCGGATGGATCTGAGGATTACGTAACAAGCTGTCATGTGATCTCTCATTCATCGCTAGACAATGAAGAAGCTCCCTGCACAAAGAGACCGGGGGCAGGTCATGAGCCGGAACTTCTATGTCCGTCAGACGGAATGATCGACGCCTTCCTGAATGAGATTCATCTGAAAAGTAAAGCCAATCGGGAGCGTGAGATGGCCATATTTGAAAGAGCCAAACGGGAACGACTGGACGAAGAGTCGAGGCACTCCCGCCGAATCAAGGAACACCCGTCTCGGATAAAAACAAGTTCAAGGCGACGAAAAGGTTTGCTAAAGCCATATCAATGGGAATGAAGCTACCACCCTCTGAAGGAAACACTCCCAGTGAAGCAGAAACACATCCTAGCTACTGCTTATATCATCAAAAGATTGCGCATCCCACCGAAGAGTGCAACACTTTTAAAAGATGGTGGCAGGGATATGTTGCTCACCGGCAACATTTTAAGCGGATGAAACACAAAACTCGTCAGGAGCAAAGAAATACGACCGAGGAATGGAGAAGAACTACCGGCAACTGTCGCATGGTCAACACCGGAGGATCGCAGGTTCTCACTTTCGGAAGCGACTCTGACGAAGAGATAGCTCTTAGCCCTCTCTTTAAAGAATCCACCTTAAGGAAGGAGGAAGAACCGAAGGCCTGTGAAAACATTCAGCTGCGCAATCGCACGCTTCCAGAAAAGAATCTCGGACCCACGAATAGAAAAGATAAGGGAAAAGAAAAGGTCTCTGAGGATATTGCCCTGGATGACCAAGTCATGAAAGAGCTGACTGCCAAAGACCCGCCAAAAAAGAACAAGGTGGACTACAATGTCCTAGCGCACCTGAGGAAGCTACCCTCTCAGCTCAGCATTCTCGATGCCCTCTTATTATCAAAAGAAGCGAGAGATTCGTTAATCAAGGCGCTGCAAGAGCCCGAGCAATTCTAAGCCTTCCTCGCCGAAGAAAGGATGAAGGACGAGCTGGAAGAAGTACACACAGCCAATGTCACGTTCGGTGATGAGGACCTTCTCCTTGGGACGTGCGACCACAACCGTCCCCTCTATGTCTCAGGATACTGCCACGATATAAAGATAGGCAAAATCCTGGTCGACAATGGGTCTTTCGTCAATCTCCTCAACGTGCGAGTGTTAAAAGAAATCTGCATGAGTGTTCAACACCTCGCTCGTGATAAGATCACCATCTCCGGGTTCGACTCCCAGTCATCACGGACCCTTGGGTCTGTAATACTGACGCTGCGCTTCGGGCTGCTTATCACAGACATTAAATTTCATGTCATTGATGCCAGGACATGCTACAACGCTTTGCTCGGTCGTCCTTGGTTACACGAGTACAGCATCATCCCTTCTACGCAACATCAGCGTATGAAGTATTTCAAGGATGGTCTTGAGTATACCGTGACAGGAGAGCTGAATCCATTCTCCATGAACGAAGTCTGCAAGTACGAAGATGCAAAATACTTCTTGCCAGATTTCGAGGACACAGAGAGGTGTCACAAACTGGAGAACAAAGCTATCACCACCATTCCCGTCTTCGGGAGCGATACTGAAGAAAAGGAAGAGATAGTTTATTCAGGCCTACCCCAGCACAACAAGCCAGGACCGTCCACTCCTATGTTGATCTTTGGCAGTGACTCGGAAGATGAGGTCCATGCTATATTCTCCGCTCGACCGTCAATACAAGCATTCGCTAGTGATAATAAGAGTTTGCAAATTACCATGATTCCGCGGGAGCACTACTGATTGAAAAGAAATTCTCGTTGTGTAGTATGAAATTGTAAAGAAATCACAACCAAAAATATTTGACCGCAATCAACTACGGTGTCGGTTGTAGTTAATGAATGAGTGCGGATCGTCCACAGGGATCTCTAGATTCGTTTGTATTTTGCTTTGTTCGAAATGAAATGTTAAGCAACAAGAAAACAAGATTCAGGAGTTGATTTGTATTTGTGTGTCACCATTCTCTATTAAAGAATCACGAAATTATAAACAATCAAGAATCGGGGTTTCAATGGTATTTTCCAAACAACAATCAAGAATAATAGAGAGGCTCGTAGGAATCGATAGGATCTTTAGATGTGTTGTAGTCTACAATATTTCGTATTCTTGTCCTTCGAAGAATTGATACTAGATCAATGGCTATCGACGCGAGTTAGGGTTTTCTTGATGAAATTAGGGTTTCATCTCTTAACCCTTGTTCTTTCGAGGATACCATTTATATTCTAGCCTCTAGCAATTTCAAGAAACGATCGGATCACCCCAATCTCGAGCGATGTTGATCAAGAAAGCATCGCATCAAATTGGGTTGTCGATTCTTGAACTTGCTAGGGTTTACACACTCGTGGGATTCAAGAATTGATTACAAATTTGCTACATCATCATACTAAAGATCGTTTCGACTCCTTAACGAGCGGAGTTTTATTCACACATCACCACATAGACAATATTCAAGAATAGTAAAGATAACATGATGCGGAATTTAAAGAAAACAAGATAGAAGAAAATATCACCTTTTATTTCATCAACAATTTCAATACATTCTTTCAAGATCTACAAGAAGAAAGAAAATCGATCGTTGACTCGGCTTCGCTCGTCTCCGTGGATCGTGGATCTACTTTGATCTCTTGCCCGATGGAAGATCGGCTCGGCTCATAAAAGGGTTGAAGGAATCTTGCTTGGCTTGCACTCAAGATCTTGAATTGTGGTTGGATTTAGGGTTAGGGTTTCCTACAAGATTTCTCACTAATCTTGAGGAAGAAGAAGATGGAGAAAAAGAATGGCTAAAACTAAAAATGGGTTGAATCTATCTATCTCCAAGATTGAATCAAGATGATCAAAGATGAGAAATGAGAGAGCCTAGGGTCTTATTTATAGAACTAGGTTTAGGTTTGAATTGGACTTTCCCTCCCAAAGTTTGTTGGCCAAGTTTGTTGGGGTTTAGCTTAGGGTTTAAGCAAGGGTTTAGGAAAGTTCTAGAAGTTTTAGGCTAGTTTAGGAGCTTGATGAACTGGTGGAAGTGTCTGGACTCTTCTGGACTTTTGTGTGCATTTTTGAGTAGTGGGAACTGAATCAGGAGTTTTGGTGAAACTTGAGGAGCTGACTCCCTGGATCCGCCGCGCAACCGCCGCATGAGGTGGGCATTGGCCGCCCTTCCGCCGCGCATTGGTGGGCTTGAGCCTTGGGCTTTCTGCTGTGGCTTGGTACTGCTGTTTAGGCTTTTCTCTGATGTTTAGAATTGCAGTTTCCCTTCAGTGTTGATACCAGATTTGAGTTCAGTGAATTTACGAGCAATTGTAATGGTCGAGCGAGCATCTCTTTTCCTGTATAGACTTCAAAATAGGGGTTGCAAGATATAGAAAATATGCTATGTAATGCAATGCAGTTAATTTCCCTAGAATTTCCGGTTTTAAGGTCGAATACATGTAATTTGATATTTTGCGACCGATTAGCTAATATGTGAATTATGAATACCGTACACTTCTAAGTGTATGCAAATGTTAAGGAAATTGCCTGCTAAAATATACAGTATTTTCGACTGATCAAATACCCCCAAACTTAATTTCGATCGTCTCGAGAGAATGTTTTATTAAAAAGAGAAGGAGAAAACCAAGAAAGAGAAAAACTAACTAGCACACTTTCGTAGGCAACACGATTGCACTGAGCACGTGCAACAAGCCTTTAAACCTCTAGGTGTCCCTAGTAGGAGGAGTGTTGTCTCCTGAGGGTTTTCAGTGGATTCCACCTACAAAATCCAATAATAAAAGTAAGATCATGAATATTACATTTAAAGAAAAGAGTTGTAAAAGAAAAGCCTTGAAAATTAGGGTTTCCAACTAAGCTAGCTTTTCGGTTGTCATGAGCCCTATCTTAATGGTCATGAAAAAATGTTAGAAATCACATCCTCCCTCAATAAAACATCGTCTTATTCTTCATTCCTATCTTTATTCCAAACATCGATCATATCACCCTGCGTGTGTGTAAAGACATCCCTACACCCGGAGAATTCAATTCAAGCTATCATACTCTTGCCCATCGGCCTTAGTACTTCTTGGCAAACGAGATTGCTTACACACTTTCATGCGACCGTTAATACTTCTTGAGGTACTAACCGACCGATTACTGATGTGCTCGCTAACTTGGTGTATTTTCCTAGTCTTGCACCACCTCAGGCATAGCAGTGACTCCCAGACCAGTTGACCTTGGGGCACTAGGTGAAGAAGCACCCTTTTGCTATATATTTTTCTTGCCCTTGGTGATAACAAAACCAGTATCCATTTTTTTCACCACTTTAAAACACATTTTTCTTTTCATACTTTTGGCTTTAAGACAAGAGCATTTCAAGGTATCCTCTACTATCCCAGGCTTTAAGATGTGTGTAAGTGCGAATAGCAGGGTAGCAACGTTCAAAATGTTTGGCTTCCAGAATAGAAACTATTTTTCAGACTTATTTTTATCCTCAGATTAGTGACGTCCTTCATCTTACTAACCCTTGGGACAACGGCTCATAACTACTTATTACTAGTTCGTATAAGAAAACTTCTAATTTTCTTAGTTTTCTTAAATTTTTCTAATCTCATGGATGTAATTTTTCACTATCTAAACTTTCATTATCTTATTTATATACAAAAAATATTTTTATAATTTTGAAATTTTTTAAATTTTTATAGGTTTTCAAAAAAAATGTTTTGTGCTTATGCAAATGATATGCAAATGATGCTAAAATAAGCACAAACCTCCCCCAAACTTGTTTTCAACAGTGTCCTCACTGTTGCCGACAGTTATACCTACAAAAATCTGTAAATCTGGGAAGAATTATTAGTGGGGGCATAATATATAAGTGAAGAACTTCCCCCAAACTTATTTTATTTACTCACCTTCATTCAAAAAAATGATGCAATGATATACTGGACATGAAAGTGAGACGGAGGAATTTTAATCAAAATAAACTGGCTCTTGTAAGAACAAGAGCTCCTCCGTGGGGTCAGTGGAAAAATACGGCTTTAATCTATGTCCATTTATTTTGAAAACAGTGCCGTTTTTAACATTTTCAACATCTACTGCCCCGTGCGGGTATACAGACCGCACAATGAAAGGTCCCTTCCAACGAGATCGGAGCTTACCCGCATGAAGGTGTAATCGTGAATCATAAAGAAGGACTTGTTGACCAGGTAAAAATGTTTTCCTTACAATGTTTTTATCGTGAAAAACCTTAGTCCTATTCTTTGTGATTACAGCATTATCATAAGCTTCATCGCGGAGTTCGCTTAGCTCGTTTAGTTGCAGCTTCCGAAAGTTGCAAGCAAGGTTTAGATCAAAATTAATTTCCTTTATAGCCCACAATGCTTTATGTTCTACCTCAACAGGTAGATGACATGCTTTTCCAAACACTATCCTATATGGTGACATTCCTAGGTCGGTCTTATATGCAGTCCTGAATGCCCAAAGAGCATCCGTCAATTTGGTCGACCAGTCTTTTCTACTTTTTGCAACAGTTTTCTCCAGGATAAGTTTGATTTGTCTGTTTGAGATCTCAGCCTGCCCGCTTGTTTGGGGGTGATAGGGTGTAGAAAGACGGTGGTTGATTGAATATTTCCGCATCAGAGTCTCGAAAGATCTGTTGCAGAAGTGTGTCCCATTATCGCTAATAATAGCGCGTGGGTGTCCAAATCGCGAGAAGATATTCTCTTTCAAGAACTTAATGACAACTTTCCTGTCATTAGTGCGACTTGGAATGGCTTCTACCCACTTGGAGACATAATCAACCGCCAGCAATATGTACAGATTCCCAAAGGAGTTGGGAAAAGGACCCATAAAATCTATGCCCCAAACATCAAACATTTCAACAACCAGAATGGGTTGCTGAGGCATTTCATTCCTTTGGGATATTCTACCCGTATAATGACATTGTGTACAGGTTTTGCAATGTTCAAATGCGTCCTTGAATAAGGTCGGCCAATAAAATCCAGATTGCAAAACCTTTTCCGCTGTTTTTCTTGGACCAAAGTGACCCCCACAAGCCTGATCATGAAAAAATGAAAGAATACTCTTGAACTCTTCATTTGGGACGCACCGGCGAATGATCTGATCAGGACAATATTTAAACAAATAAGGCTCGTCCCAGTAATAGTGTTTTACTTGGGAAAGAAAGCGGTATTTGTCCTGTTTAGACCAATCGCTCGGTATCAATCCCGTGGCATGATAGTTCACAATATCCCTGAACCATGGTTCAGAGGATACGCTCAAGAGTTGTTCGTCAGGGAATGAGTCATTGATCGGCAGGGTCACGGGGGAAGAAACGATGCGTGAAAGGTGGTCAGCTACTACGTTTTCACATCCTTTCTTATCTTTGATAACAAGATCGAATTCTTGTAAAAGAAGGATCCAACGTATTAGTCGACCTTTGGCATCTTTCTTCGCCAACAGATGTTTTAAAGCGGAATGGTCAGTATATACAACAATAGGTGAGCCGATTAAGTAAGGCCTGAATTTCTCTAATGCGAATACAACCGCTAATAGTTCTTTCTCTGTGGTTGTATAATTGATTTGCGCATCATTCAGGGTCTTACTAGCATAGTAAATCACGTGTGGCATCTTTTCAATGTGTTGTCCAAGGACAGCACCTACTGCAAAATCAGATGCGTCACACATCAGCTCAAAAGGGTAGTCCCAGTTTGGTGATGATAAAACGGGGGCTGAAGTGAGTGAGTGTTTAAGTGAGTCGAAAGCTGTCTCGCAATCCGAGTCAAAGTGGAAGGTAGTATCCTTGGCCAGGAGTAGTGTTAAAGGTCTAGCAATTTTACTAAAGTCCTTTATGAATCTCCTATAAAAGCCAGCATGGCCAAGGAAAGAGCGAATATCTTTGACGCTTTTGGGATGAGGGAGGTTTTGAATGACATCTACTTTAGCTCTGTCAACCTCAATGCCCTTCTGTGAAATGACATGTCCAAGGATAATTCCTTCTTGGACCATAAAGTGGCATTTTTCCCAGTTCAAAGTCAAGTTCTTCTCTTTGCATCGAGTAAGAACAGCGTCCAGATTCGCTAGGCATTCAGAAAAAGAATTTCCAAAAATCGAAAAGTCGTCCATAAAGATCTCCAGGAAATTCTCTACCATATCAGAGAATATCCCCATCATACACCGCTGAAAGGTAGCGGGAGCATTGCATAGCCCGAAGTGCATGCGACTGTAAGCAAAAGTACCAAAAGGACAAGTAAAAGTGGTTTTATCTTGATCCTTTTTGGCGATGGGGACCTGATTGTAGCCTGAGTAACCGTCCATGAAACAGTAGTACTGTCGTCCCGCTAAGTGTTCCAGCATTTGATCAATAAATGGTAGAGGAAAATGATCTTTCCTCGTAGCAGCGTTGAGTTTCCTATAATCGATGCATACACGCCACCCAGTTTGGGTGCGTGTCTGAATCAACTCATTCGCTTCATTTGTGATCACAGTGATGCCGGATTTCTTAGGAACGACGTGTATAGGACTTACCCACTGGCTATCGGAGATCGGGTATATAATACCACTATCTAAGCATTTGACGATCTCTTTCATGACAGCTTCCTTCATGACGGGATTTAACCGTCTCTGTGGTTCTCGGGTCGGTCTGGCATCATCCATCACATGTATATGATGTTCAACTATCAAGGGACTGATCCCTTTGATGTCCGCCATACTCCAACCAAACGCCTCTTTATTAGATCTTAATACCGATAGAAGTGCATTCTCTTGCTCTGATGCAAGGGAAGCGGAAATTATAACCGGTAAAGTTTCGTTCTCACCAAGATATGCATATTTTAGGTGAGAAGGTAAGACCTTGAGATCTAATTCAGGCGGAGAAATGATTGAAGGAAGGATCATAGAATGATTTTTGGATTTACAATGAAGCTCAGAGCCTGTGAAAGATACAGACTCGGGTGGAGAAAAGTCAGAAGTGCAGGACTCAAGTGTAAGTGAAGTGTCCTCACTAAGATCAAGTGTAAGATCAAGCAGAGATGTGCTAATGTCATCGAGATCAGTAAAGCAAAGTTCCTCGGCTCCACAACTATCGGGAGCGATCTCATGGACAGAACACACATCTAAAATATGAGCACTAGGTTCTGATGGCTGACTCCCAACTCTGTAGATATTTAGTTCAATGGTCATATTTCCAAATGATAAGTTCATTGAACCATTTCTACAGTTTATAACAGCGTTGGAAGTGGCAAGGAAAGGACGACCTAAAATCACCGGAATTTGGCCCCGGGGGTTTGCTACAGGATGTGTGTCGAGCACAATGAAGTCTACAGGGAAAACAAATTCCCCGACCTTTATTAACACATCCTCTAATTCACCCCTTGGTTTGGTGATAGATCGGTCCGCCATCTGGAGAGTACAATGAGCAGGTTTCAGCTCTCCAATTCCTAGTTGCTCATAGATAGAATAAGGTAACAGGTTAACACTCGCGCCAAGGTCTAAAAGAGCACGATTTATGTTTTTACCCCCAATCGAAATCGATATTGTAGGACATCCTGGGTCCTTTCGTTTCTTTGGTAGCTGGGGAATAAAAGCAGTGCTGATATTATTAGCCATAAAGACCTTCTTTGGCACCTGAGTCTTCCTCTTCCTAGTGCACAAGTCCTTTAGAATCTTCGCATACGCGGGGACTTGTTGAATCGCATTTAGGAGAGGGATATTGATGTTAACCTGTTTGAACATTTCTAAAATTTTCTCCATATGAGGACTCGTTCTGTTAGCCCTTAGCCGGTTCGGGTAAGGTGCTTTCGCAATAAGCGCAGGGTCCATCATAGGAGAAGGAAAGGGGGGTAGACGAGATCCCAAAAGAGGTGTGGGGACCGTCTGTGGAGAACTATAAGGGTTGGGTGAAGGTGTTGATCCTAAAGGGAACTGGAGAATAGGCTCGTGCGAAGGTGGTTTGGTAGAAGAAGAAGGATCAGAAGGAGAAGTGTGTGTATGTGGAAAGGTCTCAGTCGGGGTTTTGATATGATTATCAGTATTATCAATATCTTCCCCGACATTATTATTCAGCACTCTTCCCGATCTCAACGTGGTAATGGCATTTACATTGTAATGCCCAAGATTCTGTAAGGGTTGAGAGGGAAGTTTCCCTTTTTCTCTCGCACTCATTTCAGCTTTGAGGCGTGCGATTTCAGCTTCCATCGTTCTAATACTCTCAGCTTGTGACGCTGAGTTTTTCTTTATTTCACTGACGGAAGATCTAACCTCAGTTGAAACCTCCATGAAATTAGACAAAAGTGATTTCATGGTTTGAGTAAATTGAGAGAAATCGTCAGAACAGGACTGCATAGGATTAGACTGTGCATGAGTGTTGCCCTGGTTTTGGAAATTTTGTGACTGGTAGGGGTGCTGAGTGAGTTGGAGGGGTTGCTGTTGTGGTGGAGGAAGAGCCCTTTGAAAGTTATTTGTGTTTGGAACCGTGTTTTGAGATTGATTTTGGTTCCAAGCAAAATTCGGGTGGTTCCTCCAACCCTGATTGTACGTGGAAGAATATGGATCGTTTCGAGGTCGTTGAAATGCGGCATTAGAATGCTCGTGACCTTGAAACGCCGAGTTTAAAGGACATTCTTCCGTTAAGTGTGACGGATCAGAACAGCACCCACAAATAGTTTTGGGGAGTGATACCGGGTTTAGGGAGGCTGCTGCAAATTTGTGTTCCATAGCGTCGAGCTTCTTTTGCATTGCTGCCATTTCTGCTCGAACACCTATGGACACATCTACTTGGTGTACGCCACCCCTATTCAATGGTTGGGTTCCACTCTCCCAAATTAGTGATTTTTCAGTGAACTCTTCTAAGTATCGCCAGGCTTCCCCATCGTCTTTAGTCATAAATGTACCCTGACACATATTTTCAAGGCTCTGTTTCGTGCTAGGGTTACTGCCCTCATAGATGATTCGGCAAAGCTCCCATCTCGGGATGCCGTGATGAGGACATTGAACCATTAGATCCTTGAAACGTTCAAAGTACTTTGAAAATGGTTCGGTAGGGAGCTGGGCAAATTGGTTCAATTCACTACGAATTCGAGCCGTTCTTTGGACTGGGTAAAATTTCTTTAGGAATGCAGCGACGAATTCTTCCCAATTCGTAATAGAGTGTGCGGTGGTGTTATATAGCCACTTCTCGGCTATATCGCACAAGGTAAAAGGAAGAAGTCGTAGACGCATCGCATCCACAGAAAGTTGAGACGTACCCATCATAGCACATACATTTTCAAATTTGGTAATGAAAACGTAAGCGTCCTCGGTCTCGAGTCCGTGGTATTTAGGTAGAAGGTTGATATACTGGGGCTTTATTTCAAAGTTATTCCCGTTGGCTGGTGGTGTGGATAAGCAGGTCGAAAGAGGACCTCTAAGTGGATAGCATCTTTCCTGAAGAGAAATGTGTGGAGGATTCTGCGCACCAACGGACGGTGGCAGATTAGGGTTAAAGAAGTTGGATGGATTCGGATCCATCGGTGTGGGTGTGGTAGTAGGTAAAGAAAAGGTAAATGGAGAATTATCGACTTCGGAGTCGATAAAAGGTACGCGGACTAAACGGGCACTAGAATCCCGTGTCCAGCCTATCTTGTACTAAAAAGGGTTAGTACAAGTGGCAGCGTTGGCTTATAATTAGGGGTAAAATGAATGCGGTGTTTGCTTTGAAAAGGGACGGATTTTAAAAAAAAAATTGATTCGACAACCAAATGCAGCACACAAACCCTAGAATCTAATGGTCACCTAGGTCCGGCTCTAGACCGCTCCTAACTGCCAAAAGACAAGTCGCAGGATAAATCCTCCACTGCCTCTTTGTCCCCTGTGGCCGGATAAGTGACAGGTAAGTGGGAAGGAACCACCACTACAGTGGCCCTAATTAATAACCACTAGCCTTAGACACACTCGTCTTAGGCACCACAGGAAAACGCGGATAAGCAATGAATTACCCACGGCCCTCTCTTGTCCTAAATGAGCGCGACAGTCCTTAGAGTCATCTCTAGATTTCTTTTAGTTAATGGGGGTAAATGCGAATGCAAGTTTGGTGGTTTTCGGGGCCTAGGAAGGGTAATGAAATCCCCACCTAATTTGGATTTGGCCGAGCCCCTTAAATTCCGTATTTAATATGCAAAACAACCAAGAAAAGCAAAATCACGCACAATTTTAATTTGCTTTTGCGGCGCAGCTATTGTTTGCAAAGAATCCTGCAGAAAGGATTAGTTGGAGCTAAAAAGGGAGAGGGGAGAGAGAGAGAAATCACCTGCTGGAAAATTTTCCAGAGAACCCTCAAGACTGCGGCGCTTCCGTCGCAATAAGCATGTATATGCCGCCCTTCCGCGGTCAGTTGTTGGGTTCACTGTACCAAACTTCTTCAGCTGCTTTCTGTTCCTATCTCCAGCTCTCTGGTATATCCCAAATAAATTTTTCACAGCACAGAATGCTCCAGATCACCTTGCAATCAAATCACAACACACGTGTAAGAGTTTGTACGAATTTTGATTTCAAGAAATGAAACGTAATAATTCTTTCACTTCAAACTATAAAATGTAAACGAATTAGCGCGCGATCTCCGGCAACGGCACCATTTTGATTGAAAAGAAATTCTCGTTGTGTAGTATGAAATTGTAAAGAAATCACAACCAAAAATATTTGACCGCAATCAACTACGGTGTCGGTTGTAGTTAATGAATGAGTGCGGATCGTCCACAGGGATCTCGAGATTCGTTTGTATTTTACTTTGTTCGAAATGAAATGTTAAGCAACAAGAAAACAAGATTCAGGAGTTGATTTGTATTTGTGTGTCACCATTCTCTATTAAAGAATCACGAAATTATAAACAATCAAGAATCGGGGTTTCAATGGTATTTTCCAAACAACAATCAAGAATAATAGAGAGGCTCGTAGGAATCGATAGGATCTTTAGATGTGTTGTAGTCTACAATATTTCGTATTCTTGTCCTTCGAAGAATTGATACTAGATCAATGGTTATCGACGCGAGTTAGGGTTTTCTTGATGAAATTAGGGTTTCATCTCTTAACCCTTGCTCTTTCGAGGATACCATTTATATTCTAGCCTCTAGCAATTTCAAGAAACGATCGGATCACCCCAATCTCGAGCGATGTTGATCAAGAAAGCATCGCATCAAATTGGGTTGTCGATTCTTGAACTTGCTAGGGTTTACACACTCGTGGGATTCAAGAATTGATTACAAATTTGCTACATCATCATACTAAAGATCGTTTCGACTCCTTAACGAGCGGAGTTTTATTCACACATCACCACATAGACAATATTCAAGAATAGTAAAGATAACATGATGCGGAATTTAAAGAAAACAAGATAGAAGAAAATATCACCTTTTATTTCATCAACAATTTCAATACATTCTTTCAAGATCTACAAGAAGAAAGAAAATCGATCGTTGACTCGGCTTCGCTCGTCTCCGTGGATCGTGGATCTACTTTGATCTCTTGCCCGATGGAAGATCGGCTCGGCTCATAAAAGGGTTGAAGGAATCTTGCTTGGCTTGCACTCAAGATCTTGAATTGTGGTTGGATTTAGGGTTAGGGTTTCCTACAAGATTTCTCACTAATCTTGAGGAAGAAGAAGATGGAGAAAAAGAATGGCTAAAACTAAAAATGGGTTGAATCTATCTATCTCCAAGATTGAATCAAGATGATCAAAGATGAGAAATGAGAGAGCCTAGGGTCTTATTTATAGAACTAGGTTTAGGTTTGAATTGGACTTTCCCTCCCAAAGTTTGTTGGCCAAGTTTGTTGGGGTTTAGCTTAGGGTTTAAGTAAGGGTTTAGGAAAGTTCTAGAAGTTTTAGGCTAGTTTAGGAGCTTGATGAACTGGTGGAAGTGTCTGGACTCTTCTGGACTTTTGTGTGCATTTTTGAGTAGTGGGAACTGAATCAGGAGTTTTGGTGAAACTTGAGGAGCTGACTCCCTGGATCCGCCGCGCAACCGCCGCATGAGGTGGGCATTGGCCGCCCTTCCGCCGCACATTGGTGGGCTTGAGCCTTGGGCTTTCTGCTGTGGCTTGGTACTGCTGTTTAGGCTTTTCTCTGATGTTTAGAATTGCAGTTTCCCTTCAGTGTTGATACCAGATTTGAGTTCAGTGAATTTACGAGCAATTGTAATGGTCGAGCGAGCATCTCTTTTCCTGTATAGACTTCAAAATAGGGGTTGCAAGATATAGAAAATATGCTATGTAATGCAATGCAGTTAATTTCCCTAGAATTTCCGGTTTTAAGGTCGAATACATGTAATTTGATATTTTGCGACCGATTAGCTAATATGTGAATTATGAATACCGTACACTTCTAAGTGTATGCAAATGTTAAGGAAATTGCCTGCTAAAATATACAGTATTTTCGACTGATCAACTACAAAGATCTCGACGCACTTGAAGCTTACAGTGTGCAAGACCTGCAGACGTTTTACGTCCCTCCTAGGCAGAAAGGTGAAAAGGCGATCCTATTCTATCAGTCCACGGAAACAAGAGTGGAGAAAGAAATTTGGCACGGCGCAGATTCTACGCCTGACAGGCTCTAACCCATCCGTTTACCCAGATACTACACAAACAGACTAAAAAGGCTATTGAAGCGCCAAGGGGTACCTTTTAAACAGACTATTCGACAAGCTCGATTCTACAACAGGATTTGGGATGTCCCTGGGACTCAGCGCAAGTTGTCCAACGGGAGAATGAGAACGCTTGGGCTTGGATATATGAAATCCGGGAAACGGGAACGAGTCCATGGTAGATACGCCATATATAACTTCGATGAAGAAGAGGACGCCTTGTCAGAAGATGTCGACCCCGCACCAAAACAAAATCCTCCAACCAAAATGCCGAGTCCGTCATTTGAAGAACGAATGGACAAGCTTATCAGGGAAGCGGGTCAGAAAGTTCGAGACGACCACAACCGCGAAATTGCCATCTACGAGAAAACCAGGACGCAACGCCTCCTTCAACAGGCTGTGAAAGACGAAAATGCCGCTCCTTGTTAACCTGTTGTAAAAAAGGCCCAATGCAGAGGCAGAAACAAGTCAAAAAGCGGAAAAGACATTCAGCAACGACAAAGCGGGACCAAGAAGCCACGAAGTCGGGAATCGAACGGTCCGGATCTGTCCCTGATGAGGAAGATGAGTCGAGCATACTCTTTTCCTCAGGACAAGACAAAGAAGATACTTGATCTTGCCATAAGACATCAAATGCTTACACTCCCGGAGTCCAAACGCCTCGAGCAAGCGAACGAGGTCTCTCATCCAGATTATTGCTCTTATCACCGATCAATAGGACACCCGCTCGAAGACTGCTTCACCTTCAAGAACTGGGTCGAAGATCAATATCAGCTTGGCAAGTTCGCTCTATCCGACAGTTGGAGGATAACACCGCCACAGAAGTATGAACCCAAATCCGCGAGAGTAGAACCAGATCAACACCGGTCATGGAAGCGAGCTCGTACTTGTCACATGATAACGCTGTCAGAAGAGGAGCCCGAGAATGTGGATGAATTCCCCTGGTGCTTCCAAAACGATGATGACGAGGTAATCTCGGAATTTCCACCGGCACCGAAAGAGCTGGAAGATGGAATACACACTACTGCAGATAACCTCAAGAAAATTGATTTGGCGACGGCAAGCGACCCGCGACCGACATTCGTTAGTGAGTTGCTGTCTGAAGAAAGGGTGGCTACACTAAAAGACATGCTTATGCAGCATAGAGATTGCTTCGCATGGAACTATTCTGAAATGCCAGGATTAGATCCAGAAATTGCTGTGCACAAGTTGGCAATATCTCAGGACGTTAAGCCAATCAAACAAGCACCAAGAAGAATGCGGCTCGAGCTTGAGATGAGTATCAACTTCGAGGTCAAGAAGCTGATCGATTCCGGCTTCATCCAAGAGGTTCAATACCCTGATTGGATCGCCAACATCGTCCCGGTAATGAACAAGAATGGAACAGTACGCATATGCGTGGACTTCCGGGATCTCAATAAATCCTGTCCGAAGGATGATTTCCCAGTACCGGTCACCGAGCTGATGATAGATAACACGTCCACTCATGAAGTTTTCTCCTTCATGGACGGCTCATCAGGATATAATCAGATAAAAATGCATCCCGAGGACCAGAAGCACACCACTTTCCGAACCCCTTTGGGTATATTCTGCTACAAGGTGATGCCCTTCGGTCTAAAGAACGCCGGTGCCACCTATCAATGGGCCATGACGAAAATCTTTGATGACCTCATACATGAAATCGTCGAATGTTATATCGACGACCTCGTGGTGAAAAGCAAATCATACGAGGAGCATCTCGAGCATCTGAAGATCGTATTTCAACGCCTTCGGCAATACAACTTGAAGATGAACCCTCTCAAATGCGCATTCGGAGTTTCTTCAGGCAAATTCCTAGGATTCATTGTCCGACACCGAGGCATTGAGATAGATCCGTCAAAAATCAAGGCGATCATGGAGATGCCTCCGCCAAGGACTCTTAAACAATTGCGGTCTCTCCAGGGAAAGCTCGCGTATATCCGGCGATTTATAGCTAATCTTTCAGGGAAATGCTGTCCTTACAGTCACCTGATGAAGAAGGGAACCCCGTTCGTTTGGGATCACAAATGCCAAGGCGCACTGGACGAAATCAAGCAGTACCTGCAGAACCCGCCAGTGCTGGCTGCTCCGGTCAAGGGAAAGCCTCTTATTCTTTATATAACAGCCCTCGAAGGTTCTTTAGGCGCGTTATGGGCACAAGAGAACGATCAAGGGAAGGAAAGAGCCCTCTACTATTTGAGTCGAGTTCTACTGGGGGCAGAAAGCAATTACTCTCCCATCGAAAAACACTGCCTGGCATTAATCTTCGTGGTAACGAAGCTCAGACACTATGCGTTGGTGCATGAAGTCCGTCTCATATCGAAGGTGGATCTTAAGTATTTGATATCAAAGGCCATATTGACGGGACGACTCGCTAAATGGGCCCTGCCCTTGATGGAGTTCTCAATAACCTATCAGCCTCTTAAGGCAGTGAAAGGCCAGGCCATCGCTGACTTCCTCACCGAACATCCGGTACCGGCCGATTCTCCTTTGAATTGCGAACTGCCAGACGAACATGCGTTTGATGCGATCGACGGTGGTGGTATCCGGTGGGAACTTTATTTTAATGGAGCGTCTTCCATGAAGAAGCGCAAACAAAACACGCCTTTAATCAAATCAAGGGTAGGCCTTATATTCGTGACCCTACAAGGAGGGATAATGCGATTCGCCTTCTCCTTGACAGAGCCGAGGACGAACAATAAAGCCGAGTATGAAGCTTTAATAGCAGGCCTTGGGATCGCCATCGACATGGGAATTGAGAACCTCCTCATATACGGAGACTCCCAACTGGTCGTTAGTCAAGTAAACAGCGACTACCAGACGTGCAAGCCAGAGCTGGTGAAGTATGGCGAGAGAGTACATCGACTGCTGACTCAAATTCCCTCCTACATGCTGGAAAGTATATCGCGTGCAGAAAATAGCAAGGCGGACGCGTTAGCCAAGCTCGCTAAAGAACTGGCTGATAAGAACCTCGATGACGTCAGAATCTTGGTACAAAGCCGTCGGGTCCTCGCACCGGCAGAAATATCTCCAGAGTCGTCCGAGAAAAAGGAAGCGATTGAGCAGACGACCCTGCAAATAAAAGACCAAGAAACAGTTGAGAATTGGAGAGAAGTCTTTATAGACTACTTCAAATCCCGTCGGACGCCTGAAGATGCGTCCTCAAAATATCAGCTCATGAAACAAGCCCTGTCTTTTGCCTTCGTCAATGATACTCTGTACAAAAGGTCATTTGATTCTCTGTGGTTGAGATGCCTGGGACCTGAAGAGGCGAAGAGAGTCGTTCATGAAGTTCACGACGGACTTTGCGGTTCTCATCAAGCTGGCCTAAAGATGAAGTTGAAAATTAAACGAATGGGCTACTACTGGCCCACGATGATCCAGGACTGCCTCCAGTATGCAAAGCAATGCCACTCGTGCCAGATCCATGGGGACTTTATCCATTAGCATCCGAATCCGTTACATCCGACAGTGGCTAGCTGGCCGTTCGAAATGTGGGGAACCGACATAGTCGGCCCCATCGAACCAGCATCGTCCAGAGGACATCGATTCATTTTGGCGACAACTGATTACTTCTCCAAATGGGCAGAAGCAGTGCCGCTGAGGGAAGTGAAGACGGAGAATATCCTCTATTTCTTCAAAACGCACGTCATTTATCGGTTTGGAACTTCGCGACGGATCATCTCCGATAACGAGCCAGCCTACAGAAGCCATAAGATCAGCCGCTTCGCGCAACAACACAACATAGAATGGAGATACTCCTCAGTTTATAATCCCAGAGCTAACGGTCTAGCTGAGGCTTTCAACAAAACCTTGACGAAGATCGTGAAGAAGACGGTGTCCCGAAATAAAAAGGACTGGCATGAGAGACTGCAAGAAGCTCTCTGGGCATATCGAACTACGTTCAAGATGGCCACGAACATAACGCCGTACGCGTTGGTATTCGGTACAGAAGTAGTACTCCCCCTCGAAATAGAGTTACCTTCTCTATGAGTGGCAGTCCATTACGAGCTGACAAACGAAGAAAACGCTCACCTTCGGCTTGAGGAGCTCGATGTCCTTGATGAAACCCGGCTCGTAGCGCAGCAAAATCTGGAAGCTTATAAAGCAAAGATGACGCGCTCATATGAAAGATTGACAAGGCCGAGGACATTCTGCCAAGGAGAACTCGTGCTAGTAGTCAAAATACCTATGATCCCCAATCGCGCCAAGCGGGGAAAATTCGAGCCAAACTATGAAGGCCCGTATATCATAGACAAGGTCTACCAGGGTGGAGCTTATCTTCTCATGGACATGCATGGCGAAAGGCCCTTCAGGCCAATAAACGGTCGCTTCCTGAAGAAGTACTACGCCTAACGAATTACGGCCTAGGTCGATGATAGATGACGACGACTATGTCCGCTCGCTATCTCCCGAAGCCCAAACTCTACATGTAGTAACCGGTTTACTTTGCAACGGACCGAAACGTCCTTAAACTAACAGCGGACCGAGACGTCCTTAAACTAACGACGGACCACTATGCCCTGAAACTAGCTGTTGACCGAAATGTCGAGAAACTACGGTGGATTACAGCATCCCAAAACTGATAAAAAAAGAGAATAAAAGAATAAAAAAAAGAAGGGAAAACGGTATGTCCACAAGCAAAATGGGCACGGATGAAAACCCGCAAGGGCTCCGTGAGTAAAAACAGCAGGGCTACCGACGAGTGTTTGTGAAAACCCGAAAGGGCGAAACCTCGTTAAGAGACACTTGCAACGTCCTCTCGACCTTGTGAGGAGAAATCACCTGCTTGAGATCCTTACGACTCACAAGGGAGCAACACACTTAGGGATCCCCATGATTCCTAAGGAGAAATTACACTTGCGAGATCCTCACGACTCGTAAGGAAAATCCTCTTATGAGACCCTCACGGCTCATAAGATTTGAAAGTCTTAAGCTACAGAGACCTGAACCTGTTCTTAAGCAACCCCTACAACCTCCGATACTGCTCTACAAGCGGCTCAATGCTGACCCTTGTATACAATCCACGGGCGCGGATAAACATTTCCCTAACAAAGTCTCATCCGTGAATAGGGATATGTCCATATGGTGAACAACCCTTGTAAGTCCTCTCGACTTATAAGGAGAAAACCCTTTTGTAAGATCCTTACGACTTACAGGGGAACACGCACTTAGGAATCCTCACGATTCCTAAGGAGAAAACACACCTACGAGATCCTCACGACTTGTAGGGAGAAATACCTTTGTGAGACCCTTACGGCTCATGAAGTCAAAAGCCTTAGTCGACAGGATCTTAACCCTGTCTACTAAGCCACCTTTGTTCGATATGGACAGAGGCAAATGATGATTCGCTCCTGGAAATATCCCAGTTGTAGCGATACTGATGCCAAAATTGGTGTCTAATTCCAAGCATGCAGCGAAAAGCCAACGAGCCACACATGCATACGAAATAGCCGAAATGATGGGGCAACTTGCAACGAAATCAACAAGTAAAAATGTATGCATACAAAAACAGCCGAAATGATTGGGCAACTTGCAATAAAAAGCAACGAGTAAAAAAGAAAAATAGCCGAAATGATCGGGCACCGCGAAAAATAGCCGAAATGATTGGGCAATCGCGATTTCCGCGATATAAAATGCTGAAATGATAGAGCATCGCGGAAAGAATAAAAAAAATGATGAAAGAATGAAACTTTTTGCCCTACAGGTGAGATCACATCGATCCCTGTATACAATCCAGGGGCACAAACAAAGAGGGAACCATACCTTCCCAACAGGCTCCACCAGAAAGCGAAGCCAAATCTCGACGGTTCATAGACAACCTAGAGACAACCTCGACATTTGTCGCAATATTGCAGACACAATGTCAACAAACGAAGCAAAGGAAGATCCCTAGCTTCAAGGTCTCGACGTCAATATCGACAACTTAGAGATCACCAACGACGTTTCTCCTCACTACAACCAGATGCAGACGTGACGTCAACAACCGACCTCAGAGTCGCAACGAAACGGAGCCATGGCAAAGTCCCTAGTTTCAAATCTCAATGGCCACATCTACAGCCTAGAGACCAACAATGGTGTGCCTCCTCATTCCAGCAGGACACAGATGTTACACCATCAAACGGAGCCACGAAATAGTCCTTAGTTCCAAATCCCGACGGTTCACAGACAACCTAGAGACCATCTCAGCATTCGTCTCGTTACAGCAGACGAGATGTCAACAACGACGTTCCTTCGCAGTCTAGCAGGATGCAGATGCAACGTCAACAAAAGATATCATGGTCGAAACAAAGCGGAGTAATGGCAAAATCCCAGCTCCCCCTCAGCATTCGTTTCGTTACAGCGGATGCGATGTCAACAACGACGTTCCTTCGCGGTCCATCAGGATGCAGATGCAACGTTAACAAAAGACCTCATGGTCGAAACAAAGCGGAGTGACGGCAAAATCCCAGCTCCACCTCAGCATTCGTCTCGTTACAGCAGACGCAATGTCAACAACGCCATTCCCTCGCAATCCAGCACGATGCAGATGCAACGTCAGCGAAAGACCCCATGGTCGAAACAAAGCGGAGTGACGGCAAAATCCCAGCTCCACCGCGACATTCATCTCGATACAGCAGACGCAATGCCAACAAACGAAGCAAAGGCCAAATTCCTAGCTTCAGGGTCTTGACGGCAACTCATATAAAACCTGAAAGACCATCGGAGATCATCTCACACCAGCGCGGAGTGGTCACCACCTCGATGTTCGTCTCGATACAGCAGACGAGATGTCACCCCAGCGTTCTTCCTCTAGCAGGGTTCAGACGCGACAATCAAACAACAGAGCCACGACAAAATTCCCAGTTCCAAGCCTCGACGGTTCACCAACAACCTAGAGACAACCGCAACATTCGTCTCGATACAGCAGACGAAGTGCCAGCAAACGAAGCAAAGGCCAAATTCCTAGCTTCAGGGTCTTGACGGCAACTCATATAAAACCTGAAAGACTATCGGAGATCATCTCACACCAGCGCGGAGTGGTGATGACTCATCGGGGCTCTCCAAAATGAGCCTAACCTCAAATAAAAAGCGGCATGGCAAAATTCCTAACGCTTGCTCTTCTGATGGTCAAACTGCCTAGGAAGATGGCTTGAAGACGTCTTGTCCAGCCCCCGAAGGGATCAGAGACACGACAGTCGCAAGGCTGCTCGAACAGTAAGATTGCCTATCGAGGAATACATCAGCCAACGCGACGGTACGACGGACAAAATCCTAGTACCATAGACCCTAACGGACCTTTGTTGTAAAGAGCAGAGGTTAACTGTGACGTTAGGAAATCCTTGCGAGAACTTCTCGATTCGTCTCGACTCGTAAGGCAAAGTCTTAGGCAATGGGGATTAAAAAAAACTGTTTCCTAAGCACTGGGGCCCTGCAAGTCAGTCTAAGATGGACTCTTGCATACTATTCATGGGTCACACTCTCCGAAGTCGAACATCGACAAAGAGGGAAACATCCACTTACAAGTCCTCTTGACTTGTAAGAGGGGAAAATTCTCTTGTGAGATCCTTACGACTCTCAAGAGAAAACACACACTTAGGAGTCCTCATGACTCCTAGGGAGAAAATACACCTACGGGATCTTCTCGACTCACACTCATAAAGTTGAAAAGTCTTAGGTGGCAGATCCTAACCCTGTCTCCTAAGCCATCACTGTCCTACAAAGAGGTCAAGATAGACTATCTACGGGCCACACTCCCCGAAGTCAAACATCGACAAGAAAAGAAACAATCACTTATGAGTCCTCTCGACTTGTAAGGGAGAAAATTCTCTTGTGAGATCCTTACAACTCTCAAGGCAAAACGCACTTAGGAGTCCTCACGACCCCTAAGGGGAAAATACACCTGCGGGATCCTCTCGACCTGTAGAGAGAAAAAACCTTCTTGAGACCCTTACGGCTCATGAAAATGAAAAAAGTCTTAGGTTACAAGAACCCTAAACTTGTCTCCTAAGCCATCAATTCTATTGCAATGCGTAACTCTGCACTACTTCACCTACGTACATACTTATGTGGGCAAAGTAGTGGGGGGCATTTGTTCCCGCCAAAAAAATTCTGCGCAAAGAGCCTAAGGTATCAAATGGCAGCGATACGCTTAAGAAAATGCGAACCAGTATTTTCCGGACTGTATTTTTGACAAACTCCCGAATGAGAAACAGCTAAATTCTGATGGAATCGAAAGCGTCTCGAAAAATCCTTCGATTTGATATATTATGGGCATCATAAATCATCCGGGATCAAAAGTTATGGGGCATCACGTGCCCACACATGACCATTTACAGGCAAAGCCTGTAGGCACTTAATAAAATAAATAATTAAAAGGGGTCACATGACCACACGTGATGGGCCTTTAAATCCACTGAAAGGAATTAAAAATATTATAAAACAGCAACGAATACCCTAATGGGGCATCACGTGCCCACATGTGACCAAAGGTCACGTGCAGACATGTGATGGGTTCCTAAGCTCTCTGAATTAATAGAATTAAATTCTAATTAAATAATTAATCAGTGGGGTCACGTGCTAACACGTGATGGGCTCTTAAACCCTATGAAATAATAAGAATTAAATTCTAAACAATGGGGTCACGTGCCAACACGTGATAGGCCTCTAAACTCATTAAATAGAGTTAAAAAGTATAATAAAACAACAGGAAAAATCCCAATGGGGATCACGTACCCACACGTGACCAAGGGTCACGTGATGACACGTGATAATTCCTGAGTTCGTTGAAACAACAGAATTAAATTCTGGTTAAATGCTTTATCGAAGGAGTCACGTGTCAACACGTGATGGGATCCTAAAATTTCTGAAATAATAGAATTAAATTGTAATTAAGGGAAATCAAAAACCCTAACTGGAAAATATTTCTTTAAATCTTTCCAAACAAAAAAGATGGTGCTCTATAAAATGGAGCACCGTTGGATTAAAAATCCAATGGTGATTAAAAATCACCAATTTATGGAAATATTCTATACAAGGAAAGATTTCCCTGAAATTTCAATAACAGATAAAAGATCTTTTGGATTAAAAATCCAATGGTGAATAAAATTCACTGAGTGATCTAAAAGATCATGTTGGTTGCAAAATCAATTAAAATCTTTCAATGAAAGATTCACAAAACAAATTGATTCTTTTCTTTCTCCTATAAATATGAATCAAGAAGAGAAGAGAAGGGGATCTACCTTTTTGGAGAGAAGAATAGAGAAAGGAGAATTTAATTCTCAAGAGAGAAGGAAAGAGAGGAGAATTTAATTCTCAACAAAGAAAACCCTAGATGAGAAAAGAAAAGGAATCAAAACTTTAAACAGAGAATTTAATTCTCAAAATCTAAGAGTTTAACTCTTCTACAAAGAACTTAGTTCTTCCTCTAGTTGAAGATCTGCAGAAGCACATCTCCCCATAGGTTGAGAATTTAATTCTCATCGGGTTGAGATCCTGCCATGCAGATCCGAAACTTAGAGGGGGAATTGAGTTTAGAGAATTTAATTCTTCCAAAACAAAACTAAGGTTTAACCCTTTATGAGAATTTAATTCTCCCAAAACAAAACTAGGGTTCAACCCTAAATGAGAATTCAATTCTCCAAAAACTATTGGAATTTAATTTCTTCAAGATGGCAGAACTAGGGTTTAACCCTATATAAGAATTTAATTCTTTTACATATATAGGAATTTAATTCCTCCAAAACAAAATTAGGGTTTAACCCTACAGAGAATTTAATTATTAAAGATAAAGAGATCTTCATGCATGCAAAAGAATTACGGTCACGTGTCCCCACGTGACCCCTGAAGAGATCCCCAAAAATGAGAAGGAGGAGAGCTTAGAGGCAACGCCTCACGTGACCCCCGAAACACAGAAAGAAAAAGCAAAGGAAATATGAGCTTTGGGCGCTCTCACATGTCCCCACGTGACCCCTCAGAAGTTCTGTAATTATTGATGCATAAATCCCCGTCACGTGTCAACACGTGATGCTCTAAAATAAAAATAAAAAGTCTTTAACACTTAATTGCAGAACGAAGAAAAGGGATCTGGTCCCACTTTTGGGCGCTCTCACGTGTCCACACGTGACCCCTCTTTCTTTAGTGTTTAACACTAATTTGGGGATTATATTTTCAGTGTTTAACACTGATTGTTTCTAGTGTTTAACACTAAATTGAAGATTATATTTCCAGTGTTTAACACTGATTTTCTTTTAGTGTTTAACACTAATTTGAGAGTTCTGCCTCCAGTGTTTAACACTGTTGTTCTCTAGTGTTTAACACTACTTTTAGCCAAATTGGCTAATTTTCCAGAGGTAAAAGTCCCTCCTCCAAATGAATCTCAAAATTGAGGAAATCAAAGATAAAATGTTGTCAGAGCCTCCAAACCTCTGTTTAGCACTGCTGAATGATGAAGGGCTGAACCCAGACAAATGTCTAATGGCCCAAAGGGCCAATATTTCAAACATAATTGGACTTACCCCAAACTGGCCATAAGTCCTCAAATCATTTTGAACCGAGCACATCTGCTCTTTCAACCAACTCATTGGTTCAAGGGTACATCTCTGAACTCCTCTGATATTTGTCGTTGTAATCCTTCAACGTCTTCAGAGAGGTGATGGGTCCCGACAACCATACATAACCTGGACCACTATGTCCTTAAACTGGTATTGGACCACCATGTCCCTAAACTGGTAATTGACCGCAATGTCCCTAAACTAAATAATTGAGCCCAAATGCTCTTTTGTTGGATCTAAACGATCCCGTTAAGTTGATCTTAGTTTGGAAATTAGACTAACGTATCCTTAACAAACGTTTAAGTTGATCTTAGTCTCAAATAAGACTAACGTATCCTTAAACCAAAACCAAAACCCAAATCTAAGAAGATACGGATTTGGACTAATCCACGTCCTACGAGCGACAACATAAATTAGTCTCCGTATACAATCCACGGGCAACCACAAACAAAACAAACACCCATGACACGAAGTGACCATCTGGAGAAGGAGAAAGTTGTTACCGCGATGCGGTAGCGTAATTAACTGCAGGGGTTTGCGCCTGTAGGGAAGAGCATCCCCACAATCAAAAACCCCTCAAACGAGGGGGAATCTGACGAAGTCTGCTACATCGGCCGCATCCGTTTAAACCTTCGATACATAGTGCCATAAATCAACTTGGCATCTTCGGAGAGGTGGACGGATAACACCAATTACCATCTTCCCCGAATCTCAGGCAAGACAGTCCGTCTTGCGCGTCTTTCGGCGGGGAACATACCCTGATGAGCCGTCCATGAACGAGAAGACTTCGTGAGTGGACATGTTATCCATCATCAGCTCGGTAACCAGTACAGGAAAATCATCCTTTGGGCAAGCTTTGTTGAGGTCTCGAAAGTCCACGCAAATGCGCACTGTCCTATTTTTCTTCATCACTGGGACGATGTTGGCAATCCAGTCAGGGTACTGAACCTCTTGGATGAAACCGGAGTCGATTAGCTTCTTGACCTCGGGGTTGATGCTCATTTCAAGTTCAGGCCGCATTCTTTTCGGCACTTGTTTGATCGTCTTGACGTCCGGAGATATCGTCAATTTATGCACAGATATCTCTGGATCTAGCCCCGGCATCTCGGAGTAGTTCCATGCGAAGCAGTCTTTATACTGCATAAGTACGTCTCTTAGCGCGGCTGTCTGTTTTTCGGACAGCAGCTCATTGACGAACGTAAGCCTCGGGTCGTTTGTCATCCCAAGTCGATTTTCCTGAGGTTATCTGCAGTAGTATGTATCCCATCTTCCAGCTCTTTTGGCGTCGGTAGAAACTCTGAGATTACCTCGTCATCATCGTTTTCGAAGCATCAGGGGAGGTCATCCATGTTCTCGGGCACTCCTTCTTCTGACAGCGTTATCACGTGACAGGTACAAGATCATTTCTAAGACCGATGTTGATCCTGCTCTACTCTCGCTGCATACCTGGCTTTCGGTTCATGCTTCTGTAGTGGGGTTACCCTCCAACTGCTGGATAAAGCGAACCTGCCTTGCTGATACTAGTCTTCTACCAAGTCTTTGAATGTGAAGCAGTCTTCGAAAGGATGTCCTATCGCTCGGTGATAGGAGCAATAATCCGGATGATGAATCTCGTTTTCTTGATCGGGGTGTTTGGACTCCGGGAGCGTAATCATTTAATGTCTCATAACAAGATCGAATATCTTTCTTGTCTTGTCTTGGGGAAAAGAATATGCTCAACCCATCTTCTTTATAAGAGACGGATCCTGGCTGCTCAATCCTCGATCGCGTGGCTTCTTGTACCCGCTTTGCCACTGTCGAACATTTTTTTCGTTCTTTAGTTTGTTTTTGCCTCTGCATCGGGTCTTCTGTACAACGGGCTGGCGACGAAGGGCATCGTCATTCTCCGTAGCCTGCTGAAGGAGGCGCTGCATCCTGGCTTTCTCGTAAATGGCCATTTCGTGGATATGGTCATCCCGGGCCTTTTGACCCGCTTCTCTTATTAGTTTGTCCATCTGTTCTTCGAACGACGGACTTGGCACTTTCATGGCGGGACCTTGTTTTGGTTCAAGGTTAGCGTCTTCTATCAGAGCATCTCCTTCTTCATCAAAATCATGTATAATGTAGCAGCCATGGAATCGCTCCCGTTTCTTGGGTTGAACATATCCAAGCCCGATCGTTTCTATTCTCCCGTTGGGCAATTTTTGCTGAATTCCGGGGATATTCCAGATCCTGTTATAGAACTGATCTTGTCGAGCAGTCTGTTTAAAGGGTACGCCTTGGTGCCTCAACAACCTTTTCAATCCTTCCGTGTAGTATCTGGGCAGACGGATTGGCTGGGGCCTGTCAAGCGTAGAATCGGCACCATGCCAGATTTCTTTCTCCACTTTGGTTTCCGCGAATCGATAAAAGAGGATCACCTTTTCATCTTTCCGCCTGGGAGGGACGTAGAACGTCTGCAGCTCTTGTACACTATAGGTATCGAGTGTGTCAAGTTCTTTGTAATGCTTTCTCGGGACCAAGGCGATTTGCAAGCTTTGATCTTCTCTAGTGAAGGCTCATATTGATGGCCAAACAGAAAATACTGCATTGACATCATCTTCAGGGTCGCTGCCGAAGGCCAACATAGGGGTAGACGGTCCAGGCTTGTTGCATTGAGGCGGTCCCGAATAGACTATCTCTTCTTCCTCCTCGGTATCGCTCCCGAAAACTGGAATAGTGGTGATAGCCTTCTGCTTATTCACCGGCTTATGGCATCTTTCCGTATCTTCGAAATCTGGTAAGAAGTACTTTGCGTCTTCATACTTTCGGACTTCGTTTATGGAGAATGGGTTTAGCTCCCCCCGTTACGGTGTACTCAAGACCATCTATGAAATACTTCATACACTGATATTGTGTAGAAGGGATGATATTGTATTCGTGTAACCAAGGCCTGCCGAGCAAAGCGTTGTAGCAAGTATTGGCGTCAATGACATGAAACTTGATATCAGTGATGAGCAGCCCAAAGCGTAACGTCAGTATCACAGACCCGAGCGTCCGTGATGACTGGGAGTCGAACCCGGAGATAGTGATTTTATCCCGAGCGAGGTGTTGCACGCTCATGCAGATTTCTTTTAGCACCCTCACATTTAGGAGATTGACAGAGGACCCATTGTCAACTACGATCTTCCCTATCTTGATGTCATGGCAGTATCCGGTGACATACAGGAGACGGTTGTGCTCGTACGTCCCGAGGAGGAGATCTTCATCGCCGAAAGTGACGTCAGCAGTGTGCACTTCTTCTAGCTCGTCCTCTATCTTGAAACTGGTCAGGCTCTTATAGTGCCTTGATCAGAGAATCTCTCACCTCTTTGGATAGCAGAAGGGCGTCAAGAATGGTTAGCTGCGAGCGTATTTTTCTCAGTTGTGCCGGAACGTTGTAATCCACCTTGTTTTTCTTTGGCGGGTCTTTGGCTGCCAGCTCTTCGACGACTCGGTCATTAAGGGCGATATCTTCTGGGATTTTTTCTTTCCCCTTATCTTTTTTTTTCGATCCCTTGTTTGTGGGTCCAAGATTCTTTTCGGGTAGCGTACGATTGCGCAGATGAAAGTTCTCGCAGGTCTTCTTCTCTTCTGCTTCAGAGATGGATTCTTTGAAGAGAGGGCCGAGGGCTATTTCTTCATCGGAATTGCTCCCGAAGGTGAGAACTTGAAATTCCTTGGTGTCAAACATGTGACAGTTGCTGGCAGTTCTTTTGCGTTCATCTATCGTGCTCTTCTGCTCTCGACGCGTTTTGCGCTTCATTCGCTTAAAATGCTGCCAATGAGCAACGTATCCCCGCCACCAATTCTTGAAGGCCATGCATTCCTCGGTAGGGTGTGTGATCCTCCGATGGTATAAGCAGTAGTTTGGATGTGTATCTAGTCCGTCGGGAAACGTATTTTTTGAAGTGCCTTCTTTAGAAGGTGGCAACTTCATTCCCATCGACAGGGCTTTAGCGAATTGCTTCCTTGTCTTAAACCTGCTTTTGCTAGCGGCAGAAGTACTTCCATCCGGTTGGGGTACTTCAACCCTTTTGTCCAGCCGCCGGCGTTTGGCTTTTTCAAATATGGCCATTTCGCGCTCTCGATCAGCTTTGCTTTTCTGAAGCACCTCATTCAGGAATACGTCAATCAACTCGTCTGACGGTTCTAGGAGTTCCGGTTCGGGATCTGCTCCCAATTTCTCTGCATCAGGAGCTTCTTTACCATTTATCGAGTGAGAAATCATGTAGCAGCTCGCCACATAGTCTTCAGGCCTTTCTGAAGAATCGTCTACTTCGTCAGCGTCATCGTCTTCATTCTCAAGAACATGCTTAAAGAATTCGTCCAACATGATTGGGGTCCATGCCTTCTGGTTATATTCTTCCAGTGTATCGATGTATTTCTGTAGACCTGTACGGCTGTCTTCGGATTGGACGAGCTTCTTGTCCTTCTTCTTTTTCTTTAAAGAATTTGGAGGCTTGACTTGAATGTTTTTTTCACCTTCACCAACTTTCAGTATTGGGCGCGGCTTCAGCATCCCCTCAATAATCTCGGGTTCCAGCGGGCTCTTCCACCTAATTGCCGAACATGCTTAGAGATCTTTCAGCATTCTTTTCGTTTTGGCTGAAATAGCGACCTCCCATGGAGCTTCTTTTACAAACAAGCACGATGCCCCCGGTGTGTTCGTCTTTTTAAGAGCGTGCGGCTGGGGTGGGCTTACTTTCCAATTTTCGGATAGCGCGAATTTGCCTTACTGGTACTGGTCCTCAATCTAGCCTTTGAAGACGAAGCAATTTTCGATTGGATGGCTTACTGCTCGGTGGTAAGGGAAGTAATTAGAATTGTTGGCATCGCCGGGCTGTAATGGACGTTTTGGATCCGGCAAGATGATGAGCCTGTTGCGCACCGCCAGCTGGAACAACCACCTCGTTTTATCCCGGGGAATCAAAGGGCGCTTCAGTTTCTCATTAAAGAACCGCCGCCTATCGTCTTCACGATCGGTTGGTTTTGGACCACTGGGCTGCTGCTGAGCATTAGCGATGAAGGTCGCTTTCCCCTTTTCATTTCGAGATTCCATCTTCGAAGAAAATAGTCTATGACCCATCTGATCCATTTGGGCCAGCTTGTCAATCAAGGCTTAGAAAGTAGTTGGCTTGAAGAACATCATGAACTGGGATATGGTCGCCTGTGGATCAAGAGTACCCATGAACATGCCCACTACAGGAGCTTCCTCTATGCGTTGTTCGCACTTTGACCATAGATTTCACCACCGTATCGCGTACTGAACCCATGTTTCGTCCGGCTTTACCCTGGCGTTGATCAATGCCGTGATTGGGGTGCGTTCGCTGGCGCTTGCGAATCTCTGTGTAAACAGTAGCTCCATTTCCGCAAATGTCTTGATAGAGTCTTTCGGGAGCTCAGAATACCATTCAAACGCTGTCTTCGACAAGCTGCCAACAAACTGGCGAAGCAGTAGCTTATCGTCACCTCCAGTGTTGCCGCACAGAGCCCTGAATTGAGCCACGTGTTGGTGTGGATTTCCCGTCCCTTTATATACGTGGAATTTAGGGATCGTATATCCCGGCGGGTACTTTATTTGATTATACCAACCCGGATAGGGTCGTCCAGTTTTAACGATTTGGTTAGCCGCTTCACTCGCCTGATGAGTTCGTATCTGTTGAGCGATATAGTCATCCAGGGTGGCTTTGGAGATCGTCTCCTCTTTGGCTGCTGATAAAGCCGGAAGAGGGTTTGATGTCTCCCCTCTTTCATCTTCAAGGAAAATCGGAGGGTTTTCAGCTGGAGGATCCGGCCGTATCATCATCCCGACCATATCTTGGAATAGAAGTGTCATTCGTTTTATGTTGGCCGCTTATTCCACGTCCTCTCGAGCATTCTTCAGAGGAATTCAGCATCAATTTCCTATTCTTGACGCTGCTCCGACGATGTTTCTGGACTTTCTTTTGGCCCAGTGAGTGCGGCCATCTGTGTTAACATTTCCTGGAGCTTCTGTTTTTGCTCCTAGGCTTTTGTTACGAATCTGGTGAGGGGTTGATGGCCCATGGAGATATGGCTATCCTCTTTCCCGGATGCCATATAAACAGTGTGCGCCACCATACCCCCAGACTTGGGGCGTTTAGGTTCAGTGCCCTTGAGATTCATTGCAGACACAGGGATTTTCTCCGGCCTTCTCCTTTTGTAGGCGGTCGAAGTTGAGGGGGCCGTTGCAGTGGCCACCCAAGTTGACAACACCTTCTGTGGTGCGACAGGGTGGTCTTTCTCTTGCCGAACTTTCATCTTCTTCGGTCGGCGGGAGTAGTCTTGGTTGATCACAGAGTTTTGGACCTGTCGCCAGACCCTGCGAATTTTGGAGGACAACCGCTGAGGGGGGTTTTCTGGCTCTACCTTTATAACATTTTCCACAGGTAGAGGAGCTCTTTTCAGCACAGCAGTCGGAGAGTTCTTGCGGACCCTCCTGAGGGGTTCAAAGCTGTTCCAAGTTGGAACAGCAACTTCAACTTCCACCGTTAGAGCTGGCAGAGTCGGTCCAGAAGGGAAACTGCCCCCAGCTTTCCTAACTCGGCGCCAGTGGCGACGTCGATCATGCCTTGCAGACGGTATTGATTCAGCTATGGGGGTGGCTCTCTCAAGCCCCCTGTTCTGGTCAAAGGCTGTTATTGGTGCCAACCTATTGAAAACGGACATCCGCTGAGAGGGAATGATCAATCTTGAAAAGACCGACTTTTTGGCAGGGGAAGCAGCCTTGGTTACTTCGCCTGGAGCGGGAGTTGGAACGGTCAGTCTTGCGAAGATCGGCCCCTTAGCAGGAGAAGCCGCTTTGGTGACTTCAGGAGCAGGAATGGCTATTCGTTTTGAGATAACCCCCTCAGGTATCGCGGGCTTCTTCACGGGCCGATTGGAGTTTTAGCCCAGTCTGTTAAAGACTGAGGCGTTGGATTTGGGCGACCCGTTGAGAGGGGTCGCGGTAGTCGTAAGCCGATCAAAGACCGACTTCTTTGGAGCTTCTTGCGACAGCAGTGGGGGCGTTGAAGCTCATGGGTGGGAACATGGTCCCGAAGAACAATCCCGTGGTGGCCTGTGTCACCTGTTCTACTGGCATGGAAAAGATGGAGGCCGCTTGGGGCCCATAATTCACTCCTCCGGCGATGATGGAGTGGGAGTTGCTGTTGCAGTTGGTGCAGTTGGAAGCCATTTTCTCTGCACGGGAGCAAGATACCAAATCTTAGTACCTCAAATCTAAGGGCAACCATATCAAACCGCGATTCATTCGCGAACACGACACACGAAGTGTGTCATTGTTATGGTCACTTCGTGTCGTGTATGTTTGTTTTGTTTTTGGTTGCCCGTGGATTGTATACGAAGACTAATTTGTGTTGTCGCCCGTAGGGCGTGGATTAGTCCAAATCCGTATTTTCTTAGATTTGGGTTTGGGTTGGGTTTAAGGATCGTTAATCTCATTTGAGACTAAAATCAACTTAAACGTTTGTTAAGGATACGTTAGTCTAATTTTAGACAAAGATCTACTTAAAAGGATCATTTAGATCCAACAAAAGAGCATTTGGACTTTATTGTTTTAGTTTAGGGACATTGCGGTCCATTGGGTTTAAGGACATAGTAGTCCATGGGGTTTAAAGACATCATAGTCTATAAAGTTTTTAGTTGTCGGGACCCACCACCTCTCTGAAGACGTTGAAAAATTACAACGACATATATCAGAGGTGTGAAGAGATGTACTCTTGATCCAATGTCAGTTGAGGGATCTGTAGTTGGATTGATTTAAGGATCGTTAATCTCATTTGAGATTAAGATCAACTTAAATGGTTGTTAAGGATACGTTAGCTTAATTTTAGACTAAGATCTACTTAACAGGACTTTTAGGATCATTTAGATCCAGCAAAAGAGCATTTAGGCTCTATCGTTTTAGTTTAAGGACGTTATGGTCCAGTGGGTTTAAGGACATCATAGTCCATGGAGTTTAGAGACATCATAATCTATAAAGTTTAAAGACATCATAGTCTATGAGTTTAAGGACCACACAGTCTGTGGAATGTCTGGTTGTCGGGACCCACCACCTCTCTGAAGACGTTGAAGAATTACAACGACATATATCAGAGGTATGAAGAGATGTACCCTTGAACCAATATTGGTTGAAAGGCTCTAGGAATTACTTTGAATGCCATATGGGATGATCAATTTTGAAAAACAAGAGTATAGTTGGGGTTCAGTTGAAGGGGGGTCTTGCCTCTGGGCGACTTAGCTAATTTGGGCTAAGATTGGTTTGAATATAGTGTTAAACACTAGAGTATACACATCGCTCACGTGTTCCCACGTGAGGCGCTTAAAGTAGTGTTAAACACTAAGAACGAAGCGCTCACGTGGGGTCACGTGAGGCACCTGAAGATTGGGCCTTACTTCTTCTATTTTACTCCCAGAATATGTATATAAGCATTAAAAACTTGATCTTTATGATCATCACGTGTGGACACGTGAGGGTACCCATGCGTTGGATATTAATCCTTCATTTTTACCCCATTTTCTTTTTAAAAAGGTGTTTGTCAAGGGTCACGTGGAGACACATGAGGCATCCTTTAGGCGGGTATTGCCTTTGGGTAGAATCCTCTTTTTTATGAGTGTTTGATAATTGCTAGGGGATACGTGGGAATACGTGAGACGCCCAAAAAGTGAAACTGCCTTGGCTTTACTCGCTTTTTATTCTGAGAAGCTTGTTCAAGGGTCACGTGGGAGCATGTGAGACGCCAGAAAGTGAAATGCCTCGGCTTTACTCCCTTTTTTTTATTTTGGGAAGCTTATTCAAGGGTCACGTGGGAGCACGTGACCTAAACTTATTTGTTCTCTTTTGATCATTGAGGGGGCTCATGTGGACACACGTGATCATGTTGGGTACTGATCTCTTTTACGTGCATGGAGAGTTAAATCCCTTGTTTAAGAATTAAATTCTTTTATAGGGTTAAACCCCAATTTTATTTAGAGGAATTAAATTCCTCTGTGTTTGAAAGAATTAAATTCTTTAAACCCAATTCTCTCTCTAAGTTTTGGATCTGCATGGCAGAATCTCCCCGATGAGAATTAAATTCTCAATTTATGGGGAGATCTGCTTCTGCAGATCTTCAACCAGAGGAAGAACTGAGTTCTTACTTAGAAGAGTTAAACTCTTAGTTTGAGAATTAAATTCTCTTTTGTTTTGTGGGAGCTTATAGAATGATCTCCTTCCTTCTCTTACCTAGAGTTTCATTCTTCTCTGAAGAGATCTTCTTCTCTATTTCTCTCTGTTGCATTATCTCTTTTTCTCTTTTTTGTCTTCTCCTTTTCTCTCTATTCTTCTTGGCTCCTATTTATAGGAGAAAGAAAAGAATCAGTTTATTCAGCCAATCTCTCATTGAGAGATTTTGATTGATTTTATAACCAACATGATCTTTTAGATCACTCGGTGAATTTTATTCACCGTTGGATTTTTAATCCAAAGATTACAAGATATTTCATTTGTTGTTCCTGGCAAATTTTAGGAAAATATTTCCTTGTACAGAATCTTTCTATAGATTGGTGATTTTTTAATCACCGTTGGATTTTTAATCCAACGGTTCTCCACTTTACAAAGTGCAATCTTTCTTGTTTGAAAAGATCAAGGGAAATATTTTTCCAATTAGGGCTTTTGATTCATTTTAATTAGAATTTAATTCAATTGGTTCAGAGGGTTCGGGAACCCATCACGTGTTGGCACGTGACCCCACTGATTAAGCATCCAATTAGAATTTAATTCAATTAGTTCAGAGGGCTCAGGAACCCATCACGTGTTGGCACGTGACCGTACTGATTAAGCATCTCCAATTGTTTATTTCAGCGCCTATAGACTTTACCCTTAAAAGGCCACGTGTCCTCACGTGAGGCCCGATCACGTGTGGACACGTGATGCTCCACTTGGGGGTTTTCCTTGCTGCTTTATTCGTATTTTATTCAGTTCACATGAGGGAACAACTGGACATCTCAATTCCTGCTTCGGATGAGGCCGTTCAAGTTACTTCCCCTGCCGAAAGGTCAGTCTTCGACAGGTTGGATGTTTCTACTCAGCGAACGTCAGTCTTTGATAGGCTGGCACCAACAGCAACCCTTCATCAGAACAGGGGGCATGATGAAGCCACCCCCGTAACTGAGCCGGTACCGTCTGGAAGACATGCTCGATGTTGCCACTGGCGCCGAGTGAGGAAAGCTGGGGGCAGTTCCCCTTCTGGATTGACTCCACCAACTCTAATGGTGGAAATCGACGCTGTTATTCCAACTGGAAACAGTTTTGAACCACTCAAGAGGGTGCGCAAGAACTCTCTGACCGCCGTGCTAAAAAGATCTCCTCCACATGTGGAGAACGTTACAAAAGCGAAACCGGAGCAGCCCCCTCAGCGGCTTGTTTCCCCCAATCAGAGCAAAGCTCTGTTTTGAATTTCAAAATTCAAAAATAGAAGCAACGCTTCAGATTATGCGTGCTGCATGCCACGTGTCAAAAGCAGACACGCCAGCGCCAGGAGCGTTGCGCCCTAGGCAGCGTGTCACCAATCAGAGCAAAGCTCTGTTTTAAAAATTCAAAATTTAAATTGAGGCAACGCTTCAGATCCCGTGCGCTGCGCGCCACGCGCCACGTGTCAAACACGGACGCGCTAGCACAGTTGCACTGCGCTCTGCGCTGCGCGCCACGTGTCAAACACGGGCGCGCTAGCGCAGTTGCGCTGCGCTCTGCGCTGCGCGCCACGTGTCTAGCGCAAGGTGCGCCAGCGCTGGAATTAAAATTCCCCCACCGTCAGATCAAAAGATCTACTAATAACAAATTATTAATTAATCAGAACTAAAATTCTGTTATGGAAAAATTTTCCAATCTTGTTAAAACAAGAAGATTATCTTCTGTAAAACAGAAGCCTTAGGATCAAAGATCCAACGGTGGGAAATATTCCCAAATCAATCAGAGAAAGATCTTTTAAAACTGATTTAACAAATCTTTTGGCCCTATATAAAGGACCTTACACTTCAAGTCTAAAACACACATACAGAGAGAGAGAAAACCCTCCGCAAACTTTGAGAAAACTCAAAAAAAAAGGCAAGCCATTAGCAAAAGAAGATCATTTCTTCAAGGTAAAAAAATGTTTCATGAACAAAGAGATGAAATCATCTCATAAAAAGAAGAACTGTCTTCTTAAAATATCATAGATCTACAATAGACCAAGGCCTCTCATAAAAAGATCAAAAGATCTAATCATAAAAATAAAAGAAGTATTTACTTCATTCACAGATCCTTGATCTGCAAAGGCAAAGCCCTTTTATAAATAAGAACTTTTGTTCTTGAATCTTGAGGCAAAGCCTCCTTTGAAGAACATAAACTTGTTCTCTGATCTTAAAATTGATCAGAAGCGCTTTGCGCTATTAAAAAGTGCCTTGCACTCATGAACTGCGCTCTTGAGCTCCTTGGACCGGCGCTCAGCGCCAAAACCTGCCACGTGTCAACCAGAGACACAATCTGCGCTTTGCGCTTCTAAAAACAGAGCACTGCGCTCATGGGCTGGCGCTCAGCGCCAAGCGCACCACGTGTCACTCACTGGTGCGCCAACAGACTAGCGCAACGCGCTCATACACTAAAAACGCAATGCGCTCATATACTAAAAGCGCAATGCGCCAATAAACTACAGCTAAGCGCGACACGTGTCGTCCTCGTGTGCGCTATCCAACAGAAGCGCAATGTGCTCTTTCCTTGGCGTAAAGCACCTGACGCGCCACGTGGCGCACTGTCGGAACATACTTTGTTCTGATAAATTCTATGCATTATTAAAAGGGTCGAGCCCAGATGAAGGCTCAATAGCCAGAACAATAAAATGTTCAACTCATATCAACTGAGCCCATATGCTCATAAACCTGCAAACAGACTTTAGTCCCAAATTGGACTATAGATCTCCCAACCAACATTAGTTCAAGGGTACATATCTGAACTCCTCTGTATTTGTCGTTGTAATCCTTCAACGTCTTCAGAGAGGTGACGGGTCCCGACAGCCATACATTCCACGGACTATGATATCCTTAACCTTGACTGTGAGGTCTTTAAACTCACGGACTATGATGTCCTTAACCTTGACTGTGAGGTCTTTAAACTCATGGACTATGATGACCTTAACCTTGACCGTGATGTCTTAAAACCAACATTTTACTGTGAGGTCTTTAAACTCACGGACTATGATGTCCTTAACCTTGACTGTGAGGTCTTTAAACTCACGGACTATGATGTCCTTAACCTTGACCGTGATGTCTTAAAACTAACATTAGACTGTGGAGTCCTTAAATCCATGGACTATGATGTCCTTAACCTTGACTGTGAGGTCTTTAAACTCATGGACTATAATGTCCTTAACCTTGACCGTGATGTCTTAAAACTAACATTGGACTGTGGAGTCCTTAAACCCACGGACTATGATGTCCTTAACCTTGACTGTGAGGTCTTTAAACTCATGGACTATGATGTCCTTAACCTTGACTGTGAGGTCTTTAAACTCATGGACTATGATGTCCTTAACCTTGACCGTGATGTCTTAAAACTAACATTGGACCGTGGAGTCCTTAAACCCACGGACTATGATGTCATTAACCTTGACTGTGAGGTCTTTAAACTCATGGACTATGATGTCCTTAACCTTGACCGTGATGTCTTAAAACTAACATTGGACTGTGGAGTCCTTAAACCCACGGACTATGATGTCCTTAACCTTGACTGTGAGTTCTTTAAACGCATGGACTATGATGCCCTTAACCTTGACCGTGATGTCTTAAAACTAACATTTGACTGTGAGGTCTTTAAACTCACGGACTATGATGTCCTTAACCTTGACTGTGAGGTCTTTAAACTCAAGGACTATGATGTCCTTAACCTTGACCGAGATGTCTTTAAACTAACATTGGACCACCATGTCCTTAAACTGGTAATCGACCGAAATGTCCGTAAACTAAACAATAGAGTCTAAAATGCTCTTTTGTTGGATCTAAACGATCCTGTTAAGTTGATCTTAATCTAGAAATTAGACTAACGTATCCTTAACAAACGTTTAAGTTGATCTTAGTCTCAAATGAAGCTAACGTATCCTAAAACTAAACCCCCAAACCCAAATCTAAGAAGATACGGATTTGGACTAATCCACGTCCTACGGGCGACAACATAAATTAGTCTTCGTATACAATCCACGGGCAACCACAAATAAAACAAACACCCACGACACGAAGTGACCATCTGGAGAAGAAGAAAGTTGTTACCACCATGCGATAGCGTAATTAACTGCAGGGGCTTGCGCCTGTAGGGAAGAGCGTCCCCACAATCAAAAACCCCTCAAACGAGGGGGAATCTGACGATGTCTGCTACATCGGCCGCATCCCTTTAAACCTTCGAAACATGGTGCCATAAATCAACTTCGCATCTTCGGAGAGGTGGACGGATATCACCAATTAGAATCTGTCCCGAATTTCAGGAAAGACGTTTATCGCGTCTCCGTGATTCGGAGGGGAACAGATTCTGGCATGCCCGGTAGGACCTTTTCCTCTTTCCACTCCACACTTCGTGTGTCGTGTTCGCGAACGAATCGCGGTTTGATATGGTTGCATGTGGATTTGAGATACTTAGATTTGGTGCCTTGCTCCGTGCAGAAGACAGAAGATCAATAGCTTCAAACTGCACTAACTGCAACTGCAACTCTCGCTCCATCCCGTCCGGAGGAGTAACTTACGGGCCCCAAGCGGCCTCCATCTTCGCTATGCCGGTGGAACATGTGACTCAGGCCACCACTGGGCTATTTTTTGGGACTATGCTCCCACCGATGGGCTTCAACGCCCATGTACCATCGCAAGAAGCCCCGAAGAGCTCGGTCTTTAACCGGCTCACAACTACTGCGGCCCGTCTCAACGAGTCGTCCAGCTCCAACGCCTCAGTCTTTGACAGACTGGGCCAAAGCTCATTTGGGCCTATGAAGAAGCCCGCAATTCCTGAAGCGGTCATCCCAAAACGGATAGCCATTCCTGCTCCTGAAGTCCCCAAGGAGGCTTCTCCTGCCAAAGGGTCGGTCTTCACAAGACTGACTGTTCCGGCTCCCACTCCAGGCAAAGTCACCTCTGCCCAGAGGTCTGTATACGATAGACTGGACATTACTTCTCGGCAAACGTCAGTCTTCAAGAGGCTGGTACCAGCAGCGCCTGATCAGAGCAGGGGGCATGACAAAGCCATCCCCATAGCTGAACCAACACCATCTGCACAACATACTCGACGTCGCCACTGGCGCCGAGTGAGGAAAACTGGGGGCAATTCCTCTTCTGTACTGACTCCGCCAGCTCCAACGGTGGAAGTTGATGCTGCTATTCCAACCAGAAACAGCTTTGAACTACTTAACAAGGTGCGCAGGAACTCTCCCACTGCCGTACTGAAAAGATCTCCGCCACCGGTGGAGACTGTCACGGAAATAAAGCCGAAGCAGTCCCCTCAACGACTGTCTTCCAGAGTTTACAAGATCTGGCGACAAGTCCGAGAGTCGGTGGTGGATCAGGACTATCTCCGCCGACAGAAGAAGCTGAAGGCGCAGAAGGAAGAGCACCGTCCTGTCAAAACACAACGGACGACAACCACTTGGGTGCCCACTGCAACGGCCCCCTCAACTTCGACCGCTCATAAAAGAAGGAGGCCGGAGAAAGTCCCCATGCCTGCGGCAAATGTCAAAGGCACTGAGCCCAAACGCCCTAAGTCTGGGGGCATGGTGGTGCATACCGTCTATATGGCATCCGGGAAAGAGGATAGCCGCACTTCTACGGGCCACCGACTACTCACCCGATCCCTCACCAGAGCTCAAGAACAACAGCAGTAGAAGCTTCAGGAGATGCTGACTGCGATGACCGCACTCACCGGACCAAAAGAAAGCCCGGAAACATCCGCGGAGCAGCGTCACGAATAAGAAACCGATGCTAACTTCCTTCACAGAGTCCTCGAAAAGAAGGACAAAGAAGCCGCAGAGCAAGCGGCTAACATAAAGCGAATGGAACTTCTCTTCCAAGACATGGTCGGGATGATGTTACAGCCGGATCCTCCAGCCGAAGATCCTCCAGTGATAATTGAAGATGATAGAGGAGAAATATCAAACCCTCTGTCGGCTCTGTCGACAGCCAAAGAAGAGACAATCTCCAAAGCTGCACTGGATGACTATATTGCTCAGCAAATAAAAGTTCACCAGGCAAATGAAGTAGCCGGCCAAGTTGTTAAAACTGGGCGACCGTATCCAGGCTGGTATAATCAGATAAAGTACCCGCCGGGCTACACGATCCCTAAATTCCACGTATACAAGGGGACATGCAATCCCCATCAACATGTCACTCAGTTCAGGGCTCTTTGCGGCAACATTGGTGGTGACGATAAGATTTTGCTCCGTCAATTCGTCGGCAGCTTGTCAGAAACGGCGTTTGAGTGGTACTCCGAACTTCCAAACGACTCCGTCAAAACTTTCGCGGAAATGGAGTTGTTGTTCACCCAGCGATTCGCAAGTGCTAGTGAACGCACCCCAATAACGGCGTTGATCAATGCCAGGGTGAAGCCGGGCGAGACGTGGGTTCAGTACGCAATCCGATGGCGGAACCTGTGGTCGAAGTGCGAACAGCGCATCGAAGAAGCACCAGCGGTGGGCATGTTCATGGGCACCCTATACCCTCATGCAACTATTTCACAGTTCATGATGTTCTTCAAACCGACTACGTTCCAGGCTTTAATCGACAAGCTAGCCCAGATGGATCAAATGGGTCATAGACCATCTCCCCCGAAGCCGGAACCGCGGAACGAAAAGGGTAAAGGGAAGGCGATCTTCGTTGCGAACACCCAACAGCAGCCCAGTACCCCAAAGCTAGCGGATCAACTGGAAGATAGACGACGCTATTATAATGAGAAGATGAAGCGTCCTTACTCGTTTCCTCAAGACAAAACGAGAAGACTGTTTGAGCTGGCAGTGCGCAACAGGCTCATAAATTTGCCGGATCCAAAACGTCCGTTGCAGCCGGGCGATCTTAACGATCCTAATTACTGCCCTTACCATCAAGCAGTAAGCCATCCAATCGAAGATTGCTTCGTTTTCAAAGGCTGGATCGATGACCAATACCAACAAGGCAAGTTCGCATTATCCGAAAACTGGAAGGTGAACCCGCCACAACCCCATGCTCCTAAAAAGGTGGACACGGCGGGGGCATCGTGCTCTTTTATAGAAGAAACTCCGTGGGTAGGCTCCCTTTCATCCAAAACTAAAACAATGCTGAAGAATCTTCACACATGCCCAGCCGTCAAGTGGAAAAGTCCGCCAGAGCCCGAGGTCGTTGATGGGATGCCGAAACCACGCCCAACACCGAGAATTGATAGCAGTGGGCAAAACACACAGGCACAGCCGTCAAAGTCTTCAAAGAAAAAGAAGAAGACCAAAAAGCTCGCGTAGTTTGATGACAAGCGCACGGATCTGCAAAAACATATTGACGCACTGGAAGAATATAATCAGAAGGCGCAGACCCCAGTCACACTCCGAGAATTCCTCAGCCACGTCCTTGAGGACGGAGATGATGACAAAGACTCGTCGGATGAACCTGAGGATTATGTGCCAAGCTTCCATATGATCTCTCACTCGTCGATAGACAGTGAAGAAGCTCCTGACGCAGAGAATCCGGGGGCAGATCCCGAGCCGGAACTTCTAGGGCCATCAGACGAAACAATTGACGCATTCCTGAACGAAGCCCGTCTAAAAAGCAAAGCTGATCGGGAGTGCGAGATGGCCATATTTGAAAAGGCCAAACGCCAGCGACTAGACAAAAGGGTCGAAACACTCCCACCAGATCAAAGTACATCCGCCGCAAATAAAAGCAGGATCAAGACAAGGAAGCGATTCGCCAAAGCCATATCGATGGGGATGAAGCTGCCCTCTTTCAGAGAAAATTCTCCTGGTGGTATATATCTTGATGAAGCGGACGTACATCTTAACTTCTGCTTGTATCATCAGAAGATCGCACACCCTACCGAAGACTGCAACTCCTTTAAGTGTTGGTGGCAAGGGTATGTCGCTCATAGGCAACACTTCAAGAGGACAAAGCGTGAAGCTCGTAGACAGCGGAAAAATGTGACAGATGAGCGTAAAAGAATTGCTGGCAATTGTCATAGGGTTGATCCCGGGGGATCGCGAGTTCTCACCTTCGGGAGCGACTCCGACGAAGAAGTAGCCCTCCGCCCTCTCTTCAAGGAATCCATCTCTGAAACGAAAGAACTGAGGAGTTGCGAGAACATTCAGCCGTGCAATCTCATGCTACCCGGAAAGAATCTCGGACCCGCAAACAAGGGATCGAAAAGGATAAGGGGAAGGGAAAATGGCCTTCGTCGCCAACGCTCAACAACAATCGAGTGGCCCTAGACCGGTTGTTCGCCAAAGCAACAAGCGAAAACCCCTCTATGAGAAGTTGAAACGTCCTTACTCATTTCCCCGAGATGAAACAAGGAGACTGTTCGAACTAGCAGTGCACAACAGGCTTATCATTCTACCGGAGCCGAAACACCCACTACAACTGAACGATGTCAACAATCCTAATTACTGCCTTTACCACCGAGTATTGGGCCATCCGATCGAAAACTGCTACGTCTTCAAAAACTGGGTTGAAGACCAATACCAACAGGGCATGTTCACGCTATCCGAAAACTGGAAGGTGAGCCCGCCACAACCACATGCTCCGAAAAAGATGGATATACCGGGGGCATCATGTTCATTCATAGGGAAAGCCCCATGGACCGAAAAGTCCGTAAACTAGAAATTCGCCTCAAATACGGCAACGGTGGACCGCAATATCCTAAAACTTGCAACTGACCGAGACGTCTATAAACTACTACGGACCGCAGCATCCCAAGGCTGACGTGGTAAAAAAAAAGTATGTCCACAAGCCAAATGGGCACGGATGAAAACCCGAAAAGGCGCCGTGAGTAAAAACAGCAGGACTACCGGTGATATTTGTGAAAACCCGAAAGGGCGCAGACTTGTAAAAAAACAAAAAAAAAACAAAACAAAAAAAAAAGGTATGTCCACAAGCAAAATGGGAACGGATGAAAACCCGAAAGAGCGCCGTGAGTAAAAACAGCAGGACTACCGGCGACTTTTGTGAAAACCCAAAAGGGCGCAATCTCGTTAAAAGACACTTGCAAGGTCCTCTCGACCCTGTAAGGAGAAACCACCTGCGTGAGATCCTTATGACTCACAAAGGAGAAATACACTTAGGAATCCTCACGATTCTTAAGGAGAAACTACGCTTACAAGTTCCTCTCGACTTGCAAGGAGAAAATACTCTTGTAAGATCCTTATGACTTATAAGAGAACACACACTTAGGAATCCTCACGATTCCTAAGGAGAAAAAGCACCTACGAGATCCTCACGACTCGTAGGGAGAAACACCTTTATGAGACCCTTACGGCTCATGAAGTCAAAAGCCTTAGTTGATGGGATCCTAACCCTATTTGCTAAGCCACCTTTGTTCGACATCGACAGAGGCAAATGATGATTCGCTCCTGACAATATCCCAGTTGTAGCGATGCTGATGCCTAAATCGGTATCAAATTCCAAGTCCTTTCATGGCAAATGATGATTCACTCCTGGAAATATTCCAGTCGCAGTGATGCTGATGCTAAGCTTGGCATCAGATTCCAAGTTCCACACTCGCGATAAAAAAATCAGCGAGCCAAAAATGCATATGAAATAGCCGAAATGATGGGGCAACTTGCAACGAAATCAGCAAGTAAAAATGTATGCATACAAGGACAGCCGAAATGATTAGGCAACTCGCAATAAAATGCAGCGAGTAAATAAAACAAATAGCCGAAATGATTGGGCACCGCGAAAAATAGCCGAAATGATTGGGCAATCGCGATTTTCGCGATATTAAAAGCTGAAATGATAGAGCATCGCGGAAAAAAAAAATGATGAAAGAATGAAACTTTTTGCCCTGCAGGTGAGGTCACATTGACTCCTGTATACAATCCATGGGCACAAACAAGAAGGGAACCATATCGTCCCACCAGGATTCGTCGAAACGAAGCCAAATCTCGATGGTTCATATACAACCTAAAGACAATCTCGACATTCGTCGCAATATTGCAGACACAATGTCAACAAACGAAGCGAAGGAAGATCCCTAGCTTCAGGGTCTCAACGTCAATATCGATAACTTAGAGATCAACACCGGCATTCTTCCTCCCTCTAATCGGATGCAGACGTTACACCAACAAACGGAGCCATGGCAAAGTCCCCTAGTTCCAAATCTCGACGGTTCACAGACAGCCTAAAGACTACCCCGGAACCATGCAAAATGCAGACACAACGTCAACAAAAGACCTCACGTCAAAACAAAGCAGAGTGATGGCAAAATCCCAACTCCACCTCAGTATTCGTCTCGTTACACCAGACGCAATGTCAACAACGGCGTTCTTTCACAGTCTAGCAGGAGGCAGATGCAACGTCAACGAAAGGCCTCATGGTCGAAACAAAGCGGAGTGACGGAAAAATCCCAGCTCCACCGCAGCATCCGTCTCGTTACACCAGACACAATGTCAACAACGGCGTTCCTTTGTAGTCCAGCAGGATGCAGATGCAACGTCAACAAAAAACCCCATGGTCGAAACAAAGCGGAGTGATGGAAAAATCCCAACTCCACCGCGACGTTCATCTCGATACAGCAGATGAAATGTCGCTAAAACGTCCTTCCTCCAATAGGATTCGGACATGACAAAACAAACGAAGCGAAGGCCAAATTCCTAGCTTCAGGTCTTGACGGGAACTCATATAAAACCGGAAAGACCATCGGAGATCATCTCACATCAACGCGGAGTGATCACCACCTCGACGTTCGTCTCGACACAACAGACGAGATGTCACTACAGCGTTCTTCCTCTAGCAGGATTCAGATGCGACAATCAAACAACGGAGCCACGGCAAAATCCCTAGTTCCAAACCTCAACGGTTCACCAGCAACCTAGAGACAACCGCGACATTCGTCTCGATACAGTAGACGCAATGCCAACAAACGAAGCAAAGGCCAAATTCTTAGCTTCAGGGTCTTAACGGCAACTCATATAAAACCTGAAAGACTATCGGAGATCATCCCACACCAGCGCGGAGTGGTTATGACTCATCGGGGCTCTCCAAAATGAGCCTAACCTCAAGTAAAAAGCGGCATGGCAAAATTCCTAACGCTTGCTCTTCCGACGGTCAAACTGCCTAGGAGGATTGCTTGAAGACGTCTTGTCCAGCCCCCGAAGGGATCAGAGACATGACAGTCGCAAGGCTACTCGAACAGCAAGGTTTCCTATCGAGGAATACATCAGCCAACGCGACGGTACGACGGACAAAACCCTAGTACCACGGACCCTAACGGATCTCTGTCGTAAAGAGCAGAGGTTAACTGTGACGTTAGGATATTCTTGCGAGAAATGCTCGATTCGTCCCGACTCGTGAGGAAAAGCCTTAGGCAGCGGGGATTAAAAAAACCTGTTTCCTAAGCACTGAGGCCCTGCAAGTCGGTCCAAAACGGACTCTTGCATACTATTCACGGACCACACTCTCCAAAGTCGAATATCGACAGGGAGGGAAACAACTACTTACGAGTCCTCTCGACTTGTAAGAGAGAAAATTCTCTAGTGAGATCCTTACGACTCTTAAGAGAAAACGCACTTAGGAGTTCTCACGACCCCTAAGGAGAAAATACACCTACGAGATCCTCTCGACTCGTAGGGAGAAAAGTCTTTATGAGACCCTCACGGCTCATAAATTTGAAAAGTCTTAGGTGGCAGATCCTAACCCTGTTTCCTAAGCCATCGGTGCCCTACAAGGAGGTCAAGATAGACTATCTGCAGGCCACACTCTCCGAAGTCGAACATCAACAAGGAGGTAAACAATCACTTATGAGTCCTCTCGACTTATAAGGGAGAAAATTCTCTTATGAGATCATTACGACTCTCAAGAGAAAACGCACTTAGGAATCCTCACGATTCCTAAGGAGAAAATACACCTACGAGATCCTCACGACTAGTAGGGAGAAATTTTTTTATGAGACCCTCACGGGTCATAAAATTGAAAAGTCTTAGGTAACAGATCCTAACCCTGTTTCCTAAGCCATCACTACCCTTCGAAGAAGCCAAGACAAGGTGCTCACTCTATCATCTACCGGTTATGTTTGCTAAGGTGGCATGGTGATAACAAAAGAAAGAAGAAAGCAAAAAGATGACACAAAACATTACAAAAAAAATGTATCTTGTATTCATGAATTCAGTTGGGTACAAAATACATCATGTGAAAGAATTAAAGAATGAATATATTTTATTCGAAATTACAAAGGGTACAAAAATTATTGAGAAGGAAGCGCTTTCAATAATCCAATCAGCCACTCACGCACTTCCTTCAGCCCCTTTTCTTGATCAGCTGCCGCAGCCAACTCTGCTTCAACCCGGGCTCGCTGCTACAAGTAAGATGAAAGTTGTTCCTCGGCAGCCCACTGAGCTGCTTCACGATTTTGTGCATCCCGCTCGATGACGTCGAGATTCTGTCTCAATGTTAACCCATCAGAAATGCATCGCAGAAGGCCTTCGAAGATAACTTTCAACTGGGCAGCATTCGCATCAACCTGAGCATGCAGTCGAGCAGATTCGCTTGAAGTTTCTTTACATTCCTTCTGTTTTAAAACCACTTCTTGCTTAAGATGGCGAAAGTAGGAGGTGCTCTGCTCGATCCACGCGGCCCGTTGAGTGCTCGCAGCCAGAATCTCAGGTGCCGGACGCCTAAGCTCAGGCTCATGCAGGCAAGTCTCGATTTCCCTGCAGCAATTAACCCAGTACTCAACGACGCCCTCACCATGAAAGTTCGCGAGCATCGCCAGCATAGGGTTAACCTCTGCGGCAAAATCCGCAACAGATGTGGGAGTCTCCACATCGAGCCCCTCAATACAGTCGCTCAGCATGCGCAGACTATTCGCGGCGCCTTTCGAGGATGGACGTCTGGAGAATGGGCCTGCCGGCATCATAATGCGAGACTCGAAAGAGGCCGGAGTCGAAACGATCACTGCAAAACAAATCACAATCAGATGACGGTTCAAGAAATATAAGAAGTTCATGAATGATGGGATTTGCTATACCAGCTGCAGCAGGTGGAAAAGCCGGGAGGATCAGTGGCGCAACTGTTCTCTCATCTCCTCCTTCAATCTGTAGTACTGCAACCAAGATAAAGAAGAATCAGAAATGATTTCACTGTTGATTAAAGAAAGAGCATTAATTGAAGGCTGTATTCACCAGCACCACTGGATGAAGCAATCTCCGACGGGAAGGAGAAGTGGGGATGCAGCACCTGGTACAGGTGGTCAAAAAGGACTCCTGCAAAAACGCGATAACGCAACGTCGGTGCATGAAGTATACGGCCAAGAGATAAGACTGACGGATCATAAATCCATACCTTCCAACATCTGAGACGGTGCGAGAGAAGATAGAGAGGTGGTCACCGTCAGGATGGTAACTGACGGCGCTTCCTCGAGTAGCGCGACATCAGTACTAGCCGCACCTGCATTAGAAACAAGATAAACCCTGTCAGGAAAGATTGAAAAAGATTGCAGAATAAAAAGAAGGGCGGTGACCTAAAGTCTACCTGATGAGTCGCCAGCCAGAACCGAGACGAGGGCATTACTCGATTCAATAATGGCGTCTCCTTCCTCCATCGGGATGGCCTCACCTCCCGTCGCCTCATCCCCTGACTCCACGAGAGCCGTCGTCACGCTTGCGACGCCAGGAGACGGCAAGGAACCGTAGGTAGGAAGGGCGATGATCGGGGCGGTGCCCGACTCTTGAGAGAGAGCGACCACCTCAGACCCAGCAATTGTACCTGTTTCGCTCGCCACCACGGGTTCAGTAATTGTGGCTGTCTCGTCCACCGCCGCCTTAGGCTTGGCCGTGGTAGCCGTCTCGTCAGCCACTACCTCAAGCCTGGCAATTGCGACCACATCGCCTACCGTCGCCCCGGGTTCGGGAATAGCAGCCACTTCCTCTACTGCTCCCTCAGGCTCCGTGGTCATCTTCGTCTCTTCGGGAAGACTCGGCCCTGCAAGATAGGGTATATGAGAACCGATAATTCAAAAATTTTGACAATGGGACCTCACGGCACATTACCTAGAGTTGATTTACTGTTCGCTTCCCAAGCCGCACGTGCCGCCCATCTATAAGCAGTAGACAAGGCGACCGGAGACTCCTCTGAAGGAGTAGCAGCAGGGGCGGCAATGCTCGAACCCGCACCCACAGCTAGAGCAGCATTACGTTCCCTTGTTGTGCGCCTCTGGCGTCTCCTTTCCTCCAGGGCCGTTAAAGTAGACCTTCTAGAAGCCTCCTTCAACGGGGCATCATCATCCGCACCCAGGGTTACCTCTGGAGCCGTCAAGGCTTCAGTCATCGGTCGTTTGAGTAAGGCCTCTTTCGGCAGTACCGAAGAGGCCGGGACTTCGGTGGCTAGCCTGGGAAGAGTCTCCGTGTCATCTCGCGGGACCGGCATTGTGGTCTCTGCGATGAGATAAAGAAAAGGTTAGATTGTCCATAAAAATGGAAATGAAGACTTAATGAGCCGAGACATACCAATGCCAATAGAGCGCGATTCCTCTCCTCCTCCTCGAAGGTCCTGAGGGAAGCCGCCAGACCCTCTTCAGTAGTAAAGCCAAGGAGAAATGTCAGTTAAGACATGATAATAAAAATAGAGATATAACGCAATGACAAAAGCGCGACTGATATTTACTTGATTACATGAGGACGGCTATTTTCGCTTGGTGGCTTGCGAGTCGCGCAGAAGCGGCAATAGCGATATCGAGATCAGTGTCTTCTGGCGCTATAAAGAGGCCCTCATTGGTTCCATATTCACTTAGGCCTTCAGTATAAGGAGCCTGAGGCTCCAAGCCGAGTACAGCATCTAGGGAGAGGACCGACTTCTTCTTCTTCTGTGCGCGAGCTCCAGTCGCAGCAAGCACGAGCTTACGCTTGGTGGGCACCTTGGGACGGCGAGTCCCGATATCCGAGCCCACGCCAGATTTGGGTGAAGCTACAGTTACTGTCTCCGCGGGAGCACGGGGCATCGATGGCACATCCACTATCTCCACAGGAGCATGGGGCAATCCACGCGTAGGGCTTAGCACACGCGGAGGCTCGACTGCAGCGACTTCTCTTAGCGAAGGGGGGACAGTGGTCCGTCGCTTCAAAGGGACTTTACGATCACTGGCAGGAGGTGCACTTTTGCGATCAAGCAGCAACTGCCTTTCTTCTTTAATAACGACGCCCGTCGAGTGCTGGTACCATGTCGTATACGCATTAAGAATCCGTGGGACACAACTTGGCTCGCTGATAAAGAAATGAGAAACCGTATTCAAACGCATGAAGTGATGCAGCGCGCTCCTCATCCCCTCTTCAGTAGCAGTGGGTTCCAGCAGAAAAGCCTCCAGCGACACTCCTTGGTTATAGCTCAATTATTGGGCAAAACGATGCGGATTATATCTCATGAAAAGCGCCACATCATTTTGCCTAAACACCAGGAAGCCTGGTCTGATAGAATATAAATGGAGGGTCTCCCGAGCTGTCAGAACTGAGGCTCCGTCTTTGAAAATATCTTGCAATAATCGCACCGTTGTGGTAGACTCTTTTCCGATGGTTAACACCTTATCGGTAAAGGTCATCCCGTCTCCAACCGTGCGGGGGCGAAGGAGCAAACCTCTAGCAGCCCGCGGTGACTGATTTACAATTGAGGCGCCAACCAGTCGCATAATCCGGGGGAAACTGCACCTGTCATAGAACGATGGCCTTCTATAGATACCAAAAACGCCAAGCGCATGTAGCTCGAGCCATGACATGAAGTAATGCATCGAGAAGTTCGCATGCCGTACTCCAGGTTCAGTTGTATCCACCGCTTGACTAAGGCCATGATACAGATGGGCTAAGCCGGCGACCCCGACAGATACTTTCACCCCAATAGTCATCCGGTGAGCCGGGTAAAAGACAGATCGCCTCATGCGGAGAAGGTGCATCGGGAGCGCGAACCATCTCAACCATAGCCCAAGAAATCCCAGAAAGAATGCTTCCTCATCCATCCCAGCGACTGCAATCTCCGCAAAAGGAACAGCTGGAGAGTTGGGAAGGAAGAAACCCTTCTAATTTACCTCAGTCACTGGCAGGTTCTCCAAACCTAAGAAGAAAGGGTCGTCGAGCGTGGAGAATTTAACGGCCTCCTTCGAGAAGACTTGTGGGTGAAGGAAACGAGCGATGAAATCCTTGAAACTAACCCCGCGGCTCCCAGATTCGAGAAAAAGGACCTCGTAGATACCCAACACTTTGATCAAACTAGGAAACTGGTGTTGAACAACATTCACCGGGGTAAGGCCCATTATCACCGGCTTGGCACCGAAAACATATTCGTCCGTGGAAAGCAACTCCTCATAATGCTCCCCTATGACCAGTAGGCCAGAAACCTCTGCAAATTCCTCTAAAAAGATTGATACTTCTCGGTCCAGCGAGAGGAAGGTGTGAGTAAGAATATTCCACTGTCCCAGAAACGCCTTAACCCACCAGGTGGGAAGTGTAGGATATTGGAAGAGAGAAGCATTAATGGCGGTATACAACCTAAGCCTCATCAACCGCGACTTCTTCGCTGACAGAATGTAGCGGGCCCATTGCAGATAACCGGTCGAATGACGAGGAATCAGACCTGTGTTATATGGTTGCCCCCACAGTCGCGCCTCGCCTTGACAAATACGGCGTCCCAAGGTATCTAAAACCATGGGAGGCTGAACGGGAATCGAAGCTATAGCAGGCTGAAGAAGGCCTTCTGAAGTTTAATTGACCATCTCCACGACGTAGTTCACCGGGGGTGAGTTGGCGTAATGGATCACCGTGATGGGCTCTGAGGGTACCGTGCATGAAAAGCTTTGTCGACCCCTGATAATTTGATTGTACCATGACCCCCAAAGGTGAAGATTCTTATGTTCCAGATCATGGTCTCTGATCAAAGCTAAGACCTCCCGGTCTACGGGTGCTCCAGGAAATCCCCCCTCTGAACGAACAAATGGGAACGAAGCATCGAAAGACATTTTGCCTGCAAAAAGAACGGAATTCAGTTATCGGTATTATAATTTTAAAATCCCGACACTCGTCACTTTAAAATTTGTACCACACTGCAATGCAGTGGAAAGGGGACCAAAGGGGGACCCACAAAATCCAGATGACAATACGTCAATTAATAAGACAGCCTCATCATTGGATGAGACTGTCAATTAATGAGGAAATCCTCAATGAATATTCTCATTGAATGAGAAATCCCTTGGGAAAAGGAGAAAATCTCCCTTTGAGAGCAAAGCTCTGTAACAGAGTGACCCTTGTCAAACTATGGTCATGAAGGAATAAAATTCCTTAAAGAGCCTAGCTCTGTAATGATGATGGAAAATCCATCAAAGATTAATTAAAATTAAAATTAACTCTTGAGAATTAAAAATTCTGGGATTTTCAAGATCCATAAAAAACTCTTAAGAGTTCTTCATCAGAAGATCAAAAGATCTACATATTATCAAAAGAGCAGAGCTCTGATGCATGGGATAAGAAACCCCAAGAAAAGATCTGTTTAGATCTATTGGTTCATGAGAGCAAGGCTCTATTAATGAAACCCTAAAAGGGTTTTCTTTAGATCAAAGATCTATGAAGAGCAAGGCTCTGTTAATGGGAAAAAACCCTAATTTATTAAAATTAAAATTTACCTAAGAGTTCTGACTCTTGAAAGTTCTTAACTGAAGAGCAAGACTCTGAATAAAATTCTCAAAAAGAAGATGGAAATCGTCTAAGGGACCAAAGGTCCTATTTATGGGCGCTGAACCGCCTCTTCAACTCCTGAGTTGATCCAAGGGCTTAAATGTTGCCACAGCTGCACTCACGTGTGCGCTACGTGAGCGCAACGGTGGAGGGGGGGGCATTTGTTTCCCCCAATCAGAGCAAAGCTCTGTTTTGAATTTCAAAATTCAAAAATAGAAGCAATGCTTCAGATTATGCGCGCAGCGCGCCACGTGTCAAAAGCAGATACGCCAGCGCCAGGAGCGTTGCGCCCTAGGCAGTGCATTACCAATCAGAGCAAAGCTCTGTTTTAAAAATTCAAAATTTAAATTGAGGCAACGCTTCAGATCCCGTGCGCTGCGCGCTGTACGCCACGTGTCAAACACAAGTGCGCTAGCGCAGTTGCGCTGCGCTCTGCGCTGTGTGCCACGTGTCAAACACGGCTGCGCTGCGCTCTGCGCTGCGTGCGACGTGTCAAACACGGGCGCGCTAGCGCAGTTGCGCTGCGCTCTGCGCTGCACGCCACGTGTCTAGCGCAAGGTGCACCAGCACTGGAATTAAAATTCCCCCACCGTCAGATCAAAAGATCTACTAATAACAAATTATTAATTAATCAGAACTAAAATTCTGTTATGGAAAGATTTTCCAATCTTGTTAAAACAAGAAGATTATCTTCTGTAAAACAGAAGCCCTAGGATCAAAGATCCAACGGTGGGAAATATTCCCAAATCAATCAGAGAAAGATCTCTTAAAACTGATTTAACAAATCTTTTGGCCATTATATAAAGGACCCTAAACTTCAAGTCTAAAACACACATACAGAGAGAGAGAGAAAACCCTCTGCAAACTTTGAGAAAACTCAAAAACAAAAAAAAAGGCAAGCCTTTAGCAAAAGAAGATCATTTCTTCAAGGTAAAAAAATGTTTCATGAACAAAGAGATGAAATCATCTCATAAAAAGAAGAACCGTCTTCTTAAAAGATCATAGATCTACAACAGACTAAGGTCTCTCATAAAAAGATCTAATCATAAAAATAAAAGAAGTATTTACTTCATTCACAGATCCTTGATCTGCAAAGGCAAAGCCCTTTTATAAATAAGAACTTTTGTTCTCTGATCTTAAAATTGATCAGAAGCCTCCTTTGAAGAACATAAACTTGTTCTCTGATCTTAAAATTGATCAGAAGCGCTTTGCGCTATTAAAAAGTGTCTTGCACTCATGAACTGCGCCATTACGCTCCTTGGACCGGCGCTCAGCGCCAAAACCTACCACGTGTCAACCAGAGACACAATCTGCGCTATGCGCTTCTAAATACAGAGCACTGCGCGCATGGGGTGGCGCTCAGCGCCAAACGTGCCACGTGTCACTCACTGGTGCGTCAACAGACTAGCGCAACGCGCTCATACACTAAAAGCGCAATGCGCCAATAAACTAGCGCTCAGCGCTAAGCGCTACATGTGTCCTCCTCGTGTGCGCTATCCAACAGAAACGCAATGCGCTCTTTCCTTGGCGCAAAGCACCTGACGCGCCACGTGGTGCACTGTCAGAACATACTTTGTTCTGATAAATGCTATGCATTATTAAAAGGGTCGAGCCCAGATGAAGGCTCAATAGCCAGAACAATAATATGTTCAACTCATATCAACTGAGCCCATATGCTCATAAACGTGCAAACAGACTTTAGTCCCAAATTGGACTATAGATCTCCTAACCAACATTGGTTCAAGGGTACATCTCTGAACTCCTCTGATAATTGTCGTTGTAATCCTTCAACGTCTTCAGAGAGGTGACGGGTCCCGACAGCCATACATTACATGGACTATGATGACCTTAACCTTGACTGTGAGGTCTTTAAACTCACGGACTATGATGTCCTTAACCTTGACTGTGAGGTCTTTAAACTCATGGACTATGATGTCCTTAACCTTGACCGTGATGTCTTAAAACTAACATTTGACTGTGAGGTCTTTAAACTCACGGACTATGATGTCCTTAACCTTGACTGTAAGGTCTTTAAACTCACGGACTATGATGTCCTTAACCTTGACCGTGATGTCTTAAAACTAACATTGGACTGTGGAGTCCTTAAACCCACGGACTATGATGTCCTTAACCTTGACTGTGAGGTCTTTAAACTCATGGACTATGATGTCCTTAACCTTGACCGTGATGTCTTAAAACTAACATTGGACTGTGGAGTCCTTAAACCCACGGACTATGATGTCCTTAACCTTGACTGTGAGGTCTTTAAACTCACGGACTATGATGTCCTTAACCTTGACTGTGAAGTCTTTAAACTCATAGACTATGATGTCCTTAACCTTGACCGTGATGTCTTAAAACTAACATTGGACTGTGGAGTCCTTAAACCCACGGACTAAGATGTCCTTAACCTTGACTGTGAGGTCTTTAAACTCATGGACTATGATGTCCTTAACCTTGACCGTGATGTCTTAAAACTAATATTGGACTGTGGAGTCCTTAAACCCACGGACTATGATGTCCTTAACCTTGACTGTGAGGTCTTTAAACTCATGGACTATGATGTCCTTAACCTTGACCGTGATGTCTTAAAACTAACATTTGACTGTGAGGTCTTTAAACTCACGGACTATGATGTCCTTAACCTTGACTGTGAGGTCTTTAAACTCACGGACTATGATGTCCTTAACCTTGACCGGGATGTCTTTAAACTAACATTGGACCACCATGTCCTTAAACTGGTAATTGACCGAAAGGTCCGTAAACTAAACAATAGAGTCTAAAATGCTCTTTTGTTGGATCTAAACGATCCTGTTAAGTTGAACTTAGTCTAGAAATTAGACTAACGTATCCTTAACAAACGCTTAAGTTGATCTTAGTCTCAAATGAGGCTAACGTATCCTTAAACTAAACCCCCAAACCCAAATCTAAGAAGATACGGATTTGGACTAATCCACGTCCTACGGGCGACAATATAAATTAGTCTCTGTATACAATCCACGGGCAACCACAAACAAAACAAACACCCACGACACGAAGTGACTATCTGGAGAAGGAGAAAGTTGTTACCGCGATGCGATAGAATAATTAACTGCAGGGGCTTGCGCCTGCAGGGAAGAGCGTCCCCACAATCAAAAACCCCTCAAACGAGAGGGAATCTGACGAAGTCTGCTACATCGGCCGCATCCGTTTAAACCTTCGATACATGGTGCCATAAATCAACTTGGCATCTTCGGAGAGGTGGACGGATAGCACCAATTAGCATCTGCCCCGAATTTCAGGCAAGACGTTTATCGCGTCTCCGTGATTCGGAGGGGAACACGAATGTCCTCCAAAATCCACAGGATCTGGTGAAGAGTTCAAGATTCTGTAATCGACAAAGACTACTCCCGCCGACAGAAGAAAATAAAGATTCAGCAAAAGGAGGACCATCCCTCCACCCCGCCACGAAAGGTGTCGTCTGCACGGGTGCCTACATCAATAGCCCCCTCAACTTCAATTGTCCATAAAAAGAGGAGGATGGAGAAAATCCCTATGCCTGCGACGAATCTCAAGAGCATTGAACCCAGACGCTCCAAGTCTGGGGGCATGATGGTGCATACTGTTTATATGGCTTCCGGGAAAGAGGAGAGCCGAGCTTTCGGGGGTCATCGACCACTCACCCGATCCGTAACAAAGGCCCAGGAGCAACAACAAAAGCTCCAGGAAATGTTAACAAAGATAGCCGCGCTCACTGGGCCAAAAGAAAGCCCGGAGACATCGTCAGAGCAACGTCAGGAGCAAGAAACCGATGCTGAGTTCCTCCGCAGAATGCTCGAGAAGAAGGATAAAGAAGCCGCGGAATAAGCGACCAACATAAAACAAATAGCGCTATTGTTCCAGGACATGGTAGGCATGATGATCCAGCCGGAATCTCCAGCGGAGGAGCCTCCGATGATCATTGAAGACGACAGAGGGGAGACATCAAACCCTCTTCCGGCCTTTTCAGCAGCAAAGGAGGAAACAATCTCGAAAGCTGCGCTCTATGATTATATATCTCAATAGATATGAGCCCATCAAGCGAACGAAGCTGCCGGCCAAGTCGTCAGAACTGGGCGACCCTATCCCAGCTGGTACGATCAGATTAAGTACCCGCCAGGATTCACAATCCCTAAATTTCATGTATATAAGGGGACATGCAACCCCCATCAGCATGTCGCCCAGTTCAGGGCTATCTGCGGCAATACTGGAGGTGACGATAAACTGCTGCTTCGCCAATTCGTCGGCAGCTTGGCGGAGATAGCCTTCGAATGGTATTCGGAGCTTCCCAACGACTCCGTCAAAACATTTACGGAGATGGAGTTCCTATCCACTCAACGTTTCGCAAGCGCTAGAGAACGCACCCCAATCACGACATTGATCAATGCCCGAGTGAAGCCAGGGCGGACATAGGTTAAGTATGCAATTCGGTGGCGCAACCTAAGGTCGAAGTGTGAACAACACATAGAAGGGGCTTCTGCAGTAGGCATGTTTGTGGAAACCCTCGATCCGCAGGCGACCATATCCCAATTCATGATGTTTTTCAAGTCAACCATCTTCCAAGCCTTGATCGACAAGCTGGCCCAAATGGACCAAATAGGCCATAGGCCTTCCTCTTCAAAGTCGGAGCCTCAGAATGAAAAAGGGAAAGGGAAAGCGACCTTTGTCGCTAATGCTCGGCATTAGCCGAGTGGTCCAAAACCAGCTGATCGCCAAAACGACAGACAGCGATTTATCAACGAAAAGTTAAAACGTCCTTACTCATTCCCTCGGGAAAAAAGAAGGAGACTGTTCAAACTGGCGGTGTGCAACAGGCTTATCACTCTGCCAGATCCGAGACACCCACTGCAGCCAGGTGACGTCAACAATCCCAATTACTGCCCCTACCACCGAGTAGTAGGCCACCCAATTGAAGATTGCTTCGTCTTCAAAAGCTGGATCGAGGACCAATACCAACAGGGCAAATTTTCACTGTCTGAGAACTGGAAGGTAAGCCCGCCGCAGCCGCACGCTCCTAAAAGGGTAGACACGCCGGGGGCATCATGCTCATTTATAGAAAGAGCTCCATGGGAGGTTGCTCTTTCAGCCAAAACAAAAAGAATGCTGAAGGATCTTCAAACATGCCCGGCGATTAGGTGGAAAAACCCGTTGGAATCCGAGGTCATTGAGGGAATGCTAAAACCGCACCCGACGCCAAGAATTGGTAATGATAGACAAAACGCCCAAGCCCAGCCGTCAAAATATTCGAAAAGGAAGAAGAAGACCAAAAAGCCCGTGAAGCCTGATGACAAGCGTACGGACCTGCAAAAGCATATCGACGCACTGGAAGAATATAATCAGAAAGCGCGAACCCCAGTCACACTCCAAGAATTTCTTAACAACATCCTTGAGGGCAGAGAAAACGACAACGACGACGAAGACGACCCGTCAGAAGAATTTGAGGATTATATGGCAAGTTGTCACATGATCTCTCATTTGCCCGTAAATGACGAAGAAGCTCGTATAGAGGAGCTGGGGGCAGGAGCGATACCAAAATACTTCGAACTGTATGACGAGATGATCGACATGCTGCTGAACGAAGCCCATCAGAAGAGAAAAGCTGATCGAGAGCGTGAAATGTCCATATTCAAAAGGGCTAGGCGTCGGCATCAAGTTAAACGAGTCATGGTAGGGATAAGTCACAACGCGCTCCAACCAGATCGAAGCACGCCCGCGGCAGACAAAAGCATGCTTAAGGCAAGGAAACGGTTCGCTAAAGCCCTGTCGATGGGAATGAAGCTGCCACCTTTTAAAGGAAATACTCCTGGCAGCATACACCTTGACGAAGAGGATGCACATCCAAACTAATGCTTATACCATCGAAGGATCAGACACCCTACCGAAGAGTGCAACGCCTTTAAAAACTGGTGGCATAGATATGTTGCCCACCGACAATAGTTCAAGCGGATGAAGCGCAAAACTCGTCGGGAGCAGGGAAGAACGACAGGTGAGCGTAAAAGAACTGCCGGCAACTGTCACATGGTTGATGCTGGGGGATCTCAACTTCTCACCTTCGGGAGCGATTCTGATGAAGAAATAGCACTTGGCACTCTTTTCAAAGAATCCACCTCAGGAAAAGAAGAAGAGATAAAGAACTGTGAGAATATTCAGCTGCGTAACCGCACGTTGCCTGAAAAGAATCTCGGACCCATGAACAAGGGATCGAACAAAAAAGATAAAAGGAAGGAAAAAGTCCATGAGGGTCTCACCCTCGATGACCGAGTCGTCGAAGAGCTCGCAGCCAAGGACCCACCAAGAAAAACAAGGTGGATTGCAATGTTCTGGCACACCTGAGAAAGATACCCTCGCAGCTAAGCATTCTCGATGCCCTTCTGTTGTCAAAAAAAGGCACGAGATTCTCTGATCAGGCCATTACAAGAGCCCGAGCAGTTTCAAGCTTTCCTTGTCGAAGAAAAAATGAAGGACGAGCTGGAAGAAGTGCACACAGCTGATATCACTTTCGGCGATGAAGATCTTCTCCTCGGGACGTGCGAGCACAACCGCCCCCTATATGTCACCGGGTACTGCCACGACATTAAGATAGGGAAGATTCTAGTTGACAACGGGTCCTCTGTCAACCTCCTAAATGCCAGAGTGCTAAAAGAAATTTGCATGAGCGTTCAGCACCTAGCTCGGGATAAAATTGCCATCTCTGGTTTTGACTCCCAGTCATCGCGGACGCTCGGGTCCGTAATATTGACGTTACGCTTTGGGATGCTCGTCACTGACATCAAGTTTCATGTCATCGACGCCAAGACCTGCTACAACGCTTTGCTCGGCAGGCCGTGGTTACACGAGTACAATATCATCCCTTTTACACAACATCAGTGTATGAAGTACTTCAAAGATGGTCTCGAGTACACTGTGACGGGGGAGCTAAATCCATTCTCCGTGAATGAAGTCCGCAAATACAAGGATGCAAAGTATTTCCTGCCAGACTTTGAAGACACGGAAAGATGCCATAAACCGGAGAATAAGCAAAAAGCTATCAATACTATCCCGGTCTTCGGGAGCGATACCGAGGAGGAAGAAGAGATAGTTTATTCGGGGCCGCACTAATGCAACAAGCCGGGACCATCTACCCCTATTCTGGTCTTTGGCAGTGACTCTGAAGACGAAGTCAACGCAGTGTTCTCGGTCCGTCCATCAGTACAAGCCTTCACTGGAAATGATCAGAGTTTACAGATCGCTATGGTTCCGCAGCAGCACTACAGAGAGCTTGATGCGCTTGAGACATATAGTGTGCAAGAACTACAGACATTCTACGTCCCTCCCAGGAGAAGAGGTGAAAAGGCAATCTTATTTTATCGATCCACGGAGACTAAAGTCGAAAGAGAAGTCTGGTATGGTGCCGATCCTGTGCTCGACAGGCTCCAACCTATTCGTCTGCCCAGGTATTACATCGAGAGATTGAAAAGGTTATTAAGATGCTAAGGCATACCATTCAAACAGACTCCTCGACAAGCTCGGTTCTACAACAGGATCTGGAACGTCCCCGGAACGCAGCGAAAATTGCCCAACGGAAAAATGGAAACGATTGGGCTCGAATATGTCCAGTCCAAGAAACGGGAGAAGTTCCATGGCTGCCATGTCATAACAGACCTTGATGAAGAAAAGGTTGCTCTTTTAAAAGATGCTGACGCTGAACCAGAATGAGGCCCTGCCATAAAGGTGCCGAGTCCGTCGTTTGAAGAACAGATGGACAAGCTAATAAGGGAAGCGAGTCAAAAGGCTTGGAACGACCACAATCGCGAATTGGCCATTTACAAGAAAGCCAAGACGCAACGCCTCCTTCAGCAGGCCACGGAGGATGACGATGCCCTTCGCCGTCAGCCCGCCGTGCATTCCCAAGACAAGAAAAAGGCCCGACGCAGAGGCAAAAACAAGTCAAAGAGCGGAAAAAACATTCGACAGCGGCAAAACGGATCCAAAATGCCACGTGATCAAGAAAAGTTTAGCCGGAATCCGTCTCTAACGAAAAAGATGGGTCAAGCATATTCTTTCCCTCAAGACAAGACAAGGAAGATATTCGACCTCGTCATGAAACATCAGATGATGACGCTCCCGGAGTCCAAGCACTCCGAACAAGCAGACGAGGTGCATCGCCCGGATTATTGCTCCTATCACCGAGCGACATGACATCCTCTTGAAGACTGCTTCACCTTCAAAAACTGGGTCGAAGACCAATATCAACTCGGCAGTTTTGCTCTATCCAACAGTTGGAGGGTGGCCCCACCACAAAGGCATGTGCCAAAAGCAATGTATACGGCGAGAGTAGAACCAAATCAACATCGGTCTTGGAAATGATCTCGGACCTGCCACGTGATAACGCTGTCAGAAGAAGGAATGCACGAGAATATGAATGACCTCTCCTGGTGTTTCGAAAATGAGGAGGAAGATGAGTTGATCTCGGAATTTCCACCAGCGCCAAAAGAGTTGGAAGATGGAATACATACCACTGCGGACAACCTGAGGAAAATCGACTTGGGGACGGCAAACGAACCGCGGCCTACGTTCGTCAGTGAGCTACTATCTAAAGAACAGGTGGCTACACTAAAAGACGTGCCCATGCAGTATAGGGACTGCTTAGCATGGAACTATTCCGAGATGCCGGGGCTAGATCCAGAAATAGCTGTGCATAAATTGGCAATATCTCCGGACGTCAAGCCGGTCAAACAAGCACCAAGAAGAATGCGGCTCGAACTTGAAATGAGTATCAACGCCGAAGTCAAGAAACTAATCGACTTTGGTTTCATCCAAGAAGTTCAATACCCCGACTGGATCGGCAACATTGTCCCAGTGATGAAGAAAAATAGGACGGTGCGCATCTGCGTGGACTTTCGGGACCTCAACAAAGCCTGTCCGAAGGATGATTTTTCCGTACCGGTTACCGAGCTGATGATAGACAACACGTCCACTCACGAAGACTTCTCCTTCATGAACGTCTCATCAGGGAACAATCAAATAAAGATGCATCCCGAAGACCAGAAGCATACCGCTTTCCGGACTCCTCTGGGCGTATTCGATCTGCTACAAAGTGATGCCTTTCGGTCTAAAGAACGCCGATGCTACCTACCAGAGGGCCATGACAAAGATCTTTGATGACCTCATACATGAGATTGTCGAATGTTATATTGACAACCTCGTGGTGAAAAGCAAATCGCACGAGGAACACTGGGAGCATTTGAAAATAGTGTTCCAGCGTCTTCGAAAATACAATCTGAAGATGAACCCTCTCAAATGCGTATTTGAAGTTTCCTCGGGCAAATTCCTGGGGTTCATCATCCAACACTGAGGCATCAAAATAAACCCATCAAAAATCAAGGCGATTATGGAAATGCCTCCGCCAAGAACTCTCAAGCAACTGCGATCTCTCTAAGGAAAGCTCACATACATCCGACGATTCATAGCCAATCTCTCTGGCAAGTGCCGCCCCTACAGCCACTTAATGAAGAAGGGGACACCGTTCGTCTGGGATCGCAAATGCCAAAGCGCACTGGATGAAATCAAGTAATACCTGCGGAATCCGCCGGTACTGACCGCTCCGGTCAAGGGAAAACCCCTCATCCTGTATACAACCGCCCTTGAAGGTTCCTTAGACGCGCTATGAGCACAAGAGAACGACCAAGGGAAAGAGAGAGCTCTCTACTATTTGAGTCGAGTTCTCCTGGGGGCAGAAAACAACTACTCCCCCATTGAAAAACACTGTCTGGCGTTAATCTTCGCTATAACGAAGCTTTGGCTAGCCCATTGGCCCTTGCATAGAGTTTTATTGAAAGATTCGGCTAGCCTATTGGCCCTTAGATTATAGATGGAGGAATATCTCCAGTCTATTTTATGCTGAGTAGTGAACCGTGAGATTTTGAATCTCTTGAAAGAAGGCCCATTATCAGAAATGATCCTTCTTGGTGTATCGAAACGGTATAGAATATTATGTCTGAAGAATATCATAATATCTTCTGTTTTGATTTCTTTTAGCGGGACAGTTTCAGGCCATCTAAAAAAGTAATCAGTTGCGGCCAATATGAACCGGTGGCCTTTGGATGACGGAGGATCAATTGGACCAACTATATCGGTGCCCCAAACTTCGAAGGGCCATGACGCCACTGATTGAAAAGAATTCTGATTGTGTGTAAATCAAATCAAATGATTTCCGATAACGGTTTCATTTGATCGATAAGAGTTTCTTTGTGTCGGTAATTAGAAAATTGAATAAAGTTCACAATCAAAGAATTATATTTGACCGCAATCAATTACGGTGTCAGTTGTAGATCGTAAGCGAGTGCGGATCGTCCACAGGGATTGTGCGATTCGTTTTTATATTTGATTTGTTTGAATTGAAAAGTTAATCGAAAAGAAAAGAAAACATGATTCAAGATTTTATCAAATGTTTCAAGTGTCACTATTCTAATCAAGAATCAAGAAAATGATAAACAATCGAGAATCAGGGTTTCGATGATATTTCCAACCAAATGTCAAGAATCTAAATGAGGCTCGTAGGAATCGATCGAATCTATAGACGTGATGTAATCTCAAGATATCGTGTTCTTTTCCTTCGAAGGATTAATACTAGATCGATGATGATCGACGAGAGTTAGGTCTTTCTCGTGAAACTAGGGTTTCATCGTTTAACCCTTGTTCTTTCGTCGATATCATTCACATTCTAGCCTCTAGCAATTTCAAGAAACGATCGTAACTCCCCAATTTCGAGCGATATCAATCAAGAAAGCATCGCAACGAATTGGGTCGTCGGTTCTTGAACTTGCTAGGGTTTACAAAACTCGTAGGACTCAAGAATCGATTTAAGATATATTACATCATCATTCTATTGATCGTCTCGACTCCTCGACGAGCGGAGTATTACTCAAACATCACAACAAGAATTACAACTAGAAATTTAGATCGAATCATGATGCAAGAATTTAAAGAAAACAAGATAAAAGAATATCACCTTTTATTTATATCAACAATTTGATTACAGTCGCTCAAGAACTACAAGAGGAAGAACTAAATTGTCGAATTGGTTTTGCTCGGCTCCGTGAGTCGCGGATCGGCTTGGACCACTTGCTCTGTTGAAGATCGGCTCCGCTCATAAAAGGTTGCAAGGCTTCTTGCTTGATGGGGTACTCGGGATCTTGGCTTTTGATTGGAATTAGGGTTAGGGTTTCACACAAGCCTTGTCACTAGACTTGTGGAAAAAAGAAGATGAAGGAAGAGAGTGAATGGATCAATCAATTTCAATGAATGAATAATATTTTACAAGTGAGCCTAGGGTCTTATTTATAGATCTCCCAAACCCTAGGCCTTGAGAAGTTCCCTCCAAAAGTTTGTTGAAAGACTTCTAGAAGTAGTTAGTTAGGCTTAGCTTAGGGTTTAAGCTAGGGTTTAGGGAGAAGTTTCTAAGTTTAGTGTTGATCCCAAAGCTTGCTGATCTGGCAGAAGTCTCTGGAGTCTTCTGGAAAATGTAGTACATTTATGAACTGTAGCCACTGAGAGAGAAGTTTTGCACCAAAAATGAGAAGCTAACTCCTTGGACCCACCGCGGATCCGCGGCGCAAGCAGGCTCCTGCCGCGGATCCGCGGCTCTTTATGGGTCTTGGGCTTTGGGCTTTCTGTTGTGGTCTTGGGATGATATTTGGGGCTTTATCTGATGTGTTGATTTGTATTTTCCCCTTTGGATTGATACCAGAACTGAAATCATTGAGTTGGCGTCATGTTTTATCAGCACCATGTATGTTTTTGGCTTTTCTTCTGGGTTTTCCTGCATAGATCTCAAAACAAGTGTTGCACAATATAGGGATGATGCGATGCCATGAAATGCAGTCAATTTCCTTTATAGTGCCGGTTTTAAGGTCTAACACATGTAATCTGATATTTTGCGACTGTTTTGCTAATATGTGAAATATGAATGCCGAACACTTCTATATGAATGCAAATGATGAGGAAATTGCCGGCTAAAAGATGCAATATTTTCGACTAATCAAATTCCCCCAAACTTAATTTCGATCGTCTCGAGCGAACTTTTTATTAAAAAGAGAAGGAGAAAATAAAGAAAGAGAAAAACTAACTAGCACACTTTCGTAGGCAACACGATTGCACTGAGCACGTGCAACAAGCCTTTAAACCTCTAGGTGTCCCTAGTAGGAGGAGTGTTGTCTCCTGAGGGTTTTCAGCGGATTACACCCACAAAATCCAATAATAAAAGAAAGATCATGAATATTACATTTAAAGAAAAGAATTGTAAAAGAAAAGCTTCGAAAATTAGGGTTTCCAACTAAGCTAGCTTTTCGGTTGTCATGAGCCCTATCTTAATGGTCATGAAAAGATGTTAGAAATCACGTCCTCCCTCAATAAAACATCGTCTTATTTTTCATTCCTCTTTCTTCCAAACATCGATCATATAACCCTGCGTGTGTGTAAAGACATCCCTACACCCGGAGAATTCAATTCAAGCTATCATACTCTTGCCCATCAGCCTCAGTACTTTTTAATTAATGAATATTTAGATGAGATTGCTCACACACTTTCATGCGACCGTTAATACTTCTTGAGGTACTAACCGACCGATTACTCCTATGCTTGCTTACTTGGTGTATTTTCCTCGTCTTGCACCACCTTAGGCATAGCAGTGACTCCCAGACCAGTTGTCCTTAGGGCACTAGGTGAAGAAGCACCCTCGCTATACATTTTTATTGCCCTCGGTGATAACAAAACCAGTGTCCATTTTTCTCACCACTTTATATTTTTTTATTCATTTTTTCTTTTTATTTCCTTCATTCATCGGCTTTAAGACAAGAGCATTTCAAGGTATCCTCTACTATCCCAGACTTCAAGACGTGTGTAAGTGCGAATAGCAAGGTATCAACGTTCAAAATGTTTGGCTTCCAGAATAGAAACTATTTTTCAGACTTATTTTTATTCTCAGATTAGTGACGTCCTTCATCTTACTAACCCTTGGGACAACGGCTCATAACTACTTATTACCAGTTCGTATAAGAAAACTTCTAATTTTCTTAGTTTTCTTAAATTTTTCTAATCTCATGAATGTAATTTTTCACTATCTAAACTTTTATTATCTTATTTATGTACAAAAAAAATGTAAATATTAAAATTATTTTTATACTTGAAAATTTTTAAATTTTTATAAGTTTTTAAAGAAATGTTTTGTGCTTATGCAAATGATATGCACATGATGCAAAAATAAGCACAAATCTCCCCCAAACTTGTTTTCAACAGTGTCCTCACTGTTGCCAACAGCTATATCTACAAAACCTGTAAGTCTGGGAGGAATTATTAGTGGGGGCAAAATATATAAGTGAAGAACTTTCCCCAAACTTACTCTTTTCACTCACCTCTATTCAAAAAATGATGCAATGATATACTGGATATGAAAGTGAGACGGAGGAATTTTAATCCAAATAAACTGGCTCCTGTAAGAACAGGAGCTCCTCCGTGGGGTCAGTGGAAAAATACGGCTTTAGTCTATGTCCATTTACTTTGAAAAATGTGCCGTTTTTAACATTTTCTACTTCTACTGCCCCGTACGGGTATACAGACCGCACAACAAAAGGTCCCTTCCATCGAGATCGAAGCTTACCCGCGTGAAGGTGTAATCGTAAATCATAAAGAAGGACTTGTTGACCAGGTGAAAATGTTTTCCTCAAAATGTTTTTATCGTGAAAAACCTTAGTCCTATTCTTTGTGATTACAGCGTTATCATAAGCTTCATCGCGAAGTTCGCTTAGCTCATTAAGTTGCAGCTTCCGAAAGTTGCAAGCAAGGTTTAGATCAAAATTTATTTCCTTGATAGCCCACAATGCTTTATGCTCTATCTCGACAGGTAAATGACATGCTTTTCCAAACACTATCCTATATGGAGACATCCCTAGGTCGGTCTTATATGCAGTTCGGAATGCCCAAAGAGCATCCGTCAGTTTGGTCGACCAGTCTTTTCTATTTTTAGCAACAGTTTTCTCCAGGATAAGTTTGATTTGTCTGTTTGAGATTTCAGCCTGCCCGCTTGTTTGGGGATGATAGGGTGTAGAAAGTCGGTGGTTGATTGAGTATTCCCGCATCAGAGTCTCGAAAGACCTGTTGCAGAAATATGTCCCATTATCGCTAATGATAGCGCGTGGGTGTCCAAATCGCGAAAAGATATTCTCTTTTAAGAACTTAATGACAACTTTCTTGTCATTAGTGCGACATGGAATGGCTTCTACCCACTTTGAGACATAATCAACCGCCAGCAGTATGTACAAATTCCCAAAGGAGTTGGGAAAAGGACCCATAAAATCTATGCCCCAAACATCGAATATTTCAACAACCAGGATGGGTTGCTGAGGCATTTCATTCCTCTGGGAGATTCTACCCGTGTACTGACATTGTGTACAGGTTTTGCAATAGTCAAATGCGTCCTTGAATAAGGTCGGCCAATAAAATCCACATTGCAAAACCTTCTCCGCCGTCTTTTTAGGACCGAAGTGACCCCCACAGGCCTGATCATGACAAAAAGAAAGAACACTCTTGAACTCTTCATTCGGGACACACCGGCGAATGATCTGATCAGGACAATATTTAAACAAATAGGACTCGTCCCAGTAAAAGTGTTTTACTTGGGATAGAAAACGGTATTTGTCCTGTTTCGACCAATCGCTGGGTATCAGTCCCGTGGCATGATAGTTCACAATATCCCTGAACCATGGTTCATTGGATACGCTCAAGAGTTGCTCGTCAGGAAACGAGTCATTGATCGGCAGGGTCACAGGGGAAGAAGAGATGCGTGAAAGATGGTCAGCTACTACGTTTTCACATCCTTTCTTATCTTTGATAACAAGATCAAATTCTTGTAACAGTAGGATCCAACGTATTAGTCGACCTTTTGCATCTTTCTTCGCCAGAAGATGTTTTAAAGCGGAATGGTCAGTATACACAACTATAGGTGAGCCAATTAAGTAAGGCCTGAATTTTTCTAATGCAAATACAACCGCTAAAAGTTCTTTTTCTGTGGTTGTATAATTGATTTGCGCATCATTCAGGGTCTTACTAGCATAGTATATCACGTGTGGCATCTTTTCGATGTGCTGTCCTAAGACTGCATCTACTGCAAAGTCGGATGCATCACACATCAGCTCAAAGGGATAGTCCCAGTTTGGTGATGATAGCATGGGGGCTGAAGTGAGTGAGTGTTTAAGTGAGTCGAAAGCTGTCTCGCAGTCCGAGTCAAAATGGAAGGTAGTATCCTTGGCCAGGAGAAGAGTTAAAGGTCTAGCAATTTTGCTAAAGTCCTTAATGAATCTCCTATAAAAGCCCGCATGGCCAAGGAAAGATCGAATATCTTTGACGCTTTTGGGATGAGGGAGGTTTTAAATGACATCTATCTTAGCTCTGTCAACCTCAATGCCTTTCTGTGAAATAACATGTCCAAGAACAATTCCTTCTTGGACCATAAAATGGCATTTTTCCCAGTTCAAAGTCAGGTTCTTCTCTTTGCAACGAGTAAGAACAGCGTCAAGATTCGCTAGGCAATCGGGAAAAGAGTCTCCAAAAATCGAGAAATCGTCCATAAAGATCTCTAAAAAATTCTCTACCATATCAGAGAATATCCTCATCATACACCGCTGAAAGGTAGCGGGAGCATTGCATAACCCAAAGGGCATGCGACTGTAAGCAAAGGTACCAAAAGGACAAGTAAAAGTGGTTTTATCTTGATCCTTTTTGGCGATGGGGACCTGATTATAGCCTGAGTATCCGTCCATAAAACAATAATACTCTCGTCTCGCTAAGCGTTCCAGCATTTGATCAATGAATGGTAGAGGAAAGTGGTCTTTCCTCGTGGCAGTATTGAGTTTTCTATAATCGATACATACACGCCACACAGTTTGGGTGCGTGTCTGAATCAACTCATTCGCCTCATTGGTTATAACAGTGATGCCGGATTTCTTAGGAACAACATGTATAGGACTTACCCATTGGCTATCGGAGATGGGGTATATAATACCATTATCTAAGCATTTGACGATCTCTTTCATGACCGCTTCCTTCATGACGGGATTCAACCGTCTCTGTGGTTCTCGGGTTGGTCTGGCATCATCCATCACATGTATATGATGTTCAACTATCAAGGGACTAATCCCTTTGATGTCCGCCATACTCCAACCAAACGCCTCTTTGTTAGATCTCAGTACCGATAAAAGTGCATTCTCTTGCTCTAATGCTAGAGAAGCGGATATTATAACCGGTAAAGACTCCTTCTCACCTAAATAAGCATATTTCAGATGAGACGGTAAAATTTTGAGATCTAATTCGGGCGGAGAAATGATAGAAGGAGGGATCATTGAGTGATTTTTGGATTTACAAAGAAGCTCAGAGCTTGTGAAAGATACAGACTCGGGTGGAGAAAAGTCAGGAGTGCAGGACTCAAGTGTAGAAAACGTGTCCTCGCTAAGATCTTGTGTAAAGTCAAACAGAGATGTGGTAATGTCATCGAGATCAGTAAAGCAAAGTTCCTCAGCTCCACAACTATCGGGAGCGATCTCATGGACAGAGCACACATCTAAAATATGAGCAGAGGGTTCTGACGGCCGACTTCCAACTTTGTAGATGTTTAGTTCAATGGTCATATTTCCAAATGATAAGTTCATTGAACCATTTCTACAATTTATAACAGCGTTGGAAGTGGCAAGGAAATGACGACCTAGAATCACCGGAATTTGGCCCCGGGGGTTTGCTACAGGCTGTGTGTCGAGCACAATGAAGTCTACAGGGAAAACAAATTTCCCGACCTTTATCAACACATCCTCTAGTTCACCCCTTGGTTTGGTGATTGAACGGTCTGCCATTTGGAGAGTGCAGTGAGCAGGTTTCAGCTCTTCAATCCCTAATTGCTCATAGACAGAATATGGAAGGAGGTTAACACTTGCGCCAAGGTCTAAAAGAGCACGATTTATGTTTTTACCCCCGATAGAAATCGATATTGTAGGACATCCTGGGTCCTTTCGTTTCTTTGATAGCTGGGGAATAAAAGCAGTGCTGATATTATTAGCCATGAAGACCTTCTTCGGCACTTGGGTCTTCCTCTTCCTAGTGCACAAGTCCTTAAGAATTTTCGCATAAGCGGGGACTTGTTGAATTTCATTTAGGAGAGGGATATTGATGTTAACCTATTTGAACATTTCCATAATTTTCTCCATATGAGGACTCGTTCTGTTACCCCTTAACCGATTCGGGTAAGGAGCTTTCGCAATAAGCGCCGGGTCCATCATAGGAGAAAGAAGAGGGGGTAGACGAGATCCCAAAAGAGGTGTGGGGACCGTCTGTGGAGAACTATAAGGGTTGGGTTGAGGTGTTGAGCCTAGTGGGAAATGGAGAATAGGCTCTCGAGAAGGTGGTGTGGTAGAAGAAGAAGGATCAGAAGGAGAAGTGTGTGTGTGAGGAAAGGTCTCAGCCGGGGTGTTGATATGATTTTCAATATCATCAATACCTTCCCCGACATGATTATTCAGCACTCTTTCCGATCTCAACGTTGTGATGGCATTTACATTGTAATGCCCAGGATTCTGTAGGGGTTGAGAGGGAAGTTTCCCTTTTTCTCTCGCACTCATTTTGGCTTTAAGGCGTGCGATTTCAGCTTCCATCGATCTGATACTCTCAGCTTGAGACGCTGAGTTTTTCTTTATCTCACTGACAGAAGATCTAACCTCAGTCGAAATCTCTATGAAATTTGATAAAAGTGATTTCATGGTTTGAGTGAATTGAGAGAATTCGTCAGAACAGGACGACTGCATAGGATTAGACTGTGCAGGAGTGTTGCCCTGGTTTTGGAAATTTTGTGACTGGTAGGAGTGCTGAGTGAGTTGAAGGGGTTGCTGTTGTGGTGGAGGAAGAGCCCTTTGAAAATTATTCGTGTTTGGAACCGTGTTTTGAGATTGGTTTTGGTTCCAAGCGAAATTCGGGTGATTCCTCCAACCCTGATTGTACGTGGAAGAATATGGATCGTTTTTAGGTCGTTGAAATGCGGCATTTGAATGCTCGTGACCTTGAAATGCAGAGTTTAATGGACATTCTTCCGTTAAATGAGACGGATCAGAACAGCACCCACAAACAGTTTTGGGGAGCGACATTGGGTTTAGGGAGGCTGCTGCAAATTTGTGTTCCATAGCGTCGAGCTTCTTTTGCATTGCTGCCATCTCAGCTCGAACACCTATGGACACATCTATTTGGTGTACGCCATCCCTATTCAATGGTTGGGTTCCACTCTCCCACTGTAGTGATTTTTCAGCGAACTCTTCTAAATACTTCCACGCTTCCCCATCATCCTTAGTCATAAAAGTACCTTGACACATGTTTTCAAGGCTCTGTTTAGTGTTTGGATTAATGCCCTCATAAATGATTCGGCAAAGCTCCCATCTCGGGATGCCGTGATGAGGACATTGAACCAATAGATCCTTGAAACGTTCAAAGCATTTAGAGAATGGTTCAGCAGGGAGCTGGGCAAATTGATTCAGTTCGCTACGGATTCGAGCTGTCTTTTGTATTGGGTAAAATTTCTTAAGGAATGCAGCGACGAATTCTTCCCAATTCGTAATAGAGTGTGCGGTAGTGTTATATAGCCACTTCTCGGCTATATCGCACAATGTAAATGGAAGAAGTCGTAGACGCATCGCATCCACTGAAAGTTGTGACGTACCCATCATTGCGCATACGTTTTCAAATTTTGTGATGAAAACGTAAGCGTCCTCAGTCTCGAGTCCGTGGAATTTGGGTAAAAGGTTGATGTATTGGGGTTTAATCTCAAAGTTATCCCCATTGGCTGGTGGTGTGGATAAGCAGGTCGAAAGAGGACCTCGCAGTGGATAGCACCTCTCCTGGAGAGAGATGCGGGGTGGATTCTGCGCACCAACGGACTGCGGCAGATTGGGGTTAAAGAAGTTTGATGGAGGTGGATCCATCGGTGTGGGTGTGGTAGTGGGTAAAGGAAAGGTAAATGGAGAAATATCGACTTCGGAGTCGATAAAGGGTACGCGGACTAAACGGGCACTAGAATCCCGTGTCCAGCTATCTTGTACTAAAAAGGGTTAGTACAAGTGGCAGCGTTGACTTATAATTAGGGGTAATGAATGAATGCGGTGTTTGCTTTGAAAAAGGGATGGATTTTTGAAAAAATGATGCGACACAACAAATGCAACACAAAAACCCTAGAATCTAGTGGTCACCTAGGTCCGGCTCTAGACCGCTCCTAACTGCCAAAAGACAAGTCGCAGGATAGAATCCTCCACTGCCTCTTTGTTTCCCTGTGGCCAGGTAAGTGCCAGGTAAGTGGGAAGGTACTCCACTACGTAAGTAGTGGGCCTAATTAATAACCACTAGCCTTCGACACACTTGCCTAGACACCACAAGAAAACGCGGATAAGCAATGAATTACCCACGGCCTTCTTCTGTCCTAAGTGAGCGCGATGGTCCTTAGAGTCATCTCTAGATTTCTTTTAGTTAATGTGGGTCAATACGAATGCAAGTTTTGCGATTTTCGGGGCCTAGGAAAGGTAATGAACTCCCCACCTAATTTGGATTTGGCCGTGCCCCTTAATATCCGTATTTAGAATGCAAACAACCAAGAAACAAAAACACGCACAAATTTAATTTTGCAATTTGCGAGCTGCGATTATTTGCAAAGAATCCTGCACAAACTGTTAGTTGGAGCTAAAAAGAGGAGAGAGGAGAAGGTAAGAAGCTTACAGAGAAAAATTGGTACAGTGATCCCTCAAGTAGACCGCGGTTCCGCCGCATATGGGTCCTATTGCCGCCCTTCCGCGGTCTAAAAATGTGATCTCTTGAAAAGAAAATTTGCATAATACTCCTTATCACTTCCCTAGTCCTCTGGAATTTTCCAAAAAAATTCTTCAATTTCCAAACAGCTCCAGATTTCCTTGCAATGAACCACAACAAATCGTTTAGGGTTTGCACGAATTTTGATTACAAAAATTATAATGGAATAAATCCTTCAATTCAAACATTAATATGAAACGAATTAGCGCGTAATCCCCGGCAACGGCGCCATTTGATTGAAAAGAATTCTGATTGTGTGTAAATCAAATCAAATGATTCCCGATAACGGTTTCATTTGATCGATAAGAGTTTCTTTGTGTCGGTAATTAGAAAATTGAATAAAGTTCACAATCAAAGAATTATATTTGACCGCAATCAATTACGGTGTCAGTTGTAGATCGTAAGCGAGTGCGGATCGTCCACAGGGATTGTGCGATTCGTTTTTATATTTGATTTGTTTGAATTGAAAAGTTGATCGAAAAGAAAAGAAAACATGATTCAAGATTTTATCAAATGTTTCAAGTGTCACTATTCTAATCAAGAATCAAGAAAATGATAAACAATCGAGAATCAGGGTTTCGATGATATTTCCAACCAAATGTCAAGAATCTAAATGAGGCTCATAGGAACCGATCGAATCTATAGACGTGATGTAATCTCAAGATATCGTGTTCTTTTCCTTCGAAGGATTGATACTAGATCGATGATGATCGACGAGAGTTAGGGCTTTCTCGTGAAACTAGGGTTTCATCGTTTAACCCTTGTTCTTTCGTCGATATCATTCACATTCTAGCCTCTAGCAATTTCAAGAAACGATCGTAACTCCCCAATTTCGAGCGATATCAATCAAGAAAGTATCGCAACGAATTGGGTCGTCGGTTCTTGAACTTGCTAGGGTTTACAAAACTCGTAGGACTCAAGAATCGATTTAAGATATATTACATCATCATTCTATTGATCGTCTCGACTCCTCGACGAGCGGAGTATTACTCAAACATCACAACAAGAATTACAACTAGAAATTTAGATCGAATCATGATGCAAGAATTTAAAGAAAACAAGATAAAAGAATATCACCTTTTATTTATATCAACAATTTGATTACAGTCGCTCAAGAACTACAAGAGGAAGAACTAAATTGTCGAATTGGTTTTGCTCGGCTCCGTGAGTCACGGATCGGCTTGGACTACTTGCTCTGTTGAAGATCGGCTCCGCTCATAAAAGGTTGCAAGGCTTCTTGCTTGATGGGGTACTCGGGATCTTGGCTTTTGATTGGAATTAGGGTTAGGGTTTCACACAAGCCTTGTCACTAGACTTGTGGAAAAAAGAAGATGAAGGAAGAGAGTGAATGGATCAATCAATTTCAATGAATGAATAATATTTTACAAGTGAGCCTAGGGTCTTATTTATAGATCTCCCAAACCCTAGGCCTTAAGAAGTTCCCTCCAAAAGTTTGTTGAAAGACTTCTAGAAGTAGTTAGTTAGGCTTAGCTTAGGGTTTAAGCTAGGGTTTAGGGAGAAGTTTCTAAGTTTAGTGTTGATCCCAAAGCTTGTTGATCTGGCAGAAGTCTGGAGTCTTCTGGAAAATGTAGTACATTTATGAACTGTAGCCACTGAAGGAGGAGTTTTGCACCAAAAATGAGAAGCTAACTCCTTGGACCCACCGCGGATCCGCGGCGCAAGCAGGCTCCTGCCGTGGATCCGCGGCTCTTTATGGGGCTTGGGCTTTGGGCTTTCTGTTGTAGTCTTGGGATGATATTTGGGGCTTTATCTGATGTGTTGATTTGTATTTTCCCCTTTGGATTGATACCAGAACTGAAATCATTGAGTTGGCGTCATGTTTTATCAGCACCATGTATGTTTTTGGCTTTTCTTGTGGGTTTTCCTGCATAGATCTCAAAACAAGTGTTGCGCAATATAGGGATGATGCGATGCCATGAAATGCAGTCAATTTCCTTTATAGTGCCGGTTTTAAGGTCTAACACATGTAATCTGATATTTTGCGACTGTTTTGCTAATATGTGAAATATGAATACCGAACACTTCTATATGAATGCAAATGATGAGGAAATTGCCGGCTAAAACATGCAATATTTTCGACTAATCAGCCACCATAAGATGCAGCGGATTGGGATGCTTGTGAATGAAGTCACCGTAAATTTGGCAGAGATAACACTTCTTTGCATGCTCTTCGCAATCTCTTATCATGGTAGGCCAGCAATATCCAAACCGTTTAATCTGAAGCCGCATTTTGGGGCCGGACTGGTGAGCTCCGCAGACGCCCGAGTGAACTTCTTTCATGACCTTTTGGGCTTTGGCCAAGGACAGACACCTGAGCCAGAATTGGTTATATGATCTATGGTATAATTTATTATTTACAAACACGTATCGAAGAGCTCTCTTCTTCAGTTGAATTCTCGCAGATTTTTCTTCGGGCAGCTTGTCGTATCGGAGGTACTCTATGAAGGATTCTCTCTAATCAGGCTCGTCTTAAATGATCAGAGCTTTTTCGGAAGGATTGTTCTCTTGTTCTGCACTTCCTTCTTCACGCAAAAAGACTGGAGGTAGAATTTTCCAGTTTCTGACTGTTATCAGAATTTCATCCATATCGGGATCATCCAGCTTCTTGGCTAAGTGAGCGAGTACGTCAGCTTTTCCATTAACCGCCCTAGGAACTCTCATCATTTCAATGTGGGTGAACTGTTTCATGAGATCCACCACCCGGCTTCTGTACCGAGCTAACTCGGGTTTGTATATCTTATAGTCGCTGCTTACTTGGTTGATGACAAGCCGGGAATCACCGTAGACCCATGGCCGAAGGATTTCTATTTCTATGGCGAGCTCCAAACCAGCTATTAGAGCTTCGTACTAAGCCTTGTTGTTTTGTGCGAGGTTCGGTGAGTGCAAAAGAACATCTTAGGGTTCATATAGATGGCATGATGAACACCAATCATATCCCTGCGTTTATCTGCGGGATGCTTGATTTGCTGGAGGTGCTTATTGATGAGATCTCATCGAAGTAGAGCTCCCAACATGGCTCGTCATCCTCAAGGTGAAACACTTGTTCGTCGGGTAACTCAAAATTGAGCGGTGACCCTTCTGGTATGGAATGAGCAGCAAGGAAGTCGGCAAGGGCTTTCCCTTTTACTTCTTTCTGAGGAGTATAGACTATGTCAAACTCTAGCAGTATGATAGCCCATCTTTCCATTCTACCGGCTAGGCTTGCCTTGGTCATTAAGTGTTTAAGCGGGTCGACCTTGGAGATCAGCATAACCCGATGAATGAGAAGATAGTGTCTTAGTTTCTTCACGGCAAATATCAGGGCCAGGCACTGCTTTTCAATCGGGGAATAGTTATGTTCCACCCCGGCTAACATTCGACTGAGGTAATAGAGGGCATTCTCTTTTCCCTCCTCATTGTTCTGGGCGAGGAATGCACCGAGTGACTCATTTAATGCGGCAGTATAGAGAATCAATGGTTTATTTGGAATGGGAGCAGCAAGCACTGGAAGGGGCAATAGGTACTGTTTAATATTTTCGAACGCTTCTTGACATTCATCATCTCAGACAAAAGGAGCTCCTTTCTTCATAAGTTTCGAGAAGGTCCTGCATCTCCCCGATAGGTTCAAGATGAACCTTCGTATGTAAGAGAGCTTGCCTTGAAAAGATCTTAGCTGCGTCAGATTCTTCGGAGGGGGCATCTCCATGATGGCCTTTATCTTGGATGGGTCAACTTCGATCCTTCGATGTCGGACTATGAAGCCCAGGAATTTTCCTAATGACACGCCAAAAGCGCACTTCAGAGGATTCATCTTCAGATCGTATTCCCTCAGTCTGGTGAAAACGGTCCTGAGATCTTGGATGTGATCGGCCTTAGCTTTAGTCTTGACGACTAAATCATCAACATAACATTCGACGAATTTATGAATTAGGTCATCAAATATATTGGTCATTGCCCTTTGATATGTAGCACCTGCGTTCTTCAGTCCGAACGGCATCATTTTGTAACAGTATATGCCGATCGGGGTTCGAAATGTTGTATGCTTCTCATCCTCAGACGACATTTTTATCTGATTCTACCCTAACGAGCCATCCATGAAGGTGAACAGCTCGTAATTTGAGATATCGTCGACCATCACTACCATGACCGAGAGCGGGAAATCATCTTTAGGGCATGCCTTGTTAAGGCCTCTGAAATCGACGCAGATTCGGATCTGCCCATTCTTCTTTTTCACTATGACAATGCATGCGATCTAGTCCGAATATTTCTCTTCTCTGATGAAACCAGCATCGATGAGTTTCTTAGATTTCTCGATGACCTTTTCTTCCAGTTCTCTTCTCATTCTTCGCTGAGCTTATTTGACTGGCTTGGTATCAAGAGATATAGCCAGCTTATGCACGGCCGCTTCAGAGGAGAGGCCGGGCATTTCTTTGTGCGTCCACCCGAAGCAGTCGGCTAACTCATGCAGCAGGACGATTATCTGCTCTTTCATTTCCTCTAACAAGAGTAAGCTGATGTAGGTCGGCCTTGGATTATCGGGCGTTTCCAAATCAATCTCGGATAGTTCGTCGAAGGTTGCTTGTCCGCCATCTTCAAGCTCTCGAGGAGATTCTTCTGGCTCGATTATCTCGTCGTCATTATTTGACCTTTCGCTGACTTCACCAATATGGATTATGTAGTATGCTTTGGAATCAGGTTGAATGAAACCTATGCCCCGTCTATCTAGAATTCGTCCATTGATGAGTGCTCAGACCTGAGGTGGATGCCATAGCCCCTCATAATATTTCGCTTCGGATTCCATTTGATATAACCGGCACCCGTACTTTTTAAAATATTCCCGCGTCTCGGGCGCATAATATCTAGGGTTGAGGACGGCTCTTATGCCTCTCTCATAGGGAAGGCAGGCGACAGACAAATCGTCCGGGTGCACGACAGGATTTGACCCATAAAACAGAATACCCTTCTGTTCACGTTTCCTTCCGGGAACGTAGAAAGTTTGCAGTTGGTTCACTGTGGAGACTGACAATGTATCGAGCTCTTTGCATATCTGCTCCGGCACCCTTATGACGGCTAGAGAGCCTTCCGTAACTTCGAAGGTTTCTCTTAATTGCGCCTAAAAAAAGCATACCCGTAAATGATTGTGTTTCCTTTTGGGGTGCACTTTCAAACTGCATCATAGAAAAACACAGTCCCGTGAAGGAGTAATATTTTTTTGAGACACAATTTGCAACTGCGCCCAAATAAAAAAAAAAAACAAAGTCCTTATAATGACAATGATTCATATTATTTTGGTTTTATTAATTGTATGGGACGCAGTTTGGAATTGTGCCCATAACATTTGTATGAGACGCAGTTTAAAACTGTGCCCATAATATTTGTATGGGATGCACTTTCAAACCGCATCCATACAAATGTAAAGGGCTCGCTTTGAAACTCATAGATCATTAGTAGGGACTCATGCCCTCATACAGGGAATGACCGCTAAGATTTAGAGATTGAGAGAAAGACCCCTATCCTAATTGTAGCGTTGGGATTTCGTAGGAAGCATTGGGATGAGGTTGAGAAGGGAATTAAAACGTTTAAAGAGAAGATAGAATGGAGGGAGAAATTTTAGGCTATTGATGTTTCATGGTTGATGTAGGGTATGAGAGAGATTGAAAGTAGAAAGGAGAAATATCCACCAACTTTAATTGTAGTTTAGCTCAATCCCAAGGCCGAAACCAAGTTAGCTTAACAAAGAGGGCATTTAGTTGACCGTGGTTGCTTTTAGAAATACTATTTTATGTAGGGGTTGCATATAGAAAAGGACCTTCCGAAGGAATTCCCTATTGCAGGAGTAGGTGTTCTGTTTCGCAACGAATGAGGTCATGTTCTACAAGCTAAGGGATGGAGACCAGGGGGTCTCATGGTTCCACCGGTCGAACTATTTGTCGTTAGAGAGGTTGTGCGCGCTGCGGTATTTGAGCTACACATAACCAAATTTTCGTTAGAAGGTGATTCAGTCTTGGTTAACAGTTGAATTAATCATGAAGGTTCTCCGTATGGCCATGATGCGTGATAATATTTAGAATTAGATTGAGTTGCTTGATAGTTTTCGAGCGTCTCATATTTTCCGTGAAGGAAATGCATGTGCCGATTATTTGGCAGATGCTGGAGCACTGGATGGTGTGGTCGGATTTATAGAGATCACATTTTCAAGGGCTTTATTGCAGTTGGTCTGGAAGTACCGCCGGATTGCTTCTTTATCAGAGACCAGAAGCGTTTTGCATTAAAAAAAAAGCATTAAAAGAAAAAAATAAACTTTTCGGTTTTTTTAATCCACCCTTTATGAGTAAGAAAATGAGAAATTGAATGGGTAAGAACCAGAACCCTCCTCCTCCTCTTCTCCGTCCCTGAGCCATGGCGGCCTTAAATCCCTCAGCCACCAATCTCTACAACCCTGTCGTCTCCAACAACGATAACAATAAACCTCAATCTCGACCAAGCTTTCTCCCTCTCAATTCCACAATTATGTGTTTGTAGTGCTATATTATCAACCCTGCCGATTATTTGTCAGCCATATATTATCACCTAATATGTTCTGTATGTATAATTACGTGTTTGTAGTGCTACATTTGTTGAATCTTCCAAAGTGTGTTATCCATCATCAACCATATGCATTTATGTCTTTTGCTTGATCAGCAGTACTCAGTAAGAACCATTTGCAGGAGATTGTGAGTTGACGATGATGTGTTTCATACAATTACAGCAAACTAGTTAAAGTGAGTAGTGACTCTAATGTAGCCCTAGCCCTAACATATGACTGCTGAGTGCCCGTGTACTAGGCGAGAAAATTGTACTAGACATCTATACACGACAGGAGAGATTGTTCGAGTCAAAATGTTGCGCGATTATGAATAAGTATCTGTTCGCTGCATTTTCCTTATATTTATTTATATTTAATATTTTAGGTGCTTTCATTCTTGTTTACCATTCTCATTGCTATTTTGAAGAGAAGGCCGATCATTGTTTGGATTCGCTAAGCAGGGGAGTATCTTATATCCCAGTAGTAACATTTCAGCGCTCTCAAATCCAATGTTTACTGTAATTATTTTCTCTGTTAATGGCCTTCTTTGTACCCCATCTGTTTTATGTTTCCCACTCCATCAAGAAATTAATAGCTATTAAGTCCTCAATCAACATAGTAATCATTTGTGCGTTGGAATCTGCTATCGGTTCCATTAGATATCCAATATGTAACTTAAACGGTTCAGACCCCTCATCATATTATAGTATAATTGCAATCATCGTGTCAGCTATCTTGTTCCATAAAAAAACTTATTTGTTTGATAGAAAATGACAACATAAACGCTTTCATAAAAACAGAATTAATTTGCACCATTGAAGGTTGATTACCATGACTACGTCTATCAACAGGTAAGGGGGCTTCCAACACTATATTTCATCAGCCCAGACCCGACTAAAGATGCTATCCGAACCGAAGGGCTCATCCCATCAGAAATGATCAAGAACATTATTGATATCGAAATGTGATCGATGATGGTTGAATGAATTTTGCCTCTCGGCAACATTTATCGTTAAAATGGGTGAGATGAAGTTTCTTCCAGTGTTCAGAATTGTTTTTGCTGGCCTATATTGTGGTGTTTGTGGTATTCTCATGCATGTGATTCTTCTCTGTATCCAAGAGAAACATAAATTTTAGCATGCAACAAATTTCGTGATTGTATGAAATATATCTGCGTATTTTTCGGATCGAGAGAGATGAAAAAGGAGTATTGCTTACCAAAAAATAATGGTTAGAAAAATTATGAGCCGGTCTTTATAAAAGTGAGTAAAGTTGTTGGCAACAATACAGTGGGTGTTTGAATCAGTTGGCATCATTTATTCTATCTATTATTTCTTTTCATTTTTTTAAAATCTTATATAAAAAACATTGCTGGTGAATTGGGTGTCAGTTGCATTGGATCACAAATTGCGCTTTGTTCTTTTTAGCTTAGAAATGCTAGGAGTTACAAGAAAGGAAATTTTGATTTTGTTCCTCTAGATCAGTTGTTACCCACTAGATCAGCCAACCAAGTTCTTTCAAGGTATTATTTTCTTCATATCCGAATTTGGTTAAATCGATAACAACCTTCGTCGGTATCTCATCCGATAATTATATCTTTTGAACCGGCTTATTAGTATCCGGTTCATCTGGGAGCTATCATAAGTTAGATCAACTGATTTTAGATGGATATGAGCTGATAAACCAGTTGAGCGGTTATAAGTGCTGGATAGCATACAGAAGAAGGGTTTGCTATGCGGTTAATCCGAAGATAATTTAAGCTCTCCCCCTTCAATTATGGCACTTCCTATGATATTTACAGTTGAGCCCTCAACTCAACTTCCAAATAGAACTCCATGGCTTCCTCCTGTGGGCTTCTCTTGGCATCTTAATGCCTAATGGAATACTCATTATCAGAATGTCTAGGGTTGAATGTGTAAAAAAGCTCAAGATTCTTTGCTACTCTCATGTCATTTTGCAGGTAATTAGTTTTCTAATTTTTCTCTTCCAACTTTATCAAAGTTGTCAGCTAACAAGTAAATCATTAACACTACTTTATCCTTTGCAACTAGTCATCTAATGTTCTTTAAAATAAATTAAAAAATGGCCATCTAATGAGGATTTTTTTTCCTGAAATATATTAATATCAATATTTACCTGTGTTATTTTTTTGTAAATTGGCAGATGGTTGCAGTGCTGCTTGCAACTACAGGGGCAGTTCTGTCAATAAAAAACTTTGAGAACTCCTTCAACAACACTCATCAAAAGATGGGGTTGGCACTCTACTCTCGGTTCAACCCTTGCTTGGCTTCTGTAGACCTAACAGGTTGCTAGCTATATTTGAACCGCACTAACTTTTAAAACCGGCTTAAATCCAAAAGGACTATCAAAAACTTTACCCCTGCGGCAACAAACTACCAAAAACTCTCAAAATCACAAGAAACTGCCATGGTTTGAAAGTTTCGTGGCAGTTTCTTGTAGTTATTGCTGACGTGGCATCTTCATCAGTAGTTTTTCGTTTTTTTGAAAGTTTTATGATAGTTTCTCATACATTTACAAAGTATTTGATAGTCTGTTCCTGCATGGGTAAAGATTTTTGTCGTTTTTTTTTTGGATATAAGCCTTTAAAACCCACACTTCATAACCTCAACTTTTAAAGACGCAAGTACTTTACCTCTGATTATACACACGCTCTCGTGAATTTCTACCAATTTACGAGTGATAATGACGTAACTATACATGGAAGTGAGGGGCAGTATTATAAAAAGAACGTGACGGACGAAAATTCCAGCGGCGGCTTTTAAAATTTGACATAAAGTGCAGGTTTCCAACCTAAACTACAGTTTAAATTATTTATCGGGAGTTCTAAAATTCTCTTTTCTTCTCCTCAGAGGTGTGAGAGCAAGGAGCTTATGGTATTTTCTGCATTGGTTGCTTGGAACTGGAATATGTGTAGCTGGTATCAGATACATTGGCTTGCATGCATACCATGCAAAGACATCAGCAAGCGTGAAGCCTTGGGATCTTCTCTTCACCATTGAGGTTGCATCAATTGCCCTTCATCTATCTGTTTCAAGACAGATTGGATTACATGAAGAAGCAAGGAGTGATCTTGGGTGAGGAGCAGATCACACCTACAGATCTTAATGCAACACCTCCAAAAACAAGCAACAGGAAAGAAGTGGGTGTGATGTTTCAAATGGTTGGGTTGTAATATTTGAGTTTTGCATGCATTGGAGTATTTCATGCACTTGAGAAAACTATATATAGCATTATATACCTAGAAGTTTTAATTATTGTGAAAAGGCTATAAAATGTATTATAATATCATTAATTTTGAAGTTATTTATGATAGATTGATAGAATTAAGTGGGAGGGATAGAGAGAATGATAATTAATGAAGATAAACTCAAATGTTTATTTTATCCAATACTTGTGACAATAAAACAAACCCGCTCTTTATTAAACCTGGTTTTTCAACACCTCTTTGAAACTCTCTCCGTGATTTTTCTTTATTATTAAATTAACTTCATGATAAAGGAACATGCAGCATGACATATTCACACTTTTTTTTTTAAAAACTCATCTAGATGTAGGAGGGGTTAGGATTGATGAAACATATATGATATGGATATGCAGCACACTTCTTAAAACTTTGTGGATTTCAAGAGAAAACACACATTTAGACACATTATTTCTCGCATAAATATCTCGGCGTTTTTATAATTACAAAAAGAAATACCACTTCCGACTCTAAGAAAATACAAATCGTACCCATGTCATCCTAACATAGCTTTATGACCATTCTCCTTACCTCTCATATATATATTTCATCATGTTCCTACCATGTAAACCTTCTTAATTACCGATTTCTCCTATCGTCCTTTAATATTTTAAACTTCTGAATCATCAAATCTTCAAGTCCCTAATTGTAAAATCACAAAAAATTAAATCCATAAATCAGAAAATTCCTAAGTCCGTAAACTCTGCATTCCTTAATCCTTATAAATTTCAAATTCCTAATATTCAGATCCTTCGGTCTTAATTCCCTTCAAATCTTTAAATCCCTAAACTAATGGGTCCGATTACCAATTTGACGGAGCTCCTTTTCGGGCCTCCGTAAGATGTTGTCTTCTGTTGATCTCGCAGTGGACTTTGTTGATTATCTCCTGTTGCGTGCGAGTCTCAATGGGTTTTGGAGGAAGAAGTGGAGTGAGAAGTTTGGTTCCGAGTACCTGCAAAGAAGTCCCGGGGTGGTTTGGTACCACCAAGGACCCTCCGACGATCAAGTTAGTGATGGGATCCGAGCAGTGTAACGGCTTAAAAGAGTCAAAGATGGCTTACTTGACCCCTCTGTGATGGGGGTTTATATAGCTGTGGTGGCACGCAGCAGCAGGTGTGAGGATCTCGCCGACAGTTACGCCCCTGACGTCACGCCCGTGTAGAAAGCGGATCGCCCGTTAATGGGGATTGATGGCATGGAACGTGGGATGTTGCTGGCGTAGAATCTGCGCATGGCGAGATTCGCGGAGCGGCGGTTACGCCTGTGAGCGGTGACTTTGGTCGGAGGGCCGCGGAAGACGGCCACAGCCTGGAGCTCGGGACGAGCGAGGAGGCCAAGGAGTCCAGATCTTGTGGCAGCTCGGCGCGAGCTACGGGGCCGAGGAAGCCAATTTGCAGGGGGCCCTGAGGAGGGTCAGCTTGTGTTTGCAGGTCGGGTACAGGGTGTCCTGGTCAGCCCCTGTGGGCCCTTTCTTCTGAGTTCTGGGACACGTCACCTGCCACGCGTCCTGATCTTGGAGATCGCCAATATTGAGCATCATTATTAGCCCCCCACTCTTGTCCCGACCAGCTAGCGGGTCGGGTCAGGAGTGGATAGCCGGGCCTCCCGAGATGAGCTCCTTTCCAGGGTTTTGTCAGGATGAGTCCTCGGGCCGTCGGTTGTCTTTCCCGCTAGCGAATCAAGGCAAGATCTCCGCATTTAAAGAAGGTGTGCCGGTTCGTGCACTCTGCAACTGAAGCGATGGTCCACGAGTCGAGCGTCGATTGGCTGATGCGACGTATGCAGGCCTGCGGCGTCTGATGGGACGCGGCCCAGCGCAGAACTGACACGTGGAGCGATCGGGGCCGCTGGGCGCGAAGAGTGGTTTTGGCGGGAGACGACGGGCGCCGTTGGATGAGGCCGTATGCAGTAATAAACAGGGGTGGGGCCCGCTTTAGGGCCCTTACTCCTCCATATTTCCCTCTCTCAAGTCTTGGCTGCTCGGCGCTCGTCTCCCTTCTCTCGTTTTCAGCCTTTGAAGATTTTCTTTTCCAAGGTTAGATGTCTTCCTCTGTAGAATCAGTAGACATTATAGGAGTAGGTGCTAGGGTTCCTTTAGCTGTGTCTGAGTCTCCTCTCCTCGGTATCGTGAGGCGGGGGCCGCCTCCATGGAGGAGGCGGCAGATGTGGCCCCCAGCACCTCGTGCTGGGTGACGCATGAGGACGAGCTCGCCAACGCTCGGGCTCACTTCCACATCCCCTCGCGCTACACGCTTCGACTGGCCAAGGAGGGAGAGAGGGCAGATCAGGTACGGGGCAGGGAGATTGCCCTGTATTTGGAAGCTTCTTGGGGCGGAATGCGCTTGCCCTTCTCTCCTGAGGTCGTTGTTCCCCTCCGAAAGACGGCGACGACGCGAGAACGTCTTGCCTGAGATTCGGGGCAGATGCAATATGGTTTTATCCGTCTACCTCTCCGAACATGCCAAGTTGATTTATGGCGCCGTGTATCGGAGGTTTAGACGGATGCGGCCGATGTAGCAGACTTCGTCAGATTCCCCCTCGTTTGAGGGGTTTTTGATTGTGGGGACGCTCTTCCCTGCAGGCGCAAGCCCCTGCAGTTAATTACGCTACCACATCGCGGTAGCCACTTTCTCCTTCTCCAGAATTTCACTTCGTGTCGTGTGTGTTTGTTTTGTTTGTGGTTGCCCGTGGATTGTATACGGAGACTGAGTAATGTCGTCGGCCGTAGGACGTGGATTAGTCCAAATCCGTATTTACTTAGATTTGGGTTTGGTGTTTTTAGTTTAAGGATACGTTAGCCGTATTGAGGCTAAGATCAACTTAAACATTCGTTAAGGATACGTTAGTCCTGTTTGAGACTAAGATCAACTTAACGTGGTGATCCATTTAATATATGGCAGTCAGGACTCATCACCTCTCTGACGTCGTTGAAGGATTACAACGATAGGTGTCAGAGGAGTTCAGAGATGCACCCTTGAACCAAAGTTGATTTGGAGTTTTATAGTCCATTTAAATGTTTAAGGATACGTTAGCCGTATTTGGAGCTAAGATCAACTTAAACGGGACCGTTTAGATCCAACAAAAGAGCATTTGGAGGCTCTATTGTTCCAGTTTAGGGACGTAGTGGTCAACGTTCCAATTTAGGGACGTGGTGGTCCACCATTAGTTTAAGGACGTTTCGGTCCGATATTAGTTTAAGGACGTTTCGGTCCATGAGTTTAAGGACCCCGCAGTCCATATTCATATGTGGTCGTCGGGACCCGTCACTTCTCTGACGTCGTTGAAGGATTACAACGATAGGTGTCAGAGGAGTTCGGAGATGTACCCTCGAACCGGAGGTTAATTGATTTAGGAGAGCAATGTTGCTCAGTCAATTTAGCTTGAGGACTTACGGCCATGATTGGGCTAAGTCCAATTAAAAAGTTCAACACCTTTATTTGTTCTTTTTTTTTGTTTGGGCTCTGCCCATAAAGGATGCAGAGCATCAATTTATTTTGGGCCCTGCTCATTTTATAAATGATGCAGAATACCAATTTTACTTGGGCTCTGCCCTTTTATAAAAGATGCAAAGCATCAATTTTACCTGGGCTCTGCTCATTTATTGCCTTGCAATTTATTTTGGCCTGTTAGGTCTTTTTGACTTGGGCCTGGCCCTTTAACAAAAGAAATGCATTGCATTTTCAGGCACTTTACCCCAATCAAAGAGCGCAAGCGCTTGTGGTGACGACACGTGTCATGCAAGCGCAGTGCGCTGCGCTAGTGCGCTGCTGACACGTGGTGCACTCTGGTGAGCTGCGCCAATTCCAGAAAGCAAGGTTCTATTTCAAAAGCCCATAGCACAGATGGTTCAGATGCTGACACGTGGCGCTCTCTGGTGAGTTGCGCCAGCCTAAGAGCGCAACAGCGCAGTTTGCAAGTGCAAGGCACTATAAATTTGAGAATCTTTTAGATTCAAGAACCAGTGGTTCATAAAAGAAGTGCAAAGCACTATTTGATTTCTTGATCTAATTTAGATCAAAGAAAAAACAAGTTTTTCTTATTTCAGGAACCAGAGGTTCGTAAAAGTGCAAAGCACCGTTTTTATTTTTTTTATATTAAAGATCATTAATCTTGTTTTTAGATCAATGATCTGTTCATAAGAGAATTTTCCCTTTTTCTAAAGGCTTTTTACCTTTTTTGTTCTTGAGGATTTCTCTCCAATTCTTCAGAGTTTTATCTGTTTAATTTCTCCTGATTTCTCACAAAATGTCGATGTCTTTGAATTGAGGTCTAGAGTCCTTTTTATAGTGCCCATAAATTTGTTAAAGAGATCTTTCTCTGAGTGATTTGGGGAATTTTCCCCACCGTTGGATCTTTGATCCAAGGGCTTCTGTTTTACAGAAGAAAATCTTCTTGTTTTAACAAGAACAGAAAGATTTCTTTAGAATTTTAATTCTGTTTGGCGCAAATGCTCCAGAGCGTGACACGTGTCACGCAGCGCACAGCGCATCGCAACTGCGCTGACACGTGTCGCGCAGCGCAACTGCGCTGACACGTGTCGCGCAGCGCAACTGCGCTGACACGTGTCGCGCAGCGCAACTGCGCTAGCGCATCTGTGCTGACACGTGTCGCGCAGCGCAGCGCTTGCACAACTGAAGCGTTGCTTCCTTTGATTTTGCTTTAAACAGAGCTTTGCTCTGATTGGGTGCGCTGCCTTGGGCGCTGCGCTGATGCATCTACGCCTGACACGTGGCGCGTTGCGTCCGGGATTTGAAGCGTTGCTTCAAAATTTGAATTTTGAATTTCCAACAGAGCTTTGCTCTGATTTGGGGAAACAAATGCCCCCCCACCGTTGCGCTCACGTGGCGCGCACGTGAGTGCAGCGGTGCAAGCTCCTGACCATTGGATCAAGGGGTGAGCTGAAGGGGCGCAAGCGCCTTATAAATAGGACCTATGTCCCTTAAAAAATCTTCACCATCTTTTTTAAGATTTTGATTTCAACAGAGCTTTGCTCTTGTTTAAGAACTTCAGAGCTTTGCTCATTTCCAAAGTTAGAAACTTTAGGTAAAATTAATTTAAATTAAATTAGATTAGATTAATTCAATATTAATTCAAATCAATCTTAACTAAAAGAGCTTTGCTCTCACAGATCTTTTGATCTAAAGAGATCCCCATTGGGGTTTCATAAACAGAGCTTTGCTCTAAAAAACTTATAGATCTATAGAGATCTTGTTCATGGGTTCTAACCCATGAACAAAGCTTTGCTCTTGAATCAAATGTGGATCTTTTAGATTTGAGAAATGAAGAATTTTTTTCATAAGTTTTCATGGATTTTTCAAGATTCCAAAGATTTTAATTTTTAAATTTCTTTTCAAAATTTTCTTTTTGATGGAATATTACAGAGCTAAGCTCTTTTTAAGGAATTTTATTCCTTTGAGACCAGAATTTGACAAGTGTCATTCTGTGACAGAGCTTTGCTCTGAAAGAGGAGATTTTCTCCTTGTCTCTAGGGATCCCCCACTGATGAGAATATTCTCATGGGGATCTTTTCTTTAACTAACAGTCTCACTCAATGATGGGGCTGTCTTATCAAATGAGGCACTTTCATTCAGATTTTGTGGGTCCCCATTTGGTCCCCTACCCACTGCACTGCAGTGTGGTGTGATCAATTTTAATTTGATCAATTTTTAAATTCAGTTAATTGAAAATTTTTAAACGCCAAGCGTTAGAATTGCAGCACTAACGGCTATTTTTTGTTCCTTTGCAGTGACCATGTCTCTCGATACCTCATTCCCGTTTGCTCGTTCGGAGGAGGGATTTCCCGAAGCGCCCTTGGACCGCGAAGTCCTGGCCATGATTAAGGACTACGACCCGGAATACAAGAGTCTCCACCTTTGGGGGTCGTGGTATAATCAGATTATCATGGGTCGACGGAGCTTCACGTGCGCAGTGCCGTCAGAACCCATCACGGCGATTCACTATGCCACCCCACCCTCGGTGCAGTATGCCGTGGAGATGGTTGATTGGACCTCAAAAGGCTTTCTTCATCCCGCTATGGATGCAATTCCGGTCCAGCGTCCTATGGTTATGGATATCCTAGGACGCCGTATCTGTCAGGACGAGGCGCGACCTTGGGGGCAATCATATAACGTTGGTCTGATCCCCCGCCACCCGATCAGCTATCAGCCGTGGGCCCGGTATATCCTGTCGACGAAGAAGTCGCAGTTGATAAGGTTGGGATTGTACACTGCGGTCTACGTTTCTCTCTTCCAGTATCCCACGCTCCTCACCTGGTGGTTCAAGGCCTTCTTGGAGTAGTGGAACATTCCTACCCATACATTCCTCGCCATGGATCGGAAAGTGTCAATTTCTCTGGAGGAGTTCACGGAGGTATCCGGTTTACCGGTTATAGGGGAACACTATGAGGAGTTGCTCCCGACAGACGAGTATGTCTTCGGTGCTAAGCCGCTGGTAAGGGGGCTCACACCGGAGAATGTTGTTCAACACCAATTCGCAAGCTTAATTAAAGTGTTGAACATTTATGAGGCCCTTTTCATTGAACATGGGAGTCGCGGAGTTAGCTTCGAGGATTTCATCGCTTGGTTCCTTCGCCCAAGTGTCCTCTCATCAGAAGCTGCCAAGTTTGCTACCCTGGATGACCCTTTCAGTCTAGGCTTGGATAACCTGCCGGCGAAGGAGATAGACCAAAAGGGTTTTTTCCTTCCGGACTTCCCGACCATGTCTTTTGAAGAGATTGCAGTCCCTGGGATGGACGAGGAGGCCTTTTTCTTAGGATTTCTCGGGTTGTGGCTGAGTTGGTTTGCGATCCCAATGCACTCTCACCGTATGCGGCCCTCTGTCTTTTACCCAGCCCACCGGATGACCATCGGGGTAAAAGTGGCTGTTGGGATCACCGGCTTGGCACACTTATATCATGGCTTCAGCCGAGCAGCGGATGCTAGTGAGCCCGGGGTACTGCACGTGGTCTTCCCGATGCACTACTTTGTATCGTGGCTCGAACTATACACGGCGGGTGTCTTCGGCATGCACAAAAGGCCCTAGTTCTTCGACAAGTGCGGTTTCCCTCGCATTATACAGCTGATCGGCGCATCAATTGTGACCCCATCACCACGGAACGCCAGGGGTTTACTCCTTCGCCCTCACACTGTTGGAGCCGGGATGTCCTTTGTTGACAAGGTATTGACCATTGGAAAGGCATCCACCACTGCGGTGCGACAATTACAAGACTCCTTTAAGGATGGATCCTCAGTTTTGACGGCCCGGGAGACCTTCCACTTGTATTCTATTAGACCGGGCTTCCTAGTCTTCAGGCAGAACGGTGCGGCAATTTTCATGAGATATAACCCGCATAGTTTCGCCCAACAACTGGGCTACGATCAAGGGGTACCCTTGGAAGCTTTCCTACTGGAACCTGCTGCCAATGAGGAAGGGATGGAGAACGCGTTGCATCACTTCATGCACCTGAACACGGGTTCTCATTTTTTTATCAGTGCGCCGGCCTGCGCTCCACGAGTCCTTAATGTATTTAAAGAGTGGTACAATCATGCGACGGGGGTCGTTATAAAGGAAGAGAGGCGAGTGTTGGTTGACCGTAAAGGTGCACCTCCCGGCACCGACCGTAACGCTCCCTTAGTGCCAAGGACGCTGGTAGTTCCCCCTTTGAAAGATTCTAGAGCCGGGCCACCGCGTGCGCAAAGTCCTCCACACGGATCGCCGCTCCCTGATACTGCGGATGCACCTCCCGCGCCCTGTGCTCCAGTGGAGACAGTGGCTGTAGCCTCGCCAGAGTCTGGCGTGGGTGCGGACATCGGGACCCGCCGTCCCAAGGTGGCTGCTAAGCGTAAGTCAATCTCATGTGCACCTAGGGTCGGAGGGCAGAAGAAAAAGAAGTCGCTCTTCGCTGCAGATGTCGCGTTCGGTCAGTAACCCCACGCTCCCTATGCCGAGGGCCTGAGCGAATATGGGACTAACGAGGGATTAGTCATGCCGCCGCCGGATGATACAGACTTGGAGGCCGCTCTCGAAACTTCAGCGTGGTTGGCAAAGCTTGACGCGTGGCTATCTAAGCTTGCGCAATCAGGTAACTACTAGTCGCATTTTCTTTATTGTATCATATCCTCCTCATTGCCTTTGACTAACGTTTTTCCTTCTTTTCTTCCAACAGGCATTACTGATGAAGAAGCCATTGCCGCTTCCCTCGAGACTTTCCAAGAGGAGGAACGTCTCAGAGCGTCTTTAGGCCTTAGTAAGTTTCAATTCATCAAGTTTTCATTTCCTTTGTGTTATGGTCGACCTAACCTCTTTCTTTTTATCGCAGGAACCTCAATGCCGTTCCCGCCAAGCGACGCGGACATTCTGCCAGCTGCCGAAGTCCCAGTCTCGTCGGGGCTGCAGCAAGAGCCTCGACTCGACAAGTCGACGAGGGATGCCTTGAAGAATTTGGAGACATCCCTGTACACGGACGATGATGCCTCAATGAAAGAGGCTCTGGTGAGGTCCGTTTCAACGGCCCGGGAGGAAAGGAAGCGGCTAAGGCGTGAGGCGAAGGCGCGCCGGGCTGCTTTGGCTACGGGAGCAGGCCCAAGCACCGTCCCTCGTGCTGATACTCCCTCCGAAGAGGCCCCCGTCGCCCTATCCACTGCTCGCAGACAAGTGGCGCGTGCAGTTCGGAGTGCAAACGATAAATCCACTTCAGGTAATATTTCTTTCAGAATCTTGTTGTAAGAATTAGAAAGCCATCGGTTCTTATATATTCTATCCTGCAGGGTCAAGTCTAACCGAGGGGGAGGCGGAGACTGTTGAACCCAAGGAAACTGAGGAGGCGGCACCTGCCGCACCCGAGCTGACGGTGGGCAACGTCGCCGGGGTTGCGGAGCCTGAGATGGAGGTTGAGAGATCTGCAGCCGAGAAGGTCATTGATGCCGAGCCCGAAGTGGCGGCAGATGAAATGGCCGTTATAACTGAGCCCAGGGTAGTGGCAGATGAGGTGCCTAAGGCCGGCGACCTCGTGGTGACGGCGGATGAGCCGATGGAGACTGCGGAGCCCGAAGAAGTAGCGGGTGAGATGGGCACGACTCTTGGGGAAGAGTCAGCCGCTCTCTCCCAAGAGTCCGGCAATGCTCCGATCATTGCCCTCCCCATCTACGATCTTCCGCCGTCTCCTGGCCGCGCAAGCACGACGACGGTCCCCATCGAGTCGGGTGATGAGGCCACGGGCGATGGCCTCATGTCAATGGAGGAGGGAGTCACCTCCGTTTCAGCCGGCAGCTCATCAGGTAAATCCCAAGTTGCTGTCTTTCTTTACCTTACAATCGTTTCTAACAAGTTCACCTTTTTCGTAACGCAGGTGCAGCCAGCGCCAATGCCCCACTGCTTGAGGGAGCGCCTTCAACGACTGCCTTGGCGGTGGTCACCTCTCAACCCTTTCTCATACCATCTAAGATGTTGGAAGGTATGGGTTTGCAATTTATTAATCCTATCCTTCAGACGTATAATTTGTGTACTAAAGTCGTATTGTTGTGTCTTTTCAGGAGTGCTCTTTGATCAACTATATCAAGTGTTGCTCCCACACTTTTCCTTCCCATTTGAACTCGCTTCTCCCTCTGGTGGTGCTGGTGAGTATAGTTCCCGACTGATACCTTTCTTTTTCGGTGATAGAATTATTTCTAACTTTTTCTCGTCCTGACTGTAGTGTTACAAATCGAAGGGGGGAAGAAAGATTGGTCGCGCCCCCGGCCCTTCCGGCCTTGCCACCTGCCTCAACTGGTATAGTAGACTATCTTATCATTGAATTGTTTCATATCTATTGAATCGTCATCTAATCGCATTTTGTCTTTTCAGCTGTCGTTCCGGTCTTGGCGCCTTTTGAGCCTCATATTACAATGACGGCCGGCCCTTCCCAGAGACGCCCGTCCTCGAAAGGTGCTGCGAATAGTCTGCGTATGTTGCGCGACTACATCGAGGAACTCGACGTCGAGACTCCTACGTCTGCTGCGGACTTCGCTACGACAGTTAACCCGATGCTGGTGATATTTGCCAATTTCCATGACGAGGGCATCGTCGCATCTTGGGTTAATCACTGCAGAGAGATCGAGGCTCGCCTTCATCAGCTGGAGAAGATGCGTCTTGCCCCTGAGGTTTTGGCCGTGAGTACTCAACGGGGAGCATGGCTCGAGCAAAGCACTTTTCATTTCCACCATTTGGAACAAAAAGCAGCTTTGAGGCTGAAGGAGTGCCAGGAGTTTTCAAGCGAAACTGCTCGCCTGCGTGCTGAAGTTGAGGCGAACGCCACTGAGGTAAAGGCCGTCTTCGAGGGCCTTCTGGAACGCATCTCAAATGGGCTAAAACTGAAGCGGGCACTTGACGTTGCCGAGCGTAATGCCCAAGGCCGCGAAGCCACTCGGCAGGCCGTCAGGGAGCTGCTCACGTCTCTCTTGCAGCAAAGGGCTCAGGTGGAAGCAGAGATGGCGGTGGTGGCAGATCAGGAAAAGGCGTGGAAGGAAGTGCATGAACAATTACTAGAGCTGTGCAAGACACTTCCTTCCCAGTAATTCTCCTCGTATCTAGATACTTGTAGAATTTTTCTTTTTTAAATAATATGTAGCCATTCTTCAATACTTTGTACGCTTCATCTTGTACTTGATTACATTCAATAAGGATACACATTTTTCTTTGCAATGTCTTGTACTATTTCTTTGCTTTTTCCTTTCTTATTATCAGCATGCTGTCACAATTAGCAGATAATAGAGTAAGCATCTTGATTTCTTCACGAGATAGCGATGGCTTAGGCCGCAGGTTCAGATCTGCCGCCTAAGACTTTTCAACTCTATGAGCCGTGAAGGTCTCATAGAGACTTTCCTCCCTACGGATCGAGAGGATCTCATAGGTGGATTTTCTCCTTGGGAATCGTGAGGATTCCCAAGTGCGTTTCCTCTTATAAGTCGTAAGGATCCTATAAGAGAATTTTTCCCTCTTACGAGTCGAGAGGACCCGTAAGCGGTTGTTTCCCTCCTTGTCGAAACTCGACTTTGGAGAGTGAGACCCGTGAATAGTATGCAAGAGACCGTTTTAGATCGACTTGCAGGGTTCCATTGTTCAGGAAGCAAGTTTTTTTAATCCCTGCTGCCTGAGGCTTCATCTTGCAGGTTGAGACGAATCGGAAATTTCCCGCGGAGACACTGGTTTCTCTGCGAGCCGACGCGAATCAGGAGGCTCTCGTCAAGGATGCTGGTTTCCCTAAGTTGAGGTATTTGCCAAGGATTATTTGTTTCCTTGGTGTTGAAACGGATCGAGAATTTCCCACGGAGACACTGGTTGTTCTGCGAGTCGATGTGAATCAGAAGGCTCTCGTCAAGGATTGTTTGTTTCCCTGAGTTGAGGTATTTGCCAAGGATTATTTGTTTCCCTGGTGTTGAAACGAATCGAGAATTTCCCACGGAGACACTGGTTGCTCTGCGAGTCGATGCGAATCAGGAGGCTCTCGTCAAGGATTGTTTGTTTCCCTGAGTTGAGGTATTTGCCAAGGATTATTTGTTTCCTTGGTGTTGAAACGGATCGAGAATTTCCCACGGAGACACTGGTTGCTCTGCGAGTCGATGCGAATCAGGGGGCTCTCGTCAAGGATTGTTTGTTTCCCTGAGTTGAGGTATTTGCCAAGGATTATTTGTTTCCCTGGTGTTGAAACGGATCGAGAATTTCCCACGGAGACACTGGTTGCTCTGCGAGTCGATGCGAATCAGGAGGCTCTCGTCAAGGATTGTTTGTTTCCCTGAGTTGAGGTATTTGCCAAGGATTATTTGTTTCCTTGGTGTTGAAACGGATCGAGAATTTCCCACGGAGACACTAGTTGCTCTGTGAGTCGACGCGAATCAGGAGGCTCTCATCAAGGATGTTTGTTTCCCTGAATTGAGTTATTTGCCAAGGATTATTTGTTTCCCTGGTGTTGAAACGGATCGAGAATTTCCCACGGAGACACTGGTTTCTCTGTGAGTCGACGCGAATCAGGATTTTCTTCGTCAAGGACGCTTGTTTCCTCGAGTCAAAGGATTTGCCGAAGACACTGGTTTCTTCGGGGTTGGGATGAACCGTCGAGATTTGGCTTCGTTTTCTGGCGGAGCCTGTTGGGAAAGTATGGTTCCCTCTTCGTTTGCGCCCTTAGATTGTATACATGGATCGATGTGATCTCAACTGCAGGGCCAAAGTTTTATCATCATTTTTCATTTTTTTTATTTCCGCGATGCTCTTATCATTTCAGCTTTTATATCGCGAAGGTCGCGATTGCCCAATCATTTCGGCTATTTTTCGCGGTGCCCAATCATTTCGGCTGTTTATTTTATTTTTACTCGCTGCTTTTTATTGCGAGTTGCCCAATCATTTCGGCTATTTTGCATGCATACATTTTTACTTGCTGCTTTTTATTGCAAGTTGCCCTATCATTTCGGCTATTTCATATGTATGTGCGGCCTACTGGCTTTTCGCCGTAAACCTGGAATTAGACACCGATTTCGGCATCAGCACCGCTACAACTGGGATATTGCCAGGAGCGAATCATCATCTGCCTCTGTCGATATCAAACAAAGATGGCTTAGCGACCAGGGTTAGGGTCCTGTCGACTAAGGCTTTTGACTTCATGAACCGTAAGGGTCTCACAAAAGCATTTCTCCCTACGAGTCGTGAGGATCTTGTAGGTGTATTTTCTCCTTGGGAATCGTGAGGATTCCTAAGTGTTTGTTCCTCTGTAAGTCGTAAGGATCCTACAAGAGGGTTTTCTCTTTGTAAGTCGAGAGGACCTACAAGGGTCATGCGAGCATATCCCCAGTCACGGACGGGACTTGGTTAGGGAAATGTTTATTCGCGTCCGTGGATTGTATACAAGAGCCAGTACTGGACCACTTGTAGGGCAATATTGAAAGTTGTGGGGGTTGCTTAAGCACAAGTTTAGGTCTCTGTAACTTAAGACTTTCAAATCTTATGAGCCATGAGGGTCCCATAAGAGAGTTCTCCTTACGAGTCGTGAGGATCTCGCAAGTGTATCTTCTCCTTAGGAATCGTGGGGATCCCTAAGTGTGTTGCTCCCTTGTGAGTCGTAAGGATCTCACGCGGGTGGTTTCTCCTTACAAGGTCGAGAGGACCCTATAAGTGTCTTTTTAACGAGGTTGCGCCCTTTCGGGTTTTCCCAAACACTCGCCGGTAGTCCTGCTGTTTTTACTCACAGAGCCCTTTCGGGCTTTCATCCGTGCCCATTTTGCTTATGGACATACCGTTTTTTTAATTCTTTTTATTTTCTTTTTTTTTACGAGGTCGCGCCCTTTCGGGTTTTCACGAACACTCGCCGGTAGCCCTGCTGTTTTTACTCACGGAGCCCTTTCGGGTTTTCATCCGTGCCTTTTTTGCTTATGAACATACCGTTTTTATTTATTATATTTTTCTTTATTTATTTTTTTTATCTTGTTAGCCTAAGGATGTTGCGGTATTAGTTTAAGGACATTTCGGTCCATTATTAGTTTAAGGACGTTTCGGTCCGTCATTAGTTTAAGGACGTTTCGGTCCGTCATGGAGAAGGCTGGCTACTGCTTATAGAGTTTGAGCTTAGGAAGATAGCGAACGGACATAGTCGTCGTCATCTATCATTGACCTAGGATGTGGCTCATTAAGCGTAGTATTTCTTTAGGAAGCGGCCGTTTATCGGCCTGAAAGGCCTTTCACCGTGCATGTCCATGAGTAGATAGGCCCCACCCTGGTAGACCTTATCTATGATGTACGGGCCTTCATAGTTTGGCTCGAATTTTCCCCGCTTGGCGCGATTAGGGATCATAGGCCTTTTGACCACTAGCATGAGTTCGCCTTGGCAGAATGTCCTCGATTGGGTCAATCTTTCATATGAGCATGTCATCTTTGCTTTAAAAGCTTCCAGATTTTGTTGCGCTATGAGCCGTGTTTCTTCAAGGGCATCAAGCTCCTCAAGCCGAAGGTTAGCATTTTCTTCGCTCATCAGCTCGTAGTGGACTGCCCCTCGCAGAGAGGGTAGCTCTATCTCAAGGGGGAGTACTGCTTCCGTACCAAATACCAACGCGTACGGCGTTGTGTTCGTGGCCGTCTTGAACGTAGTTCGATATGCCCAAAGAGCCTCTTGCAGTCTCTCGTGCCAGTCTCTCTTATTTCGGGACACCGTCTTTTTCATGATTTTCGTTAGGGTCTTGTTGAAGGCTTCAGCTAGACCATTAGCTCGCGGATTATAGACTGAAGAATATCTCCAGTCTATATTATGCTGCTGTGCGAAGCGACTTATCTTGTGGCTTCTGTAGGCTGGCCCGTTATCGGAGATGATCCGTCTTGGCGTTCCAAACCGATATATGACGTGTGTCTTGAAGAAATGGAGGATATTCTCCGTCTTCACTTCCCTCAACGGTACTGCTTCTGCCCATTTGGAGAAGTAATCAGTCGTCGCCAGGATAAAACGATGTCCTCTAGACGATGCTGGTTTGATGGGGCCGACTATGTCGGTTCCCCACATCTCGAACGGCCAGCTAGCCACAGTTGGATGTAATGGATTTGGATGTTGGTGGATGAAGTCCCCATGGATTTGGCATGAGTGGCATTGCTTCGCATATTCGAGGCAATCCTGAATCATCGTGGGTCAGTAGTAGCCCATCTGTTTGATCTTCAACTTCATTTTCGGGCCCGCTTGGTGAGAACCACAGATTCCGTCATGAACTTCCTGAACGACTCTTTTCGCTTCGTCGGGTCCCAGGCATCTCAGCCACAGAGAATCGAATGACCTCTTGTACAGAGTATCATTGATGAAGGCGAAAGACAGAGCTCGTTTCATGAGCTGATGTCTTGTGAACGCTTCTTCGGGCATTCGGTAGGACTTAAAGTAGTCTATGAAGACTTCCCTCCAGTCCTCAGCCTTTTCCGGGTCTTTTATTTGTAAGGTCGTCTGCTTAGTCGCTCCCTTTTCTTCGGATAATTCCGGAGGTATTTCTGCTGGGGCAAGCACCCGACGGCTTTGTACCACGATTCTAACGTCATCGAGGTTCTCGTCAGCCAGTTCTTTAGCAAGCTTGGCCAACGCGTCTGCCTTGCTGTTTTCCATGCGCGGTATGCTTTCCAAAGTATAGGAGGGAATTTGGGTCAACAGTTGTTGCACCTTTTCACCGTACTTCACCAACTCCGGTTTGCACGTTTGGTAGTCGCCGTTTACTTGACTAACGACTAGTTGAGAATCTCCGTATATGAGGAGGTTTTCAATTCCCATGTCAATGGCGATCTCGAGGCCTGCTATCAAAGCTTCGTATTCGGCTTCGTTATTTATCCTCGGCTCTGTTAAGGAGAAAGCGAAGCGCATTATCCCTCCTTGTGGAGTCATGAAGATGAGTCCTACCCCCGATTTGATCATTGGCGTACTTTGTTTGCGCTTCTTCATGGAAGATGCTCCATCAAAATAGAGTTCCCACCAGGTATCGTTCTCACCAATAGCGTCAAATGCATGTTCGTCTGGCAACTCGCAATTTAGAGGAGAATCGGCTGGTATCGGGTGCTCAGCAAGGAAGTCGGCGATGGCCTGGCCTTTCACTGCCTTGAGAGGTTGATACGTTATCGAGAACTCCATCAAGAGCAGAGCCCATTTAGCGAGTCGACCTGTCAATATGGCCTTCGACATCAAATATTTAAGGGGGTCCACCTTCGATATGAGACGAACTTCATATGCCAATGCGTAGTGCCTGAGCTTTGTTATCGCGAAGATCAACGCCAGGTAGTGTTTTTCAATGGGGGAGTAGTTGCTTTCTGCCCCCAGTAGAACTCGACTTAAGTAGTAGAGTGCTCTTTCTTTCCCCTGGTCATTCTCTTGTGCCCATAATGCGCCTAAGGAACCTTCGAGGGCGGTTGTATAAAGAATGAGAGGTTTTCCCTTAATCGGAGCAGCCAACACTGGAGGGTTATGCAGGTACTGTTTGATTTCATCCAGCGCGCCTTGGCATTTTTGATCCCAGACGAATGGAGTTCCCTTCTTCATCAGGTGACTGTAAGGGCGGCACTTGCCTGAAAGGTTAGCTATAAATCGCCGAATATATGCGAGCTTCCCTTGGAGAGATCGCAACTGTTTGAGAGTTCTCGGCAGAGGCATTTCCATGATCGCCTTGATCTTAGACGGATCTATTTCAATACCTCGGTGCCGGACGATGAATCCCAGGAATTTGCCCGAGGAAACTCCGAATGCACACTTGAGCGGGTTCATCTTCAAGTTATATTGTCGAAGGCGTTGAAACACGGTCTTCAAATGCTCGAGATGTTCCTCGTATGATTTACTCTTAACCACAAGGTCGTCGATATAGCATTCGACGATTTCGTGTATAAGGTCATCGAAGATCATCGTCATGGCTCTCTGATAAGTAGCACCGGCGTTCTTTAAACCGAAGGGCATTACCTTATAACAAAATATTCCCAAAGGGGTCCGGAAAGCGGTATGCTTCTGGTCTTCGGGATATATCTTTATCTGATTATACCCTGATGAGCCGTCCATGAAAGAGAAAACCTCATAAGTGGACGTATTGTCTATCATCAGTTCGGTGACTGGCACCGGGAAATCATCCTTCGGGCAGGCTTTATTGAGATCCCGAAAATCCACGCATATACGCACCGTTCCATTTTTCTTCATCACCGGGACGATGTTGGCGGTCCATTCAGGATATTGAACCTCCTGGATGAAGCCAGAGTCGATTAACTTCTTGACCTCGGCGTTGATGCTCATCTCAAGCTCGAGCCGCATTCTTCTCGGCGCCTGTTTGACTGGCTTGACGTCCGGGGATATCGCCAATTTGTGCACAGCAACTTCTGGATCCAGTCCTGGCATTTCGGAATAGTTCCATGCGAAGCAATCTCTATGCTGTACAAGGACGTCTTTTAACGCAGCCACCCTTTCTTCAGATAGCAGCTCGCTGACAAATGTCGGTCGTGGGTCGTTTAGCGTCCCCAACTCAATTTTCTTGAGGTTATCTGCGGTAGTATGTATTCCATCTTCCAGTTCTTTCGGAGCTAGTGGGAGTTCTGAGATCACCTCATCATTGCTGTTTTCGAAGCACCAGGGAAGGCTGTCCATGTTCTCAGGCTCTTCTTTTAATATTGTTATCATGTGACAAGTGCGAATCCGCTTCCAATCCCAATGTGGAGTTGGTTCTGTTCTCGTGGCTTTGGGTTCATGCTTCTGTGGCGGCGTTATCCTCCAGTTGTCAGACAAAGCGAATTTGCCAAGCTGATACTGATCTTCGACCCAATTCTTGAAGGTGAAGCAGTCTTCGAGAGGATGCCCTATTACTCGATGGTAAGAGCAATAATTTGGGTCAGAGACTTCGCCTGCTTGTTCGGGGTTCTTGGACTCCGGCAGTGTAAGTATTTGATGCTTTAGAGCAAGATCAAGTATCTTCTTCGTCTTGTCCTGAGGAAATGAGTACGCTCGACCCATTTTCTTCATGAGGGATAGATCAATAACGCTCGACTCCCGTTTGCGTGGCTTCTTAGCCCCGCTTTGTTGCTGTTGAGCGTCTTTTTGGCCTTTCGATTTGTTTCTGCCTCTACGTCGAGCCGTTTTTATAACAGGTTGACAGGGGGCGGCACTTTCTTCTTTGACGGCCTGTTGAAGGAGGCGTTGCGTTTTGGCTTTCTCGTAGATTGTCATTTCGCGGTTGTGATCATCTCGGACTTTTTGACCAGCTTCCCTTATAAGCATGTCCATTTGTTCTTCGAACGATGGACTGGGCACTTTTGCATTAGGAACTTTTACTGGTTCAGGATGAGTGTCCTCCCGTTGAGCATCTACTTCTTCATCAAAGTCATACACGACGTAGCAGCCGTGTAGCAACTCTCGTTTCTTTGGCCGGACGTATCCAAGCCCTTTTGTTTCCATTCTCCCATTAGGCAGCTTGCGTTGAGTCTCAGGAACGTTCCAGACTTTGTCATAGAACTTGGCCTTTCGAACGGTTTGCTTGAAAGATATCCCCTGGTGCTTCAGTAGCCTCTTCAAGCCTTCTGTATAATATCTGGGGAGGCGAATGGGCTGAAGCCTGTCAAGCGTAGGGTCCGCGCCATGCCAGATTCCTTTCTCCACTCTGGTTTCTTCAGAGCGGTAGAATAGAATTGCTTTTTCGCCTTCTCGCCTGGGAGGGATATAGAACGTTTGCAGCTCTTCTACATTGTAAATATCAAGTGCATCTAGTTCTTTACGGTGTTTAAGCGGCACCATGGCGACTTGTAAACTTTGCTCTTCGTCAACGGACGTTCGTATTGAAGGCCGAGCAGAGAATATAGCATGGACTTCATCTTCTGAATCACTACCAAAGACCAACGTAGGAGCGGATGGTCCCGGCTTGGTGTATTGGGGCGGACCCGAATAAACTATCTCCTCTTCCTCCTCGGCATCACTGCCGAAGACATGGATGGTAGCGTTAGTTTTGTTCTCCGGCTTGTGACACCTTTCCGTGTCTTCGAAACTCGGCAAGAAGTATTTGGCATCTTCGTATTTACGAACTTCGTTCACGGAAAACGGATTCAGTTCTCCCGTCACGGTATACTCGAGACCATCCCTAAAATACTTCATACACTGATGTTGTGTAGAAGGGATGATGTTGTACTTGTGTAACCATGGTCGGCCGAGCAGAGCGTTGTAGCATGTCTTGGCATCTATGACGTGGAATTTAATATCCTTGACGAGCAGCCCAAAGCGTAGCGTCAGTATCACAGATCCAAGAGTCTTTGATGATTGGGAGTCGAACCCGGAGATGGTGATCTTGTCCCGAGCAAGGTGCTGGACGCTCATGCAGATTTCCTTCAACACCCGCACATTGAGGAGATTAACAGACGATCCGTTATCGATCAGGATTTTGCCTATCTTTATATCATGGCAGTATCCTGAGACGTAGAGGGGGCGATTGTGTTCGCACGTCCCAAGGAGAAGGTCTTCATCGCCAAAAGTGACATCTGCCGTGTGCACTTCTTCCAATTCATCCTTCATCTTTTCTTCGGTCAGGAAAGCTTGGAACTGCTCCGGGTCCTGTAGTGCCTTAATCAACGAATCTCTCACCTCCTTTGATAACAAAAGGGCGTCAAGAATGCTGAGCTGTGAGGATAGCTTCCTCAGATGTGCTAGAACGTTGTAATCCACCTTATTTTTATTTGGCGGGTCCTTGGCACTTAGCTCCTCCACAACTTGGTCATCTAAGACGATATCTTCAGGGACCTTCTCTTTTCCCTTATATTTTTTATTCGAGGGTCCGAGATTCTTTTCGGGGAGCGTGCGATTACGTAGCCGGATATTTTCGCAGACCTTCGGCTCTTCTTCTTTTCCCGAGGTGGACTCTTTGAAGAGAGGGGCAAGCTCCAGCTCCTCATCAGAATCGCTCCCGAATGTAGGCACCTGTGATCCCCGGCGTTAACCATACGACAATCACCGGTAGTTCTGTTAAACCCTTCGGTCATATTTTTCCGCTCCCGACGAGTTTTACGTTTCTCCTGCTTAAAATGTTGTCGATGAGCAACATATCCTTGCCACCATCTACCGAAAGTTTTGCACTCTTGAGTGGGGTGCGAAACCTTCTGATGATATAAGCAATAGGAGGGGTGCATTTCCATTTCACCAGTAATGTTTCCTTCGGAGGATGGTAGCTTCATGCCCATTGATATGGCCTTAGCAAACCTTTTCCTCATCTTGAATTTGCTTTTGTCGGTAGTGGATGTATTTTGCTCCAGCGGGAGTGTTTCATCTTTTTCGTCAAGTCGCTGGCGCTTGGCCCTTTCAAATATAACCATCCCGCATTCTCGATCAGCTTTACTTTTCAATCGAGCTTCATTGAGGAATGCGTCGATTACTTCATCCGATGGCCCCAGAATTTTTGGTTCAGGATCTGCCCCCAGCGTTTCAGTACAAGGAGTCTCCTTATCGTCCATGAACGAATGGAAAATCACATGACAGCTCGCCACGTATTCTTTAGATTCATCAGATGAACTTTTTCCCTCATCTTCCTCTTGAAAGACGTGACTGAGGAATTCTTGGAATGTAATGGGAGTCCGTGCCTTCTGGTTGTATTCCTCCAGCGCGTCAATTTGTTTTTGCAAGTCCGTGCGCTTGTCCCCAGGTTTCACGGGCTTCTTTGACTTCTTTTTCTTCTTCTTTGAAGACTTCGACGGTTGGTTGCGAGTGCTTGAGCCACCACTATCGGTCTTTGGAGTTGGACGAGGCTTCAACATCCCTTCAATGACCTGCAGTTCCAACGGGTTCTTCCACTTGATCGCTGGGCATGTTTGAAGATCATTTAGCATCCTCTTTGTCTTAGCTGATAAAACAACCTCCCAAGGAGCTTCTTCAACGACAGAGCATGTTGCCCCGGGCGTATTCATTCCCTTAGAGGTGTGGGGCTGCGGGGGATTCACTTTCCATTTGTCAGATAACGCGAACTTGCCCTGTCGATACTGGTCTTCGAGCCAATTTTTGAAGACGTAGCAATCTTCGATCGGATGACCCGGTACTCGATGATAAGGACAGTAGTTGGGCTCATTGACATCATTTGGTTGCGACGGACGTTTCGGATCCGGCAGATTTATGAGTCGATTGCGCAACGCCAGCTCGAATAACCTTCTTGTTTTGTCTCGGGGAAAAGAGTAAGAACGTCCCATCCTCTCCTCAAGGGCCACGTACGAGCGCATATTATTTTGAAGAACGACTGGTTTTAAATTGCTCGGCTGTTGCTGAGCATTAGCAACAACGATCGCTTTCCCCTTCCCCTTCTCATTTCGGGAGTCCGGCTTTGGAAGAGGAGGTTTATGGCCCATTTGATCCATTTGCGCCAGCTTGTCGATTAACGCCTGGAAGGTGGTTGGCTTGAAGAACATCATAAATTGCGAGATGGTTGCTTGCGGATCGAGGGTTCCCACAAACATACCCACTGCAGGAGCTTCTTCTATGCGTTGCTCGCATTTTAACCATAAATTACGCCACCGTATAGCATATTGGACCCGTGTCTCGCCCGGCTTCACCCTGGCATTAATCAATGCCGTTATCAGGGTACGGTTGCTGGCACTCGCGAAACGCTGGGTAAACAGCAGTTCCTTCTCGGCAAAGGTCTTGATAGAGTCGTTCGGGAGCTCGGAATACCACTCGAACGCTGTATCTGACAAGCTACCAACGAATTGGCGAAGCAACAATTTATCATCCCCGACGGTGTTGCCTCAAAGCGCCCTGAACTGGGCAACATGCTGGTGGGGATTGCCAGTCCCCTTATACACATGGAATTTTGGTATCGTATAACCTGGTGGGTATTTGATCTGGTCGTACCAGCCCGGATACGGTCGCCCCGTTTTTACGACCTGACCCGCTGCTTCAGTTGCTTGATGAACCCGAATCTGCTGAGCTATGTATTCGTCTAGGTCAGCTTTGGAGATTGCCTCCTCCTTGGCTGTTGACAGAGCCGGTGGAGGATTTGACGTTTCTCCCCTATCGTCTTCAAGGACGATCGGGGGATCTTCAGCGGGAGGGTCTTGTTGAATCATCATGCCCACCATGTCCTGGAACAGGAGGGACACTTTCTTTATGCTGGCTGCCTGTTCCGCAGCTTCTTTATCCTTCTTCTCCAGGATTCGACGAAGGAATTCGGCGTCGGTTTCTTGCTCCTGGCGTTCATCCGAGGACGTTTCAGGGTTTTCTTTTTGCCCAGTAAGTGCGGCCATAGCGTTCATCATCGCTTGGAGCTTCTGCTGCCGCTCCTGCGCTTTGGTCATCGATCGTGTGAGCGTTCTATGACCTGTTGATATGCGGCTGTCCTCTTTACCAGACGCCACATAGACGGTATGAACTACCATTCCCCCAGACCTAGGGCGTTTGGGTTCACCTCCTTTGGCATTTGCCGCGGGTGCGGGGGTTTTCTCCGGCCTTCTTCTTTTGTGGGCCATCGAAGTTGAAGGGGCCGTCGTAGTAGGCACCCAGGTGGTGGTAGTCCTCTGCTGTTTGTCCGGACGTTTCCTTTCTTCTTGCACCTTCGCCCTTTTCTGTTGACGAGAATGCTCTGGGTCAATTACGGAGTCTTGAACCCTCCGCTAAACCTTTTATATTTTTTAGGACAGCCGTCGTGCTCCTGCTTCGTTTCCGGAACTCTCTCCATAGGTGGAGGAGATCTTTTCGGTGTAGCGGTTGGGGAGTTCTTACGTACCTTCCTTAGCAGTTCGAAGCTGTTCCCAGTTGGAACAGTAGCGTTGACTTCCACCACTGGAGCCGGTGGAGTTAGCCCTGAGGGGGAGTTTCCCCCTGCCTTCCTCACTCGTCGCCAATGGCGACGTCGAGCATGACGAGCCGTTGGTACTGGCTCGGAGATAGAGACAGCTTCTTTTTGCCCCCTGTCTGAATGAGGCACTGCTGGTGTTAACCTCTTAAAGACTGAGGTTGTCCTTTGAGGGGAGATATTCAATCTGTCAAAGACAGATCCTCGTGCAGGGGCCGAAGCAGGAATAGTCAGCCTTGAAAAGACTGACTCTTTGACGGGAGAAGCCGCCTTAACGACTTCTAGAGCAGCAGTTATTGCATTCCTTGGGACAGCCAATTTAGAGTTCCGATCCAGCCTGGAGAAAACAGAGGCTGTTAGTTTGGTAGTGGGCGACCCGTTGACAAGGGTCGTCGTAGCAGTGAGCCGGTCGAAGACCGACTTCTTGTTTATTTTCGGTGCAGGTATTGGCATAGAGAAGCTTGTAGGTGGGATCATGGTCCCGAAAAACAGGCCGGTGGTGGCCTGGGTCACCTGTTCTACCAGTAGAGCGAGGAAGGAGGCCGCTTGGGGCCCATATGCTACACCTCCAGGTGAGGTGGAGCGTCTGTTGCAGCGGCACTTTGAGCAGTTCGAGCAATTAGAGGCCATTGATGCTTGAGTTCTGCGCCAGGAAAAAGACCAAATCTTAGTAACTTGAAATCCAAAGGCAGCCATTAACAAACCGCGATTGGTTCGCGAAGACGACACACGAAGTGTGGAGTGGAAATAGGAAAATGTCCCACTGGGCGTGCCAGAATATGTTCCCCTCCGAAAGACGGCGACGACGCGAGGACGTCTTGCCTGAGATTCGGGGCAGATGCTATATGGTTTTATCCGTCTATCTCTCCGAAGATGCCAAGTTGATTTATGGTGCCGTGTATCGGAGGTTTAGACGGATGCGGCCGATGTAGCAGACTTCGTCAGATTCCCCCTCGTTTGAGGGGTTTTTGATTGTGGGGACGCTCTTCCCTGCAGGCGCAAGCCCCTGCAGTTAATTACGCTACCGCATCGCGGTAGCCACTTTTTCCTTCTCCAGAATTTCACTTCGTGTCGTGTGTGTTTGTTTTGTTTGTGGTTGCCCGTGGATTGTATACGGAGACTGAGTAATGCCGTCGCCCGTAGGACGTGGATTAGTCTAAATCCATATTTACTTAGATTTGGGTTTGGTATTTTTAGTTTAAGGATACGTTAGCCGTATTGAGGCTAAGATCAACTTAAACATTCGTTAAGGATACGTTAGTCCTGTTTGAGACTAAGATCAACTTAACGTGGTGATCCATTTAATATATGGCAGTCAGGACTCATCACCTCTCTGACGTCATTGAAGGATTCCAACGATAGGTGTCAGAGGAGTTCAGAGATGTACCCTTGAACCAAAGTTGATTTAGAGTTTTATAGTCCATTTAAATGTTTAAGGATACGTTAGCCGTATTTGGAGCTAAGATCAACTTAAACGGGGCCGTTTAGATCCAACAAAAGAGCATTTGGAGGCTCTATTGTTCCAGTTTAGGGACGTAGTGGTCCATGTTCCACTTTAGGGACGTGGTGGTCCACCATTAGTTTAAGGACGTTTCGGTCCGATATTAGTTTAAGGACGTTTCGGTCCACGAGTTTAAGGACCCCGCAGTCCATATTCATATATGATCGTCGGGACCCGTCACCTCTCTGACGTCGTTGAAGGATTACAACGATAGGTGTCAGAAGAGTTCGGAGATGTACCCTCGAACCGGAGGTTAATTGATTTAGGAGAGCAATGTTGCTCAGTCAATTTAGCTTGAGGACTTACGGCCATGATTGGGCTAAGTCCGATTAAAAAGTTCAATACCTTTATTTGTTCTTTTTTTTATTTTTGTTTGGGCTCTGCCCATAAAGGATGCAGAGCATCAATTTATTTTGGGCCCTGCTCATTTTATAAATGATGCAGAATACCAATTTTACTTGGGCTCTGCCCTTTTATAAAAGATGCAAAGCATCAATTTTACCTGGGCTTTGCTCATTTATTGCCTTGCAATTTATTTTGGCCTGTTAGGTCTTTTTGACTTGGGCCTGGCCCTTTAGCAAAAGAAATGCATTGCATTTTCAGGCACTTTGCGCCAATCAAAGAGCGCAAGCGCTTGTGGTGACGACACGTGGCATGCAAGCGCAGTGCGCTGCGCTGCTGACACGTGGTGCACTCTGGTGAGTTGCGCCAATTCCAGAGAGCAAGGTTCTATTTCAAAAGCGCATAGCACAGATGGTTCAGATGCTGACACGTGGCGCTCTCTGGTGAGTTGCGCCAGCCCAAGAGCGCAACAGCGCAGTTTGCAAGTGCAAGGCACTATAAATTTAAGAATCTTTTAGATTCAAGAACCAGTGGTTCATAAAAGAAGTGCAAAGCACTATTTGATTTCTTGATCTAATTTAGATCAAAGAAAAAACAAGTTTTTCTTATTTCAGGAACCAGAGGTTCGTAAAAGTGCAAAGCACTGTTTTTATTTTGTTTTTTATTAAAGATCATTGATCTTGTTTTTAGATCAATGATTTGTTCATAAAAGAATTTTCTCTTTTTCTAAAGGCTTTTTACCTTTTTGTTCTTGAGGATTTCTCTCCAATTCTTCAGAGTTCTATCTGTTTAATTTCTCCTGATTTCTCACAAAATGTCGATGCCTTTGAATTGAGGTCTAGGGTCTTTTTTATAGTGCCCATAAATTAGTTAAATTTGTTAAAGAGATCTTTCTCTGAGTGATTTGGGGAATTTTCCCCACCGTTGGATTTTTGATCCAAGGGCTTCTGTTTTACAGAAGAAAATCTTCTTGTTTTAACAAGAACAGAAAGATTTCTTTAGAATTTTAATTCTGTTTGGCGCAAATGCTCCAGAGCGTGACACGTGTCACGCAGCGCACAGCGCAGCGCAACTGCGCTGACACGTGTCGCGCCGCGCAAGGCGCAGCGCATCTGCGCTGACACGTGTCGCGCAGCGCAACTGCGCTAGCGCATCTGCGCTGACACGTGTCGTGCAGCGCGCAGCGCTTGCGCAACTGAAGCGTTGCTTCCTTTGATTTTGCTTTAAACAGAGCTTTGCTCTGATTGGGTGCGCTGCTTTGGGCGCTGCGCTGATGCATCTGCGCCTGACACGTGGCGCGTTGCGCCCGGGATTTGAAGCGTTGCTTCAAAATTTGAATTTTGAATTTCCAACAGAGCTTTGCTCTGATTGGGGGAAACAGTCGTCGCCGCGCTGAATTTCTTTGGTTTGGCCCCCGGCCAGTTGGTGCCGAACTCGTGGAGGATCCTCCTTGGGTTCTTGATCCGCCTGAAGTTGCAGGCGGTCCCCTTCAGCCTTTCCCTTCTCGATTCCTCCCTCGTCTTCAAAAGTCACCCTGGTGGTCGAGCGGGCGACCCGAGATAGGTTTATTTCACCTTCAGGAAGCGGCCGGGGGGCGCCGCCAGGACCGGGGTCGTTACCTTGCCCTCCTCCATTCATGATTGGAAAAAGAAATTTTTCTTCGTTTCCCCTCCCGAGAGCGAGGACTGGCCTGTGCCTACCAAGTGGTCGAGGGAGAAGTGTCTGCCGGGGAACCAATCCGATGACCCCGCCGCGGTGAGAGTGGCGTCGTTGGAGCCCATCCCTCGACCCGACGTGCTGCTGTCCGAGAAGGTCATGAGCTGGGCCAGGCTTAGCCCCGTCGAGTTCGTCGGTAAGTTAGGCTTCCTTTTTTTGGGTTTCTGTTTTACTTGTGTCGCTGATTTGTTGGGTATTTGTTTTATGCAGGATCCATGGACTTCGTCTCGCTCCGAGCTTCCATGCGCCAGCCGAGGCAGCCTACGAGGGCTGGGGGCGCCAGTTCTTCCCGTGCGAAGCCCGCCCCGGCCCCTACCGCTCCAGTGGCGGCGCCTCGCGAGCGCTCGGTGGCAGACCCCGCCCCGGGTCCCAGCAGAGCATCGGGTCGGAAGCGGGCCCTGATTCTGGAGGACTCGGCCTCGGAAGAGGAGATCGGCTCTCCCTCGGAGCCACTCAAGAGAAGCTCCAAGAGGCCCTCCCGGGGCCGGTCCTCGCCGACCATGGTGGAGGAAGGGGGCTTTCGGTTTGCGGTGCCATCGGGACTGTCCGTGGCGGACAGCCTCCTGCATGAGATAGAGACCTCGACAGGGGGCAGAGTCCCCGGGGGGACCCTCAGGGCTCAGCTGGCGTCCATCGCCCAGGAGTCCGTGCAGGTAAGTTTTTGTTTGTTCATGGTAAGATTCAGTGCTCCCCTCATCTTTCTGATCTTTTCCGTGTTTTCCAGGTTCTCCAGCACGTAGCCCTCGCCCTGCGCATGGAGGCTGAGGTGGTAGCCCCGACGCTGGAGGCTGCGGGTCTGTTCGCCTCGCTGCAAGCGAGCTCCAAGCGGGAGCTGGAGGCGATGTCGGTGAGGGTCGCCGCCTTGGAAGGCGAGGTGGAGGCCGGGAAACGGGAGGTGGCCCGGCACCGCGAGGCTGCGGTGATCGCCGAGGGCAAGCTCGAGGATGCCCAGGTGCTCGCTGGCAACCTGAATAGGACGGTGAAGGCCCTCCGGAAGGAGCTGGGGATGGCGGCCGAGGCGGCCAAGTCGGCCGAATCGAGGGCGGTGGACGGCTATAAGAAGTCGAAAGACTTCTATGACGACTTGGCCATGGCCACGACCCGCATTTGGCACGACGCCCTCGATGCCGTTAAATCCCGGATGCCGGAGTTCGCCAACGCAGATCTCTGGGCCGAGTTCCCCCTCGTAGGCGTCGATGAGCAGGGTGAAGAGGTTCCTGGCGAGGAGGTTGCCGAGGACCCAGCGAGCTACGTAGTGGAGGTCGAGGACCTCGAGGTCGTACCTGGCCCCGAGGCGTAGAGCCCCCGCCCTCCTCTTTTTATTTTGTTTTCTTGAATTTTGTAAGGCTGGGGAGCCCAGAAAATACCCTTTGTAAAACTGCATCTTTGGCAGTAATAAAGTTTTTCTTCGGCTCCATAGAAATGCACTCTGCCATCTGTTTGCAAGATATTTTTGTCTGTACCGTTGTGCTTTCATGTCAGGTTGGTCGTCTGCCTGGCGATTGTCCGTCGAGTTGACTTCAATCACTGGCCGATGAGCGTGCCAAGCGTTGCCGAGGAGGTATCCCCATGGGCCCCGGAGTCGAGGGGAGATCATTTAGGCTTGGACAGACCTGACACCCCTCACTGTGGTCTCGGATCCTCCGCAGGCCACAGGGCATCTCTGATTTCGAATGTTGACCACCATCCGGGGGTGACTGGGCAGAGTAGCTGCGCAGTCGCCTCTTGCAAGGGCTTTCTGGTCCCTGGCACTGCGGTAGGGGAGCTACCAGCCAGGGATCACCGAGCAAGAGCAAGAGGGCTGTAAGAAGCCCACTAAGGATGACCGGGCAGCGAAGCTGCGCGGTTGCCTCTTGGCGAGGGCTTTGATCTCTGACGTCGTAGGTAGGCAACTACCAGCCTGGGATGAACGGGCGGGGTAGCCGCTCCGGTACCTCTTGTGAGGGCTTTCGATCCCTGGCGTCAAGGGTAGGGAGCTACCAGCCGGAGTTGACCGAGCAGGGTAGCCGCTCGTTTGCCTCTTGCGAGGGCTTTTGATCCTTCGGGATGGGGACCGAGCAGGGTTACTGCCCAGTGCCTCTTGGCGAGGACTTTGATCCCTGTCGATTGTGGTAGGAAGCTACCAGCCGGGGATAACCGAGCAAGGACTCGACTGCCTCTGGGAGTACTTTGGTTCTTAGCGTGGGAGGGGCTGTAGAAGCCTACCAAGGACCCTTGGCCGGGCAGGGTTACTACCCGGTGCCTCTTGGCGAGGGCTTTTGTCCTGAACGATAGCCGAGCGAGGGATCCTCGGGCTCGACTGCTTCTGGGAGGGATTTTTGATCCTCGGCGTTGTGGCAGGGAAGCTGCCCGCTGGGGATAGCCGAGCGAGGGATCCTCGGGCTTGACTGCCTCTGGAAGGGATTTTTTGATCCTCGGCATTGTGGCAGGGAAGCTGCCCGCTGGGGATAGCCGAAAGAGGGATCCTCGGGCTCGACTGCCTCTGGGAGGGCTTTTTGATCCTCGACGTTATGGCAGGGAAGCTGCCCGCTGGGGATAGCCGAGCGAGGGATCCTCGGGCTCGACTGCTTCTGGGAGGGCTTTTTGATCCCTGGCTTTACGGTAGGGAAGCTACCCGCCAGGGGTGACCGAGCAGGGTAACTGCTGGGCTGAATCTTAGCGTGGTGTAGCTCGACCGTCCAGCTGTAGGTGCGGGGAATGGGGATGGTCGGGGCAACGACGCGCGTAGCCAGCGCATTGAATGCGGGGGGAGGCGAAGCGCTAGGGGCACGTCGCTTAGATTCCGCCGGAGAAAGCTGGATGGCTGCCGCGTGGCAGTGACTCCTTGGGTGAAAGCGGGCGACTGTTGAGCTACGCAATGGGCTATATAAGGCCGAAGGAGTACTGATCCTTCCATCCTTCATAAAAAAGTCGTCGAGAATGCAGTACTTCCCGTTTACCATCCCCGACATCGTCTACTTCGAAGACGTGTACCTGTACGACCCGTACTGCACCGAGGACACGGTGCAGCTGGTCTACGGGAGCATTGAGGACCATTTCGGCCGGTTGCTCCCCCGACGCTCCTCCCTGCTGCAGCTGCTGATGTACTCTATCTGGAGGGCGTCGTTGGGGCTTTACAACCCCCTGTCTGAGCTGCTCTATGACGAGGCCGTGGGCAAGCTGTGGTCTTTGAGGCGCTTCGGCCTAATCTCCGCGAACCGGCTGGCCCGCTCAGAGGCGCTCGTCCGCGAATGCTACGAGCTGAGGCTCGGGGTCGACATGCGCGGGGGGAACCGGGGACAGAGGTTGGACCTTGCGCGGCCTCGGTTGGCGGAGATCTTTACCGAGTACCACGAGAAGTGTTCGCTGCACCCCCTCCCCCCACTGTTGTAATTTTCTTTTATTTTTGCATGTATGACTGAGGAGCCCATAATACCTTTTGAATAAACAGAGCTTTTCTTTCCTATTCGCAATGCTCCATTGATCTTTATTAAATTAACAATAGGTCTCAGGAAGAGTTTACATTGCTTTAAAAGAAAGGTACAGGCTAGTAGATGACTTTATTGGCTTAGGCCGAGCTCCCTGAAGGACTGTTGGCCCCCACGCGTGGCATAGGGTATGGGGCTCCCTGAGCTCCGGGTTGGTCGTCCGCCGATACGAGCATGATCTGACCGATGGTCAGGTCGGCGGGAGGGTGATGTTGCTCCTGCTCGCGGTCGGCCTGCCGTTTGTCCCTCAAGTAGGCGGCGAGGTGCCCAGAACGGATGAGTTCTTCGATTTAGTCCCTCAGTTGCTTGCAGTCCTCCGTGGCGTGGCCCAGTACCCGGTGGAAAGCGCAGTAGGGGCCCCGGGTTCGCTTCGCGGCCTGACGCGGGATCGGAGGGAACTTGAAGAACCCCTCGTTCTGGGCCTCCTCCAGCAACACTGCGAGGGAGACATTGAGGGGGGTATACTCCTGGAACTTCGGATGGTAGGGCTGCTGACGCTCCGGCCTCTCCTCCCGAGCTCTCTTCTTCTGGTCGGGCCGTTCTGCCTGGAGGAGGTTAGCATTCACCTCGGATTCCAGCTGAACCTCGCGCTCGGTCCACGTCTTGACCTCGACCATGGTCTTAGGTTGCGCCAGCGTGAAAGAGTGTAACCATTCCTTGTGCCTCAGACCAGATCTAAGTGCCGTGATGACGGTTTCTTCCCGGTGCTCGGGCACCTCGAGAAGGGCGTTGTAGAAATGGGTAATGTAGGCCTTGAACGTTTCCTTGTCCCCACTCTTAACTGTGAAGAGGTGGTCGACCGTGCGCTTATGTCGACGGTTTCCCATGAAATTGCCGAGGAACTGAGTAGCTAGCTCATCGAAAGTCGAAATCGAGCGGGGCTCAAGCCCCCGAAAGCAGTCCCGACCTGCGCGGATAAGGGTGGCTGGAAAGGCCCTGCACTGGGTGGCATTGGAGTGATCCTGGAAGCTCATCCCCACGGTGAAAGCGTCCAAATGGTCCTTCGGGTTGGTTTTCCCGTCGAACAGAGAGACATTTGGGGGCTTGTTGCGCAAGGAGACGTGGACGACGAGCAATTCCTCGGTGAATAGCTTCATGAGTGAGTCGGAGGCGTACTTAGCTCCGTCGCTCGAGAGGTGAGCCTCCCGGCGCATGCCCTCGATTTTCTTCTCGAGGGCGTCGAGCCGACCGCGTCGAGCCGACCGCGGTATCCCGAGGAATCGGCGCCATGGGATCCCTGGCCTCCGCTGCGGGTGACCTGCGTCTGGGAGCAGCCCCGGTTCCTCTCTATGAGGCGCCTCAGGTCCCGGGAAGAGGTAGCTCTCGAGTCGCCGGGGCGGACCCCTTCTGTGCGGCCCCGCCGATGGCGGCGGGGTTGACCGCGCCTATGGATAGGCGAGGTGACTGATATCTCCTCAGGGGGATAAGGGTCACGAGGAGACTCGAGGCGAGGCGTTCTGGCGGCAGACCTTGGCATGGAGCCCCGGGGCGCCCAGCGGGCCTCAGGGAGTGTCGGCTCGAGAGATCGGTGGCCAAGGGATGCAGCCTGCTGGTGGTCAACCGTCCAGACAGGGGCAGATCCTTCTGGAGGCGGTGGAGCGGCGACATGGGGCCCAGGCCCGGCCGTTTGGACACGGACGAGGGCCTCCATGAGGGATTGCAGCCGATCTATCCGGCCTGCGAGGGTGTTGGTGACGGTCATGGGAGGTGGCTCATCCCCGCCTTCGGTGAGTGGAAGGCGGCGGCTGGTACCGGGATCTTCAGGGTGGTTGCTTGCTATTTGGGTGGAGATCGGAAGGCCAACTTTTGTTTTTGAGGAGTCTTTGTTCTCACAGACGGCGCCAACTGATGGAGCTTCTTTTCGGGCCTCCGTCAGATGTTGTCTTCCGTTGATCTCGCGGTGGACTTTGTTGATTATCTCCTGTTGCGTGCGGGTCTCAATGGGTTTTGGAGGAATAAGTGGAGTGAGGAGTTTGGTGCCGAGTACCTGCAAAGAAGTCCTAGGGTGGTTTGGTACCACCAAGGACCCTCCGACGATCAAGTTAGTGATGGGATCCGAGCAGAGTAACGGCTTAAAAGAGTCAAAGATGGCTTACTTGACCCCTCTGTGATGGGGGTTTATATAGCGGTGGTGGCACGCAGCAGCAGATGTGAGGATCTCGCCGGTAGTTACTGTAGGGTTACTAGGCACACTAAAAAGGCTCTACAAGGCATCGACCATGCCAAAATTAAATTTTTATGTGCCGAACAACCCTAAGCTAGATCGTATACTAGAGATTAGGTGAAGAAAATAGCAAGTAAACAATTTTACGACTAAGGGTATGCGAAATACAACCTTTGTAGATCGGTCCTTCACTTCATATGCTCCTTGATGTAGTCCCTTCACTGCGATCATCCAACTCCCGGACTCTCGGACGACTCCATGAGAAAATTACAACGGAGTCGCTTGAAGTCTTCGAGGCCGAAGATGATCTACGTCGAGGGAATACGAACTCAAGCTTCTACTTCACTAACTAGAGAATTAGTGAAGTAAACACCCTAAACTAAAGTGCTAGTCTAGTAGAGGTGGAGAAATAGGAAGTGGGTTCTCTTTAGATTTTGATTTCTTACTCTTAATCTTCACTTGATAATTTCTAGCAAGCTTTTTCTTTTTCTTCAAGAAGAAGAAGAAGAAAAGAAAAGAATAATAATAATCATCAAATGAATTATCAAGTGAAGTCTGTCATCATGCAACCATGGGTGAGTTAAGCCTTTGTAGAGACTAAACTAGAGTTTAGGTTAATGGTTAGGTTAATGAAAATGTCATGCAAAACAAAAATGGTGGACTTTGTCAAAGATGCTTGAAAGCTTCATGAAGCTTCAAGCTAATTCAAAAATAACCACCATTTTTGAATTACTAAATAATTAAAAACCCTATACCATTAACCTAAATATAGTGTAAGTCACACACACCCCCAAGTTTGCATGTATCATCAAACATGATACAAACTTGTCCACAAAAAATATATCACATATACAACTTGTGCACATCACGTGAGAAAATCAATCTTAAGTGAACTAATACTAGTTAATGTAAAGTAATATATCAAATATATAATTATACATTAAATCATTAAATCAACACTTGATTTAACGATCCGGACATATCTCATATAACCAACTAATATCAAGTGTATCAATGTATCGAATCAACACTTGATTCGGTAACCCGGCTATATCTCATATAACTGTCCGATGATACAAATCGCGAGAATGGAATACAGTATCACATACTTGCATTATTCTCGGTCCCGCACATATCACATATGCGCTCCTATTTCGTTTTGCCTGAGCCAGTACAACCTCTATGTAGAACTCTAAAGACTCGTCAATACGCCGGCAGTAGGTGATGATCATATCAAGCACCCACAAGCCGCCAGCGGTAATAGCTAGACGTAATGGCTACCCGGGTATTGAGCGATCAGAAGATCAGCAAGCAAGCCCGCTCTAACTCCTGCAAAAAGCCTGACAGTGTTCGGTCTCCTCGTCTGATATGTCGCATATCAGTTCTAGGGGTGGTAAACGTCAGACCCCAATAACCGATAAGTCATGCCGATATGAGGCGCATAACGGGTCGAGAAACTACTGGTAACACTTACTAGTATATCTCTAAACCAGCCCTGGCCAGGGACTTCCCTGTTATGGCCAATCGAGCATAGCGCAACATCAACCCCCAATACCGGGAGAGACGAAACCCCTCCTATCGCTCATTGCCTCCATGTGACTCGGGACTGTACCCAAAAACCACCGTTTTGCACGCCCTCTTGGACGTGGTAAGGTGGAAATCAAAGCACAGTGGGAATCACACAAGACTCTATGACGATCTCGGGTCTACAGACTAACCTGTACCAGTGTCACCAGAGAACTGCCATCTGACGTAAGGTATAATACCATCTGGGAGTTCTCGGCGAGTCCGTCCAGTGTACCCAGTCTCCACTGAGCACCCGTATATCATCTCTGATGTCAAACACCAATGGATGTGGGATCATCCACCGCCCATCTGTATGGGTCGAGAAGGCATACGCTAGTCTACTCTGGTATATCGATGCCCCGTCTCGATACACCCACGACTAGGGACCTTGAAGGATGTACTTATGGACTACCTTGACCCCACTAGTATGATCCGCATCATAGTCCAGGTAGTCAAGTACTCATCCTAAGGGCTTTACCAACATGTGACAGAGAGACAATCAGTATACATGTTAAGGTAAAGAGTAACCAGATAGCATACTATCATGTCGAGCAAGAAAGTCCTCCCTATATATGTCCAAGCATCCACTACAATATACATCACATGTATAGTAATGGCCTCTAGGGCATACATATAACTAACAATCTCCCACTTGCACTAGGGCCATCTGATAACAGTGGTTGTAGTATCTCATACTCAACCATCCTATAATAGTCTCTCTCTGGGAAAAGGCCTTTGTGAGTGGATCCGCCGTGTTGTCCTCTGAGTCTACTCTCCTAACCTCGATCCCCTGGAGATCAACCATCTCCATGATCAGGTGACACTGCCTCAGAATGTGTCTGGATCACTGATGGGACGGACGTTCCAAGGCATAAGCCACTACTCCATTGTCTCACAATGGTAGGAACGAAGTTCATCTCATGAACTAATATACACCCAGACTGCCTCTTTGGTAGTATCTTTGGTAACGATGTATCTTGCCTTTAATCGTCTAGTATGTCACGGTATCTAGTTTGGAACTCTTCCAACATATCGTCCCTTTACTGAGGGTAAAGACAATGCCTGCGACTGACATTCAGTCGTCCTTATCATCCTGGAACCTTTCCAGTGATTCTCCCCAGGATCAATTGATATCATCTCACTACATCTAGTGAGTATCCTAACATCTAATTAGATCTATCTCATAGATCCAAAACCTAGGATTTAGTAGGTATCACTTTGATCCTATATGGAGAATTTATTGTGATAAGCGGAGAATGATCGAGCGTAGCATAGGAAACTCCTTCCCTATCAAGAGTATGTCATCCACGTACTCTATGAGGATCATTACCATACTCTCTACTACCTTTTTGTATATACAAGGTTCATCTGCCATTTTGATGAAGTCAAACTCTTTGACTAACACATCAAAACAGACGTTCCAACTCCGCGATGCCTGCTTTATCACATAAAACATCTTGCACACGTTTCCGCTGCTCCCACTGTCTACGAAGCTTTCTGGCTGTGTACTTATAGACGCACTTTTCTAAAATATCATTTAGAAAAGCAGTCATGACACCCAACCGCCAGATATCGTAGTCATGGTATGTAGCCGTGGCAAGTAGGATCTGGATGGACTTAAGCATAGACCCCAGAAAAGGTTTCATCATTAGCCTATAATGCAAACCTTTAACAAGTCTAGCTTTGAAAGTCACAACTTTTTCATGTACACCAAATAATCTTCTCAAGATTTACTTGCTCCTGATGGGGATTTAACCCTTCAGATAAAGCAACCAAAGTCCATACTTTGTTGGTGTATAAGAATTCCATCTCAGATCGCTAAGCATCCAGCCATACTTATAGAGTCCCACTCCTGATGGCCTGCTCGAAACTAGTTGGGTCATCATCTCATGATGCAATCCTCGCTCCCACTGTCATAGAGAAACCGAAGTATCTCTCAGGTGGGTGAGGAACCCTACTAGATCGGCGGAGAGGCTGAGGTTCGTTGGTTACTATTGAATCCTTTGGTTCTACCAAATCATCAGCTGCAGTTTGTATAGCTGGAACTCTTTCCAGTTCTACCTCATGTCTACTAATTTCTTCACAAGAAATTCCCTTTCACAAAGGTGGCATGCTGAGAAACAAAACATCTTTTGTTTCTCGGTTTGGTAGAAGATATTCCCTTGCGAATGCTTGGGATATCCAACAAACTTCTACAGAACTGACTTTGCCTCGAGCTTGTCCGGATTATGCTTTTAGACATAGGCCGGATAACCCCAAATCTTAACAAACTTAAGATATGGGCTCTTCCCTCTCCATATCTCATATAAAATGGTAGGCAACTGATTTGATCTGAACCCTATTCAATAGGTATGCAGCTTCACAAGTGCATAACTCCTAAAAGGAAACAAGTAACTCAGTAGTACTCATCATAGAGCACACCTTATCATATAGGGTGTGATTGCTCCGCCCCGATACACCGACGTGCTGTGGTGTATACGGAGGAGTAATGCTGAGAGAGAATCTCATTCTCCTTTAGAATAATCCAGGAATTCCGTGCTCAAGTATTCTCCTCCTTGATCACATCAAAGGACATAATACTTATACCCGTTTTGGTTCTCTACTTCTAACTTATATTCTGTGAATATCTCAAAAGGTTCGAACTTGTGTTTCAACAGGAACATATGTCTGAATCTTGAGAGATTATCAGAGAATGTAATGAAGTACAAAGGACCGGTCTTGGTATGTATAGACAGGGGAACTGCATACATCAGTATGTATCATCCCAAGAGTTCACTAACTCTTTCTCTGTTTCCAATAAACGGAGCTATGGTCATCTTATCTCTGTGACATGACCGGCAAGTTTAACAAGATGTAAATTCAAACTAATTTTAAATATGCATCTATATGTAACTTCAGCTAGTCGGGTCGCATTGATATGACCTAGTCTACAATACCTCAAGAAGGATTCGTTCATTTCTGAACTCTTCCTCTTGTGTGTGTTCTGTATACTAAGAACTGTAGTTTGATTTAGAACGTTAATGCTTTTAGATAACGTGCCTGAACCGATCAACTTTTGATATAGAAAATATTCAAAACATTATCCAACAATACAAAATTATATCCTTCTTTACTAATAAAGAGACTGATATGATGTTGTATATCAGGTTCGGTATCTAACAACATTCGTTCAGAATCAATGTATTCTGGTAATACAGGGTGATAGTGACCAACAGACTAGGCTGCAATACTTGCACCGTTTTCTATCTCATGAAACTTATCACCCGTTCTCAGTTCTCTACCTTTCTGTAGCCCATGTAACATTTTACATATGCGGGATCCTGATCCGGTATCTCATACCCAGGACGTAAAGGATACTGAGAAACAGTTCTCTGTAATGAACACACCCGAAGATGATGCATCAGTATGCACTTTCTTCGTTTGGGCGGCACGGGAATTCTGGTAATCCCTTATTTCCTGCTCTGTCTTATAACAATTATAAGTTGGAGCGGGACCAACGTTCCCCAGCACAGTATAACAAGCGGGTTCGGTCAATACATTCGTATTATTATCTTGATTAAGGCGTGATATGGTCGCTACCTGGAGAGAGAGAGAAGAAAACACTCAGCGTGCGCTCTTGCAAGATCAGATTGGTTATTATTTTATCTAATCAGGATGGCTCCCACTGTTTTTATCAAATCTTCCTTCAAACCCTAAAAGGAAATACTAGCCGGGATTAATTACACCCTACAACTTCGCCAATCTTTCAGCCAGGCCAGTGTCGGTACTTTGAGGGAGGTTCCCCGTGCTTTCGCACGGACCTAATTAAAGTAAACCTCGTTTTCCCAGAGGCGTAACCCCGTTGACACCATTCTAGACACCTACTTGATCGGCTAATTGTAATGTGTAAAACTCTCCCAGGAGTAACAATTACTCGCAGTGGGTATCGGGATCCAACTATCTCATAGAAGGTATGCAATCTCATTGCAAATTTCAACACTTGAAATTCCCGATAATTTTGCCCCTAGCGTCCCATGACCTTGACGCAGGCCAACAAACCATAGTGCGCTAGTCAAGTTCAACCCGTCATTTCTTGATTGAATTAAACTCACCCGCACGACCCTTGACGCAGGCCAACAAAGTCGCACGACTACCCTAATCCAATCTGCATCATATGCATAAGCAGATAAATACTAGTTAGCCACCGCACACTACGCCTTGACGCAGGACAACAAACATAGCACGAATACTAAGTAGGACTTATCTGAAATGACGGAGGGCTACGCCAGGTTTTTCTGAAAACCTATTGCGTAAAGAACTTGATATCATTGTAGAATCAAATGATTTTTAAAATGGAGTGTTTTTTAGGCTTTTCTAGTTTTGCTAAAGGGGTCACTCCCGGTGAAGGGATCGTCGGCTATTTCCTCATCGAATAAGGTGCAGGATATTTCACAAATATCACTATGCAAAGCAAAAACTCCAAAAGCAATCAAAAGACAAACCGAGTGTTGTAGCATCTGCCAGTCATTACTAAAGGGGTCACTCCCGGTGAAGGGATCTCGGCCCTTTCCTTATCGAATAAGGTGCAGGATGTTCTACAAGGAACACCGCGATGCAAAGCAAGAACTGTAGCTACCTGTTTTTGAAAATTCGATTCCATAACATCTTTTAGGTTTCTTTTTCTTTCATTAATCACATTAATGAAGTCCCATCATTTAAGCACCTAAACATCACAGATAAATACGACGTACACTTATGCCATCCGCATTCGCCTCGATGTCCCCTCGTGCACCGTTAGGTTAGGTAACTAACGGCAGAGCGGGGCAGGGCTAGCACGGGTGTAAAACATAAGTAACGTCTATATAATATATCATATATACTATATACAGTATTTATCACAGAACATCAAATGATCACATCACATATATCGCAGCAGAAGAAACATATGAAACATTGGATATACTAGAACGTCCGTGTTTTATTTTGAGCCTCAATAAAACACGGATTCCACGGTCGCGATGAATATCCAAACCCACACCCCTAGACTCCTACGAGAGCAGCAAGCAACCCTACCAATTCTAGAGTTAGGAGACCCGGACTCGACTCCTCGAGTTGGTCCCCCACTGGACTCCAGAACCCGGTTACTTGTGCTCTCCTCCTTGGGTCTATCCTAGTGCGGAAAAGTAAATAATATACAAATGGTGACATCAACCTCAACCCGGAAGTGCCCCAATAAAAGAATATTACATACATTTAATTTTACATGAATGAAAATAAAAACTCTCATCTCACATAAAACCCCCCGGCTATTCAGAACGTGACGATCCAATATAACATATCCAGCAACACATAACATCACATGTCATCAACGTATGTAAATATGCGCATCCCAATTGTCGTTTACATATAGCAACAAAACCGGCGATATCACATATTACACTTACGGTCGCAGAAAAGAAAGTGTAAAACTACAACAGTTGGAATCCGCAACCTCCTTAGACACCGCATGCCTAACTATTATAAATCCCGCATTTTAGTCTCTATATCGAAAACACTTTTCAATATCAAGTCGGGCAATTCAACAAGATTCCCGATAAGTGATCGAATGCTCGTCGCAAACTTTAGTAGACGGCCGCACCCCCGGATGCCGTCGACGAAGTGCACTAAGGCAGAACACCGCTGCCGCGAGCACCCAAACGGATGCTTTTGGCGACGGGGTTCTCCTACAGTCACTTGATCGGGGCTATGGGGCATGGCTGTCTATTAAGTTTATCCGGCGAGTATCCGCGTACGCTACGTGATTGCGACGGACTTTTGATCGCATCAAAATTCCATGGCAACCGATCATTTGAGACTAAACTGCTATGTTTATAACATCTAAATTAGTTATCTCATAACTACTTGTGGATTCCAAATATTGTATCACATTTCAGATAAATAGACAGTGTTAAACTTTCCGATCGAATAATCAAAACACCCAAGTTTTCCCAATAGTTCTCAACACTTGAGGGGAGTTTAAAAACATCCATCACATGCCACAGTACCAATGGTCCAGCCGTAGAAGGGTCAAGCCAACGCCTCACATGTGGCACGCCGTACTGCCCCAAACCCTAAGGTTCAAAAGGCAGTTTAAGACGGTCACATAATCGAGTTAAGGTTTGTTGTCTTCTAGAGGGTCCATCGCATAACTTGCACGATCTAGACGTTCTTAAACAAACGGAAAAATCCAACACTTGGAAATTTTCCGGGTCGGGAAAAAGTGAGTTATTGACATCCGTTCGAACTTTTTAATACTTTCTAAATATCCGGAAAGACATAACGAAATTAAATATTCCGATCGAATCTACGAGTCCCCAATACAACCTAGAAAACTTAACTCTTGAGTATAAATTAAAATTACCCAGAAAACACAGGAATAATAATAGGACATTACAGTGCAAACATAGGAGCAAGGGGACACATCATTGCCGCGGAACCGCCGCCCCACCTAGGGTACGGCCGCGGTTCCGCGGCTCCGTGACGTCATCAGGGGCACGTGCTTCACTGTAATTCCTAGAAAACCCTGCTGAATTTTTTGAGTATTTTTAATTTGGAAAAATCCACATTTTCAGAAAATGTACAGAGAAGGGTTTGAATTAGGGTTTCGGGGTTCGATCGGATTTCTAACATCGTCTACACATCGCCTAAAGCTCTAGCTAGACTCTGATACCACTGTAGAGTTACTAGGCACACTAACAAGGCTCTATAAGACATCGACCATGCCAAAATTAAATTTTTATGTGCCGAACAACCCTAAGCTAGATCGTATACTAGAGATTAGGCGAAGAAAATAGCAAGTAAACAATTTTACGAATAAGGGTATGCGAAATACAACTTTGTAGATCGGTCCTTCACTTCATATGCTCCTTGATGTAGTCCCTTCGCTACGATCATCCAACTCCCGGACTCTCGGACGGCTCCATGAGAAAATTGCAACGGGATCGCTTGAAGTCTTCGAGGCCGAAGATGATCTACGTCGAGGGAATACGAACTCAAGCTTCTACTTCACTAACTAGAGAATTAGTGAAGTAAACACCCTAAACTAAAGTGCTAGTCTAGTAGAGGATAGAGAAATAGGAAATGGGTTCTCTTTAGATTTTGATTTCTCACTCTTAATCTTCACTTGATAATTTCTAGCAAGCTTTTTCTTTTTCTTCAAGAAGAAGAAGAAGAAAAGAAAAGAAAAGAATAATAATAATCATCAAATGAATTATCAAGTGAAGTCTATCATCATGCAACCATGGGTGAGTTAAACCTTTGTAGAGATTAAACTAGAGTTTAGGTTAATGGTTAGGTTAATGAAAATGTCATGCAAAACAAAAATGGTGAACTTTGTCAAAGATACTTGAAAGCTTCATGAAGCTTCAAGCTAATTCAAAAATAACCACCATTTTTGAATTACTAAATAATTAAAAACCCTATACCATTAACCTAAATATAGTGTAAGTCACACACACACCCAAGTTTGCATGTATCATCAAACATGATACAAACTTGTGCATAAAAAATATATCACATATACAACTTGTGCACATCAAGTGAGAAAATCAATCTTAAGTGAACTAATACTAGTTAATGTAAAGTAATATATCAAATATATAATTATATTTTAAATCATTAAATCAACACTTGATTTAACGATCCGGTCATATCTCATATAACCAACTAATATCAAGTGTATCAATGTATCGAATCAATGCTTGATTCGATAACCCGGCTATATCTCAGATAACCGTCCGATGATACAAATCGCGAGAATGGAATACAGTATCACATACTTGCATTATTCTCGGTCCCGCACATATCACATATGCGCTCCTATTTCGTTTTGCCTGAGCTAGTGCAACCTCTATGTAGGACTCTAAAGACTCGTCAATACGCCGGCAGTAGGTGATGATCATATCAAGCACCCACAAACCGTCAGCGGTACTAGCTGGACGTAACGGCTACCCGGGTATTGAGTGATCAGAAGATCAGCAAGCAAGCCCGCTCCAACTCCTGCAAAAAGCCTGACAGTGACACTACCGTACAGTCCGGTCTCCTCGTCTGATATGTCGCATATCAGTTCTAGGGGTGGTAAACGTCAGACCCCAATAACCGATAAGTCATGCCGATATGAGGCGCATAACGGGTCGAGAAACTACTGGTAACACTTACCAGTATATCTCTAAACCAGCCCTGGCCAGGGACTTCCCTGTTATAGCCAATCGAGCATAGCGCAACATCAACCCCCAATACCGGGAGAGACGAAACCCCTCCTATCGCTCATTGCCTCCATGTGACTCGGGACTGTACCCAAAAACCACCGTTTTGCACGCCCTCTTGGACGTGGTAAGGTGGAAATCAAAGCACAGTGGGAATCACACAAGACTCTATGACGATCTCGGGTCTACAGACTAACCTGTACCAGTGTCACCAGAGAACTGCCATCTGACGTAAGGTATAATACCATCTGGGAGTTCTCGGCGAGTCCGTCCAGTGTACCTAGTCTCCACTGAGCATCCGTATATCATCTCTGATGTCAAACACCAATGGATGTGGGATCATCCATCGCCCATCTGTATGGGTCGAGAAGGAATACGCTAGTCTACTCTGGTATATCGATGCCCCGTCTCGATACACCCACGGCTAGGGACCTTGAAGGATGTACTTATGGACTACCTTGTCCCCACTAGTATGATCCGCATCATAGTCCAGGTAGTCAAGTACTCATCCTAAGGGCTTTACCAACATGTGACAGAGAGACAATCAGTATACATGTTAAGGTAAAGAGTAACCAGATAGCATACTATCATGTCGAGCAAGAAAGTCCTCCCTATATATGTCCAAGCATCCACTACAATATACATCACATGTATAGTAATGCCCTCTAGGGCATACATATAACTAACAGTTACGACCCCGACGTCACGCCCGCGTAGAAAGCGGATCGCCCGTTAATAGGGATTAATGGCGTGGAACGTGGGATGTTGCTGGCGTAGAATCTGCGCATGGCAAGATTCGCGGAGCGGCGGTTACGCCTGTGAGCGGTGACTTTGGTCGGAGGGTCGAGGAAGACGGCCACGACCTGGAGCTCGGGACGAGCGAGGAGGCCGAGGAGTCCAGGTCTTATGGCAGCTCGGAGCGAGCTACGGGGCCGAGGAAGCTAATTTGCAGGGGGCCCTGAAGAGGGCCAACTTGTGTTTGCAGGTCGGGTACAGGGTGTCCTGGTCGGCCCTTTCTTCTGAGTTCTGGGATACGTTACCTGCCACGCGTCCTGATCTAGGAGATCGCCAATATTGAGCATCATCACAATTGATCCAATGATGTAAGAGAAATCCATGCACTTGAAAAAAGGAAAAGTAGGTTTAGATCTATATGAATCAAAAGTAATAGGGTTTGGTGGCTCGAACAAAAAAAAAACCTTGTTAAAAACTCTCAATGTGGATACAGTCTTTTTAAATAAACTACTAGATTTAGATTTTAAAGTTATATATATATATATATATATATATATATATATCAGCTTTACCAGTAGATATAACAGTTTAGGTTAAATATAGTAGATTCCGTATAAACGTAGTATTTTATAAGATAAATGTAGTATTTTCTCCGAAAGGACTTTATTGGCATAGCATATCAGTTAATGTACTATAAGGACTAAAACAAAAAAATCTTTAAGCATATAGAGTTTTTGAGTAAGGGACTATAGCCTATTGCTTTTAAGCTCCAAGGGCCTAAACTCATTTTTCCCTTAAAACCCCAAATAGTTCCATTTATAAGGGAAGGGGAAAGACCAAAGCCCTTCCCAAAAAGTTGGTGGTTAGGGGCTTGTGTCCTCAACTCGAAAGAAAATAATAAGGGTAGACTCGAGAGTCGTCTAAAAACCCTTGTAATATTCAAAATTGTTGGAAAGGGCATACTGTTGGAAATCTTTATGAAAACCCCATGGGCTTTATTTTATTTAGGCTTTATAGTCTCTCAACTGTTTAGATATCACAAGCAGCTGTTCAGAAATTGCAGGCAACTGCTTAGACATTATAGGCAGCTGATACACAAGGGGTTTGGTTGGGCTCAAGCTTCTTTAACAAGAAAAAAGCTCAGGGTTTTTTTACAAGTTTGAAGGGGGGCGGGGACTTTTTGGCAATTTACCCAAATAATAAATATTTCCCTTCATGAGAGAGCCTTCATGAGAGAGAGAGAAACAATCCTTGGGGAAAATTCAATTCGATAAGTCACTCTTTCTTTCTCTCTCTCTCTTGCGTATTGTGTTTGGTATACCGAATAATTTTTTATTAAGAGTCCTGCCTATTCTTAGGTGGTGAAATAGGATTAGGATTGAGACTCATGAAAAGTGCCCACCCACAACCATCAAACTTCCTTCCCAAAAGCCCACAAAAGTGTTTGGTAGCCTTTGGAACCTCTCACTGCTAACGATAACATAGAGATGGTCCATTTTGAGCAACCTGCATCTGCTTGATCAAACTATTGGTCCTTATTTCTTTGCTCTGCCTGAGACCTACTCGACGAAATGCCCCAACCAAACTTATCACATTAACAAACACCAAAAGGCCTATACCCTTCTCCTAATGCTCCACCCAAATCTAAACATCACAAGGTCTCTCATGACCACCTCACTCTCCAGAGCATTTCACACTGCCCAACCCCATCCTTTACAACTTATCCAACAGTGTCAGTCATCTGAGTCAGACCCAGATGAGTTCACCATCTCAAAATCACTGTCCATCTCTGCCCGTCTCAATTCACTTGATCAAGGAACCCAAATCCATGCATTCGTACTCAAAAGGAACGCGCCTCTCGATGTCGCGGCCACCAACTCTCTTATCAATCTGTATCTCAAGTGTGGATGTCTTGAGGATGCAGAGAGAATATTTTGCGGAATGCGCGGTAGGGATGTGTACACATGGACCGCTATGGTTTCCGGTTACGCGCTAAATGGGAGAATGAAGCAGGCCATGGCTTTGTTCGAAGAGATGCCGAGGAGGAACACCGTATCATGGAATTCGGTGATCAATGGATATCAGATAAAGGGTCATAATGAATTAGCTCTCGAGTTGTTCAATAGGATGAGGCGAGAAGGTGAGCATCCTAATAAGATTACTTACGTTTCGGTTCTCAAAGCATGCGTTGGCTTGCGTAATTTGTATGGAGTACATTGTCTCTTGGTGAAATCGCCGTGGATAGATGATGTCATGGTTGAGTGTACATTGGTGGATATGTATGCTAGAAATGGGAATATGTTAGCTTCTTGTAGATCTTTCAAAGAGATTAGGGAGCATAGCGTAGTCTCGTGGTCCATATTGTTATCGTGCTTCGCTATGAATGGGGATGTTAAAGATGTGGAGAGGATTTTTGAAGAAATGCCGGAGAAAAATATAGTTTCCTGGAATACTATGATCACTAGCTATGTGCAAAATGGAATGCAAGAGAAGGCATTTGGTCTTTTTGTCGACATGATGGGGAAAGATATGAAACCAAATTGCTTCACCGTGACAAGCCTCTTAAGTGGGTGTTCAATTTCAAGGTACGCTGAAAATGGAAAGCTTTTTCATGGGTATGTGATGAAAGTAGGCTTAGAGTCAGATACTGCAATAAGAAACTCATTGATCACAATGTATGGCGAGCATAAAAATATTGAAGATGCTCAGCTCGTCTTTGACACGGTACATTTTCATGATGTCATCTCATGGACAGCAATGGTGGCTGCTTACATTAACAACGGTGACGTAGATGAAGCACAATATGTCTTTGATATGATACCGGAGAAAAACTTAATATCTTGGAACACAATGATGTTTGGCTACCTACAATACGAAAAATACACAGCACTAGTGTTCTTCTATGAAATGGAACGATCAAAGATTAAACCGGACCACTTCTCCTATAATTGTGCACTCACCGCATGTGCTAACAACCAAGCGTTAGAGCAAGCAAGATCAATTCACTGCAGGGTCATAAAACGTGGGTTTGAATTCGATATTGGAGTAGGCAACTCTTTAATAACAGTCTATGGTAAATGCGGAAGCTTTATAGAAGCAGAGAAGTGTTTTAACGACATGGCTTACACCGACATGATATCTTGGAATTCAATGCTGACATGTTATTCACAAAACGGGCGAGGAAATGAAGTCTTAAAATTTTACGAAGAGATGAAAAACTCAGGAGTGAAGCCAAATCATGTCACTTTTATAAGTTTGCTCTCTGCTTGCAGCCATTTGGGCGAAGTACAGAAAGGACAAGAAATCTTCCATAAAATGGAAAAAGAAAATGATATTAGCCCAAATAGGGAACATTTTACATGTATCGTCGATCTTTTGGGACGTGCAGGTCTTTTGTACGAAGCCGAGGCTTTAATCAAGAAAATGCCAATTGAACCGGATGCAACATTATGGGGAGCGCTCTTAGGATCTTGCAAAATACATAAAGACCCAATACTTGGTAAAAAAGCGGCAGATCAAATATTTCAGTTAGAACCAAATAATTCTGCTGCTCATATTGCCCTAGCTGAAACTTTCGCTTCTGCAAAAATGTGGGACGATGTGGCGAAAACACGGGCTGTAATAAAAGAAAAGGGGCTTTTAAAGGAGGCCGGATGCAGTTGGATCCAAGTTAGAAACAAAAAGCACACGTTTTTATCTGGCGACCATCGCTACCTCGAAAAAAATCATATTTATGAAGTACTCTCTATGTTGTACACTGACATTACGGAAAAAGCTGGACATAGCCAGTTATTACAGCTACAGCCAAAATGAGTATAGGCGGCAGAATCACAAAAGCTCCTATCGTTGCAAAAAAGACGGAATCATTTCTCCTAGAAACTTCGTTTAGGTAAGCTTGGCGCTTGATGTTCCTCTTTTGTGAGATGGTTAATGATTTCAAGCCCAAAGTAAGCTTTTTACCTAATGGAAGGCTGAATTCACCTCTTCTGTCCGCTGCAAGTTCGGAAAGCTGTTCACGGATTGTAAGCCTTGAAGTGTTGCTATCACTTTCATAACCTGCAAAAGGAGTGTAGTTGATTATTTTCCGAAAATCAAGGAAGGTAAAGATTGAAACCGGAGAATTCATGAGCTTACCGCCACCGCTAGAGGAAGTGGAAGATGTCAATTGTTCAAGGAGATCCAACTGAGATCGTGTTGAAGACCCTTCCGAATTTTTTCAAATAAAGTATCAGTATGTGGTTCTACATCGCTGTATATAACAAAGATAATCGAAATCGTGCAAATCGATTGATGCCATTCACTATAAGGGGAATTTCAAAGAAAAACTTAAGTTAGCGTTGAAGCCGAAAGACCGCTATTAACTGTAATGGAATTTACTGATATGCTAATATGTGAATCATACGAGCAAAACAATTAATCGAAGACGGAAACAGAAACTTCGACTTTCAATTGTAAGTCTTATATATCAGGTATTCTAGCGTAAAAAATTGGTGATGATACTCTTTTATATGTAATTTGTATGATTATGAATGATTAATGAAACAGGGATTGTTTCCCTAACTTTTCGCTCAGATTTTTTTTATTCGATTGTGATCCTTTTCGGAAAGTGCTTTAGTTCATTGCTCATATCTATTAGAGTTCGGTATTGAACGGAAAAAAGAAAAGAAAAGAAAAGAAAGGAGAATCAGTTCACTCGAAAGTTGTTTACCTGTTAAAATAGTAAACTCTTCTTCAATTTCTTCAGATTGTGATGCTTTACAGTAACAAATTTGCTTCTTCAAATTGTTCTTTGTTGCAGCCTGAAACCTGAGAGATGCAGTTGAGAGAGAGGAGGATGCTGCAAAGTTTAATGCCATTGATCTCACTTCACCTCCAAAGTTTTTGGAAGCTTCTTTCTGATATATGTCAAGTTTAGTTCCCTCCACATAACAAGAGAAAGATCAGCACCACAAGTTTCTCTGAAAATTTTTGCTTGCTGCATTCAGTGGGCTCCATCATATTTGGAGAAAAGTTTGAGGCCAATAACAATGTAAGTATTCGAGGATAATAATAATCAGTTTGATCTGTTTTACCGAGAAGGTATACGGTTTGGGTTTGAGTCCGTCCGACTCTGACCAGAGTTTCATTCAACCACAATCAAACATGGAAAGTAGAAGATAACTATTAAGAAATTGGTCTATGTAAGTTCTATCAATTGCATAAATCAATTCCAAGAAAGAAAGAAAAGAAATCATTACAAGGGAAATAGAAACTTAGAAGAATTGTTATAAGAAATTGATGGCCAACAAAATTTAAATCTCATCCAACATGATCTTTTGATCAAACAGCAACTCAAACAGCTCTTATTAATTCTTAAGTGCAGGAGTTGCCACTGCAGTAGTGTACAAAGATCTCAACTGCCTATTGATCAACTTGCTGTTATTCAAAGCAAGTTGAAGCTCCATGTCATCAGCCCACCATTGCTCCAGCCCATGTGCTTCCAGAAACTTCTGCGGCCCCTTCGACATCACAAACAGCCTCGCCGCCGCTTGCCCGTTTGCTTTACTACCCGAATTATCGTCGACTTTAGTCCCTTCACCAATCTTAGCCTCACCGAAATCATTGTAATAACAACATATATAATCACTATTATTCACATACAGATTAGGCACCCATTTCTTAATCTCGTTAGCAATCTTCTCCCCTTCTGCGTTCATCTCGCTATAATCCGAAGGCAACGCCCTCCTCACTCTCTTCCACAAATACCCGGCTTTTTCTCCAATGTTTCTCAAACTCATAGCGATCGAAACGGAAGGGGGATTAAACAAATGGCACTCAACGAAAACTCCCTCTTCCGCCAATGCTTTGCCCACTTGCAAAGCGAACCCCGCGCCTAACGAATGACCCCCGACACAAACATTCGCGCATCCGAAACTCTGAACCACCGATTTCAATTCATGCAAAGCTCCATTGAATCTAAGAGAGCCCTTCAAGCTTTCCCAAGCGAGAAACCGAAGGTCGTCCTCTACATCTCTTCTTATTGTGGGGCTTTTCAGCAAAGTGCCTCTCAAAGCTAGAACGGCCCTCGGAGCTCCACTCGGTCTCATTAGAATGAAATCGGACATGGCTGAGGATCGGTCCCATTCTAAAACCGCGCCGTAAATCGACCCATCTCGGTCGTCGATCAAAGTCTTTGCGAGCCTGAACTTGAAGGGCTTGTACCATTTCTGAGCAAGGCCATTGCTTTCATCTCTCTTGTCCTGCCTGTCGAGTTCGAGCAAGTAGACTGCTTGAATGAAGCAAGCTATCACCATTCTCTTGTACTTGGGATCTTTCCTGTAAAATTAAAAACCTAAGCAATTAGACAAAGAAACGCAATGAAAAATATGAATCTGTTTCTTCCATTATGGTCATTTTAAGGGCGGCCTCCTCGATTAGATAAAGAAATGGGTGATACAATTACCAGCTTGATTTGATGAGGTCTCTCCAACTGGGGGAAGAGAGATTGCGAGGGCCGCAGACATTGAAATCATAAGGATGAGGCTCTTCAACCTTTGATGAAGGTGAAGGTGAAATGGGCTCTTTGGAAACCTTCATTTCTTGCAAATTTGGGTCTTGATTCTCCATTTCTTGAAAGGTTTTTGAGTGAAGAAGATGAGAGAGGGAATTAAGGGGGAATTGGGTTCTTTGTTGTTGGCAAAGATAAGAATTTGGAAAGGAATTATTCTTAGATTCTTTTGATTTTTGTTCTCTCTTTCACATGAAATTGATGCTGGGTTTGAGAGAGAGAAGGGTGAGTTTTTTGGGTTTTTTTTTTAAATAGGATAGTTTTAAATTTATATTATTAAAATAGGATAGTTAAAATTTATTTTATGAAAATAGGATGGTTTGGTGGACCCCATCTTCCTTCCCGGTTTAGAGGGCGGGTTCTAGGAACCCGCCCTCTACCTAAAACCCGCCCTCCCCTCATTTTTGAGGAGGGCGGGTTTGAGAACCCGCCCGCCGTCTTCTTTATAAAGGAGAGGGCGGGCCCGCCCTCTTTAAAAAAAAAAATTTTAATTCTGTGGGGTCCATAAACCATCCTATATTCATAAAAAAAAAATTTACTATCCTATTTTAATAATATAAATTTAAAACCACCCTATTTCACAAAAAAACCCGAGTTTTTTTCATCTTGTATTAATTGTTTGTGTTGGTGATTGTGAAACGTATGAATTGAGGGGGTTTTCCTGTTTTTTTTTTATATAATTATTGCTGCACGCAACGGCACTCCAACGTCTAGTTTCTCGATGTTTGTTTAAAGGTTTATTTAATTGGATGATTTTGCAGATAAACCTTATAAGCTTTGTTATTTGTATATGCTATCCTAATATATCTGCTTTTCTTATGTTGCCAACGTGCTATCCTAATTGTTGATATGTCTTTGTATATGTTATCCTACCATATTTAATTCGTGTGTAGGCCATTGAAATGCTTAGTAAACTTCTTTTACTTCAATTTATTTGCAAAACTTGATGATTATAGGTAGCAATGATCGATTTCGTTGACTATTTCTTAGACCAAGTAATTGATCATTACTTTAGTTTCTCTCATTTTCTCATCATCAGAAAAATAGGGCCGTGATCGACCACAATTGATTTGCTGTGGTCGCACGACCCATTCTCTGGATGGGTATCACCCAACAAAACTTAAGGGACCCATCAACATGTTTTACGTTTTTGGCGTCATGAAATCGCGTTGAATTAGCTGCGGTCAACTGCAGCACGCGACATAAAACTTATCATTACTTGCTACGCGCTAAGATGTATAATTTGTTCGTTTTTAATTTATACTAATTTCTGTCCTTTCATCCATTTCACCAAATACCCATTATTTATTTTCTGAAACCATCTTTAAAGTTATAAATAGAATAAATATGGCCAACTTATAGTGCATGCAAATACATATTAATTTGGTGGGGGTATATGCAATAATCTCATAAAAAATGGAGCACATGATGTCGTAAAATCAAAAGAGTGCCATCCCATCTATTATTCTCTTTCCATGACTAGATAGCAAAAGTCGATGCTTAATAGCTAAGAATGGATCCCCTGCTATTTCCCTGCTTTTGAAATGCGGTGAAATATGCGGAAAATGGTAGGGTTCATGCTTTTGAGGGTTAAGAAAAAAATAGAATTCAACTAAGCAAGGAGAAACAAGAGCTATCTGTGCAGGGGATCTTAATCCGATAAGATAGAAGAAAAGAATAAAGAAAAGTGATCATTCGGTGTTCTGAATGCATTCAAATAAAAAAAGATAGAGCAAAATCATTTGAATAACTTTCATAACGGACCTATTTTCTTTCTTTTGTTTTATGATCAAACATTTATGAGCATATGCAGAAGATTTTTTATTTGGATTGTTCTGAAATAATAGAATATAATTTTTATGCGAGCTTGGAAAGATCATTTTCAATTGCATATAACCATTAGGTTTTAATTCAGTGAACAAAGTGAAGTTTATGGTTGATTTCCATCTAACACCAAAAACTAAGAATCAATGAACTATAAACGAGAAAGGAACCTATTATCAAACAAACTCATCCACAATGGAAAATTATGTTCTACTCTTAGGCACGTGTATATAACCCGAGGAGATGAGAAAATACACATGCAAATCCATCTATTTTCGAAATGTTATGGTTGTCTGTTGTTTTATGAAGTTCTTCATCGAAAGACTAAAGGCTAAATTGCAGGAAAGGCTCCTCAACTTTTGCCCCGGATTTCTTTTGATTCAAACCCTTGTCCCACTCTCGCTCACATCTGCTAACAGTTTCAATAAGTCTGGATCTAGTTGTTGAAGATCGGTCGGTGATGCCGTGTTCAACAGAGGAACCTGTTGGGGGTGGGTGTAAATACACCAACTTCATTTAAGTTTTTAAATTAAAATATTTAAATGAAATAAGAAAGGAAAAAAAGAAATGTTTATAATTAAAAATTTAAACGAAAGCAGAATAAATTAAAGTCAGGGCTGAGGCAAAAGTCAGAATTATTTCCTGTTATTTAGCAAAGAATAAACCTTGTGTTTTCCATATATATTTGCCAATAAATATGTTTCTCTTTATATACATACCTGTCATTAGTCCTGCACGTACAATGTCTCCAAATTAATCTAATAGCATTCATAAGAGCCCATTCATATCAACATTAATCGTAGAAAATTGTAATGTAGTTTCTTCATTGCATAATGCCACAAGTCCAAATACATGAATCTCAGTCCATTCTGTGATGAACCTTGACAAACAAACTGCCTCCTCATCAACCTCGTAGCCAAAGCAGTTAGTTATGTGCTCCAAGTGCTTTTTTTCATGTTGTATATGAATAGCTGCTTGGTATATCTAAATAGGTTATAAATTTTGCGATCAACTGAATAGATATCATATAATAACTAGATATAGCATGCAAGTATACGAATACCGCAGACACGATATTTTTGACAACTGAAAAATTTTACAAGGGGTTTTGACAACCGCTTCGAGATTGGAGTTTTTGTCAGCGGGAAAAACCGCTTGGGGTTGACAAAACCATCCATAACCTCCAAACCCCACTCCACTCCCATCTCTTCTCAAATCATAAATCTTTGATCATCATCATCAAGAAGCCACAATGAAGGGTTCACACATTGCAACACCCCTCCACGTCCTCTTCTTCCCTCTCATGTCCCATAGACACTTCATCCCCGTGATCGACATGGCCCGCATCTTCTCCTCCCACAACGTCCGCTCCACTATCGTCACCACCCCCTCCAACGCCTCCAAGATCCCCAAATCCTTCTCCTCCTCCGCCGCCACAGCCGTTCTCACCATCCCTTTTCCCGACTCCTCCGTCACCGGCCTCCTCGCCGACCAGGAGTGCCTGTCCAACCTTCCCGCCTCCGCCTTCGACGCCTTCGTCACCGCCTCCAGCTCTTCCGCTCCCGTCTCGAGTCCATCCTCTCCGACCTTGTCACGCCCCGCTTCCCAAAATACGGAATACGAGGGGTGACTAGGCCAGCTATACTCCTACGGCCAGGGAATAATCTCGCCGTAATCACACTTCGGTTTCTAGCATTACATGGTAGTATGTAAACAGTACTGGAGTAAAGGAAAATCAAAGTTCACAGCTTTATTATATTGCAATAAAAGAGTTCAAAATACATTTATTTTGCAGAATAAAAACTAACCAACGAAATACAAAGTGCTGGAAGAAAAAGAAATGGCGTTGATGATGCAGTCTAGACCTCCGCGATCTCGAATGGCAGGTCTTGTTCCTGGGCTGGGTCCACTTCGTCCTCTGAGCATGCACACTCGGATCGTCAGGGCGACACATATAGCAATAATTATACAATGGATGAGCAATGTTATTAAACATGAGAAGTGCAACAGAATGCAGAACATGAGTATAATAAACATCAACTAAATATGAATAGTGCAATATAAGTATCATGTCAGTAAACTAGGCAATGTGTATGTCACTACTTATCGGTCACTAAGTCAATGAAATCAAATGGTGGAAATGATGCTCGTGTTTAACAAGGATCTTGTGCATGCCCAGGACTACGATCTACTATTGCCCGGGACATAACCCTGCAGTCGTGCGCTAGGCCCACGACCTAATGTGTGTGTGTGTGTCACTAATAGCGAATGATCATCCTTTAAATCACTGTACCTCGCTAAATACGAGTTCAATTCAATCTTGATTTCCCTATTCCCCAGATTATAGTATGAATTCAGGTATTATATAGGCTGTGAACAAATATGTATCGCTTTCACTCTCAATCACATTTTCACTTCTCAATATCATTTTCGTATTTACCACAACTCAATCACTAACACGTATATCGACAATACCCAACGGTCGTTAACTCTCAATGTAACAATCACTATGCAGAAGGTATACAACAAACATATAATAGGTAGAAAGCACTGAACATGTATTCACTAAATTACAATACCCAAGCCATATAACTTGCAACATTTACCATAATCCACACGTATAGAATCGACCAAAATAATACAACAAAATAAGTACGAAGAACGCTTGATTATCTAAGCAGTAAAATTAATTTCATGTCAATCGGAATTCAGGTTAGGGAATTATCATCATTTTAAATTAGCGATCGGTTGCTGAAATTTCAGTTTCAGAACTAGAAGTCCAACTTCGCGCGCTGTTTACTAATGATTATGTTTAGATTCAGGTATTTCTCCAGTTGAATAAAATCTAGTTCTATCTATTGGGTTTGCAACGCATCAAACGAATTATCAATAGCCTTCCTATACTAGGAGTTACGCCCTGTCTAGTGTGACGGAGTAAGAAATGTTACTGCAGAAACTGCAGAACACATCGATGCTCAAAAATACAAACTAAATATCAAAAGATGGTGAAACTACGCGGGACCAGATTCATGTGTTAGATAACTAAATTATCTACGCGATCACATGGGGCTCCACGCATTTTCAGTTTAAAGCAGGGATGTACAGGTATTCAAAGTCAAGTATCCAAGCAAAATGTTGTCCCGGACTGCAGTCCAGTGCCACAATCGCAGCCACATATAGTTACAGTAACCTAAATTTGTCGAGAAATAAACTATGGATGGTTTTAGATTATCGAGTCGGCTTAGATATGAGTAGTAGAACGTTACGTTCCAAGCTGTATTTAATTTACAATGATTTTAATAAGGTAGCATGTGCGGTAAAGTTCACATTTTGTATCGCCTTTTAGGGGAGACTTTACATGGTTATGAACACGATATTTTGCATCCAAATTACTATACGATATTCACATACAGTAAAGGAATCGAACTATCACAAGTTCCTCCATAAAAAGATATGTTTTGGTTTGTAATTCGCATCAAACACTAGGGTAGTGTTTGATAATCGGTCGAAAACACACATCTACACTACTATATAACAAGAATAATCTAACATTATTATCTAACCTAAGTATTAAAATAGCATGAACAACAAGAGAAAGGTTTTCTCTTACTTTTGGCGAAAGTGGCACGACTTGAGACGGCGGCACGACACGGGCACAATCACGGCACGATACACGCGCGACTCGGCTGGCTCGGGGGAGGACTTAGGGCTCGGCACTGGCGTGGAGGCGGGCACGGGGTAGTGGGTTCGCAGTGGCTCGGCACTGGCGTTCGGGGTGCTGCGGTTGCAGGGAGCTCGGGGCTCGTCGGCGAAGGAGTGTGGGAGCAGTGGGTAGTAGGTTCGGTTGCAGTAGAGGAGAGGGGTGGCTCCGACGATTGTAATACCCGGTTCCTTTATATACGCCTAAAATCCGTATTTCTTTTTAAACTATAAATTTTGTTATTTTTAATTATTTAATTATTTTAAAGAAACTCCATTAAACCCTAAAAACCCCAGCCCATTAACTATCGAGTATATATTCTACAGATTCTTTTATTTTAAGTTTGGTTTCCAAACCAGGACGTTTTCCTTTCCTTTATAATTTCGTTAATTTTCAATCGGCCCATACCCCAGTCCATTTCCTTTATTTAAAAATTAAACCCAAATCTATTTTCCCGAGCCCAAATCTCCTCATCCTTTTATAAAAGGAATTCATTTTAACCCGGCCTGGCCCTTTTTCCTTTTTCCTCACCATTCATTTATCTTTAAGCCGGCCCACTTCCTTCAACCCAACCCAGCCCGCTTCACCGACCCGACCCGCCACCTACAGTGCCCGCCTTCTTCTCCAACGGCTCTCTCCCAAGATTCCCGCTTCCATGTCCCTCGCGCTTCCGCCTCCTCCGCCTACGCTCGCGCGCCGTTACTCCCCACGACGCGCGACCCCGTCTCCCCTATCTCTCCTCTCGTACACACCCACACCCTCTATTCCTCGTCTCGCTTCCTCTCTCCCTTGTCTCCTTCCTCCTTCTCTCTCGAACCCACTTCCGCAGCCACCGCCTCCATCGCCCAACACTTCCACCGGCGACGACGACGACTATCGATCCCACTCCCATCATCACCTTCCTTCCTCTGTCGTCATCACCCCACGCCGCCGGCCACCACGTCGGTCCCCCTCGGCATCACCATCAACTACGACCACCACCTCCTTGCTCTTGACGCCACCATCATCGTCGTCATCCTCACCTCCCTCACCTCCTCCCAACGCCTACCCGAAGCCCCGGCTGCACCCTACCCGACTCCAAGCTCCAGTTCCCACCTCCTCCTTCGAGCTCTGCACCCAACCGAGCCCTCCTCCGTTTTTCCTTCACTCTCACCCATCCCCGGCCACCTCCTTTCCCCGAGCACCCTCACATGCACGCCCCCTCTCCTCACCCAACTCGAGGCCACTACTACACCACCATGACCCACCTCGTCGCCGCGACCCACCGGAGCCACCGCCATCACCTTCTCCTTCCAAGCACCACCGAACCCTCCTGCATCCCACTCCCCCTACGACGACGTCACGACTGCAGCCACCTCGGGCCCACGTCGCCTGCTTCACATCGTCGCTTCACCACCTCCCTTCGCCACCAGCTGCCAAGCCATCAAGACCGTGCCAAGCTTGAGCCGAGGTCGAGTTGCCGTGTCGTGTCTAGCCACGCTTGCGTCGTGATCGTGCCGTTTCCGTTGTCGTAGATCACCGCTGTTGCCGTGCCACTGCCGTGCGCCTCCAGGCAAGTATTTTACTTGCTCACATGCTAATTTACTCGTGTTACAAATTCAAAGGTACAAGTTATGAATTTGCAATCCCCGATAAAATTAAACGACATACCTGTTCGATGTATGATCCCAAAGAAAATACTTATCTAATTTGACGGAACTGGATTGTTTATTTTGTCCCTTGTAGTGATGAATACCTTGTACAAGTTTCACTGGAAAATATGACCGTTAACGACTAAAACGACTACCCCCAAGTTTACTCGTAAAACTGGAATTTTCTTGTACCTGAAAACCGTTAAAATCGCCATAAATTATATATATACTGGACTGATGCGTTCGAGGGCTCAAATCGAATCCGACTCGACGAACTATAACCCTATACAAGTTTCTAAATATTTCTGCACTTAAACTGTGACCATATTTGGATCGGAGTGCGACTCTGGACTGCAGTCCAGAGCGACTTTGTTTACTGTGTGCTGTCCCATAATGGGTACCACATTGTTTCCTTAACTCGTAGGTTGCGGAACTCCACTGTTTATGAAAGGTGAATCTGTTAGCCAGATAACACAAGTGGTTTCATCCTGTTTCGTTATCTTTTGTTATTTAATCTGTAATTTAAAAGATGGGGACGTATAACAGTCCCAACAGAATCAGAATTGGCATACTGGTATTTAACATTGTAGATCTCCTGACGTACAGACGCGATTGAAGATCCGTCTGTTGCGTTGAAAACCTTACTGAAAACCCTAGATTTCTTTCAACTGTAGCATCGCTAAAATCTGATCCCAACTGGGATTAAAATGCGTTGCGAAACGGACTTCCGATTCTGAAACCGGATTTCCAGCCGTGAACGCTTAAAATGAAATGGCTATAATTAATGATCCTGGAAACCGATTGGCATGAAACCAAATTCGCTGGATAGATAACTGAACATACTATTTATTCCCCATTCATTGTTTCACTAAACTGTAACCGTATGATTTATGATAAATTATACAAGTGGTAAATTATTGATTCATGACAACCTAATCATGCTTTACATACTGTTTACGCATCATATCATACACATGTCACTGCATTGATAACCTAGTGATAACGTGCATTACCCAGTGTTAGGTATTAGTGATGATTGTGGCAAGTACGTTAGTGTTCGTGTATAAGTGAATAAGTGAAAGTGACACGTACTTGTACACAATCAGCGAACCTTATTATTCTATTGCATTGTCGACGTCTGTGGGACGCGTGTATGTGTGACTATAAGTGGTATGGGACACTTATGGAACCTCTTGCACGAGTGTCACGGATAAGGCACCAGACACTGCCATTTATCTTAGGTATTAGTCGGGACGTGCTTGATGGAGGTCCTGCCTCCAGTTCTCGCGCAGACTTGCCACAGACCGATTGGTATTTAAGGTTATGGTTAGCGTTTGATGTAGACCACGGGATGTGGGGTAGTTTGAGTGTGAGTTCAACAGAATCTCGGGAGTCCCTTGCCGGCTTATATATATGGAAATATATGGAGATTTACAGGGTACATGATTATAACCGTGAGTTACATTTTGGGCCCGTGGTCCTTTGCCCTTGGGTCCTACCCTTGGGTGGAGGACACTCGTGAGTGGTTGACTCTCACACTTAGACTGACGATATGCTTAGTGACTTGTACAGTGAAACTTAGAGACTGATAGGGATGAATCTGTAATACCCAGAACCTTTTGTACGTCTATATCCGTATTTTTCTTTTACACCTATATATGTACTTCTTTTAGCCTATAAATTTCATTTATAATAAGTTATTGTTTTAAACACCCAATCTATTATAGTACTTCCCCTCTCAGATCCTAATGTCAATTTCTCATGTTCCTGTCACATTAGTATAAACCTCAGTTTCTAGGCACCCGTCTCTTTTCACATTGTATTTAAACTTAAAACCCAAAATTTTCCCATCTTAAAATACCAGCCTAGCAGCCTTTTTCCCGGCCCTTTTTCCATTCTTTTCCCTCTAATTTAACTCCATTTTCAATTCTTGGCCCGCTTCTCTTTCCCCAAATTATTTCTTTCCCTTTTATTTTTGGCCCGGCCTGTTTCTTATTTTTCCCTTTTAAATCTTTTCCCAGCATGGCTCGTTTCCCAATTTCCCTTTTATTCATTTATTTTTCCAGCCCACTCAAATTATTTTGAATTGAGCCGGCCCGTTCCTCTCCTGCAGCCCACGAAAAATATTAAGGGAATTATTTTGAAATGCCCGGCCCACTCTCCCTTCGGCCCGTGACCTTTTCCCACACACACCCGACCCGACCCCCCACTACTGTTCATCTCCTTTAAATCCCCAACGGTAACTCCCACTTTACCCGCGTGAGATCTGCTCCCTCCGCCGTCGCCCCCGCTCTCGCGACGTTACACCCACGACGCGCGCGTTTTCCCCCACGACCCTCTCTTCTCTACCTCTCTCCTCTACCCACTACCCCCTCTTCCTCGCTCGCTCCCTCCCTCGTTCTCATTTCCCTCCTCTTCTCGCTACACCCCCGACCCACACACCCATCACTGACCTCCTCCCTTCACCGTCGACCACCTCCCTCGTCGCCGTCAAAGTCGTCCCTAAGCACCGAGACCCCAACCCAAACCACCATCGCCTCCCCTGATCAACCGCAGCCCTTATCTTCGCCTACATCCCTGCCTCCACAAACCTCGACCCCCATCCTAGCTCCCCACTGCCCCTCACCGTCGACGATCCATCGCCGACGAGCCTCTACTAGCCTTGCCGACGAGCTCCCCACTGCCCGAGCATCACCCCCTCACCATCACCGAGCTCAAATTCTCTCTCTCTCTCTCTTGCACTCCCTCCCTCTCACTCTCTCTGTTTTCTATCTCTCTTTTTCTCAGCTTTTCTCTCTCTCTCTCTCTATACTCTCTCTACCTCTCTCTCTCTCTCTCTCTCAGCTTTTCTCTCTCTCTCTCTCTCTCTCAGCTTTTCTCTCTCTCTCTCTCTAACACTCTCTCAATCTCTCTCTGCTCAGTACTCACTCTCTCTCTCTCTCTAACACTCTCTCAATCCCTCTCTGCCCACTCTCGCTCTCTCTCTAAAGCTTTACCCCCAAGCCGATGTCACCCCTGCACATCGTCGGAGCTCCTAGTTGTTGCCACCTGGATTGCCGCAGTTGAGATACCGAGCCCCAGCTCCTCTCCGCCTACCCGTCGCAGTCGAGCTTGAGTCCAGTCGTCGCGAGCCGAAGCCGTGAAGCCAAATCACGTCGTTTGTCTCGCGCTCGTGACGTTGCCACTGTCGTGCATCGCCCAAAACATTCCCAGGCAAGTTCTCTACTTGCTACATGCTACAGTATGAAAATTACACATTATAATCTTGTATATTCTATGTTTTAATCTCTGCCAAATGTTACGATGTAACTGTTCGATACATGTTCTCATAGGACAACATCATTTAATTTGACGGAACTAACTGGTATAAGTTGGCCCGTGTGGCCGTGAATCTAATGTGTGAAATTCGTTGGAAAATATGAACGTTGACGACTAAAACAACTACCCCCAAGTTTAATCGTAAAACTGTAATTTTATTGTACCTGAAAACCGTTAAATTCACCATAAATCATCTACATACTAGAATGGTGCGTTCGAGGGCTCAAATCGAAGCCGACTCGACAAAATTTAACCCTATACTGGTTTCTTGGAATTCCTGTACTTAAATTGTGATGATATTTGGATCGGAGTGCGACTCTGGACTGCAGTCCAGAGCGACTCCAGTTGTTGCTTGTTGTTCCGTAATGGGTACCACAAGACCTCCTTAACTCGTAGATTGAGGAACTCCGCAGCTTATTATAGGTAAATCTGTTAGATAGACAAAACAATTGGTTTCATTCTGTTTCGTTACCGTTTGATATTTAATCTGTAATTTAATAGATCGGGACGCATAACAGTCCCAGCAGAATCAGAACTGACATATTGGTATTGAATAGTGTATATCTCCTGACGTACAGACGCGATCGAAGATCCGTCTATTGCGTTGAAAACCTTACTGAAAACCCTAGATTTCATCCAACTGTAACATTGCTAAAATCTGATCCCAACTGGGATTAAAATGCGTTGCGAAACGGATTTCTGATTCTGAAACCGGATTTCCAGCCGCGAGCGCTTAAAGTGAAATGGTTATAACTATTGATCCTGGAACCCGATTGGCTTGAAACTAAATTTGATGGATGGAAAACTGAACATACTAATTATTACCTGTTTATCGTTTCGCTAAACTATATACGTACGTTTCATGATAAATCGTGCAAATGATAGAATACTACTTTATGACACCTTAATCATACTTCATATACTGTTTACGTATCATATCATACCCATATCATTGCAGTGATAATCTAGTGACATCGTGCATTTACCCAGTGTTAGATTTTAGTGATGATTGTGGCAAGTACGTCAGTATTCGTGTATCCGTGATTAAGTGAAAGTGATACGTACTTGTACACAATCAGTGACCCTGTTATTCTATTGCATTGTCGACGTCTGTGGGATGCGTGTACGTGTGACTATAAGTGGTATGGGACACTTATGGAAGCGCTTGCACGGGTGTCACAGATAAGGCACCAGACTCTGCCATTTATCTTAGGTATTAGTCGGGACGTGCTTGATGGAGGTCCTGCCTCCAGTTCTCGCACAGACTTGTCACGGATCGATTAGTATTTAGGGTTATGGTTAGCGTTTGATGTAGACCACGGGGTGTGGGGTAGTTTAAGTGTGAGCTCAACAGAATCTCGGGAGTCCCATGCCGGCTTATATATTTAGGGAGATATATGGAGATTTACAGGGTATGTGATATTCACCGTGATATACATGTTACATGTTGGGCCCGTAGTCCCTTGCCTTTGGGTTCTACCCTTGGATGGAGGACACTCACGAGTGGTTGACTCTCACACTTGGACTGACGATAGGCTTAGTGACCTGTACAGTGAGACTTAGAGACTGATAGGGATACTGGCATTTATATACCTTATATACTGTGTTGACATACGTGGCATATCGTTCTACTGCTATTACTGTTCCGCTGCATTGATTACTGCCTGTTCATACCTACATCATTCTGATTTACTGCTACATATATCTGTTATCACTGTTAGAATTGTCATATGATTTTATGTATAATATTGCTATTGTGGCGCTCTGACGACCTGAGTATGCATGCTCAGTGTGAGGAGAAGATTTAGCCTGGACCAGAACTAGACGTGCATCACAGACTTCTTGACTTGCCATTCCGAGTTACATTCGTTTGTTCCCCATCAGGTCAGTTTATATTATTGTTTCTTTCAGTTACTGCATTTCTCATTACCTGTGCATCATTTACTGTTTACCATGAAAAACTAGAAGCCGAAGTGTGACTACGGCAGGACATTTCCTTGACCGTAGGAGCATGGCTGGCCTTGTCTACCCCTCGTATTCCGTATTTTGGGAAGCGGGGCGTGACATGGTTTAGTTGGTATCAGAGCCCAGGTTTTGCATCGATTGGGATTGCAGTTTTCCGTGTATAGTTTGGCAATCTAAGACATCCCTCGGTCTAGGTTGTAAACTTGTCATTCTTGATCCATATTCACATCGTGTGTCCAGCTATCCATTCGCTATGGTTTCGGGTGACTTGACAAGGTTACATGGTTGCAATTGCACTACCGTACTCTATTCAAGTGACTTGAAGTCATACAGTTGATTCTTCACTTGTAATAAAATCATCATCTCTGATATTCTTGAGTCTTTGACCTATCCATATTACATCTTGATTCGTATAGCGTGTGACTTATATCATCCTCAAAAATTGTTGTTTCAGGATCATGCCTTCCAACGACTCTTCATCTGTATCCGCTCCCCAGAATCAGACCATTGAGATTCTGAGTGCACTGCAAGGTCTGAAGGAAGCCCAGGAGCGAACAAACGACTTGTTAGCTGAAGGACTGAGAAGGCAGGTGAATCAGGCACCAGCGGAAGTCTCTAATCATAAAGGGATCCCTGTTAGACGAGGAAAAGAGAAGATGATGAAGCGCCAATTTGTTTCCCCGCGACAGAAGCAGCAGAAGACCCCATGCTGTGGATATTGTAAGAGGCCAGGACATCTTCAGAGGGATTGTCGCCGCGCCCAGGGGAAATGTCTGATATGCGGGTCCAACAAACATCTCATCAACGGTTGCCCAGAAAGGAAGGAACTACAAGGAGGAGATTCGTCCACACTCCCCACTTCTGCCGAGTGACGATTATTGCGTAGTTCGCGCTTCGAGGATAAAGCAGACCCAACGCAGGATCCAACTCGCGTGACGAGATTGCAGCGGTCTAGCAATCAAAGAAGAATTTTATGTTTTCTACTCTCAGTAATAATGTTGTCATCTTCTTATGAATATTTCTTTCAGTTTGAAATCTTGTATCCACTGAACTTTTGATTGAATGCAATAAAACTTGAATCATAATATATGCATCATTCTCTTGTTTTCTCCTTATTTATATTATTCGTTATCACAGCGTTTCTATCATGATTTTTCAGTTCCTGCAACCGCATATTTACCTATACTTCGTACCCTGAGCTTTTTCCTTGATGTATCCCACTATCTAATCATGACTTTTCTTTTCAGACCATGGCCCATCCTGGAGCAGCGCCGCATCTAGATGAGGATGCACGGTCATGCGTTTCCTTAGACCGCACACTGATGGATTCCGACGATGAGATCAACGGTCCCCAGGTCAATTTCGAAAACAACGATTCAGAGGACGAAGGAGCAGCCGCTCCAGAGTTTGACATGACAGGCAACTCCGACGAAGAGGAAGAAGACCCAGAAGAAAACCCAATAGAAGAAGATCCCGAAGAAGAACCGATAGAAGAAAATCCAGTGGAGGAAGACCCCATAGAAGAGAACCCAGAAGGAGAGGATCACATGGAATCGGACCTCGATGAAGAAGCTCTATCCGAGGAAGAAGGACCCGATGGACAGGAGCCTGCTGTGGAAGAACTCCCAATGGCGATACCTGCGAGACACTATGGAAATGGACGTCCCTACCTGAGTGCACGAGCCTACCGCAACCTACTGAATCTCCACAACCGTGACTGACGGGATTTCTGTTAGATGTTGTCTTCCGTAGCCAAATAAAACCTGTGTATAGTTTAGGGCCACTTTTCGTTTTGATGATGCTTTGTTTAAAATCTCTTGAAATGAAATAAATCTTCTGAATTCGTAAACCTTTTGATTATTGGTTCGCTTGATACTTGTTTATTGCCCATATCCATTTATTTTTCTGCTGAGTTCCCTGACTGTCCACCCTACTCATTGCATAGTTTTCACCCTCGTTTCGATTAGAAAGTACCGCACCCTGATCCTTGGAATGAGCCACCCTCCATCCCTCGTCTGTGCCCCGTTGAGATCCTTCTGGGAGGAGAACAGTTCCTGTGAAACTTCCGAGTTCACTAACTCTTCAAATTTTGATTCGTGTGTTGTACCGACTGTTGTTTCCCCCACACTTTTCCGTTTGTATTCCTTTGTTGCTCATCCTTACTTCCTGTGCTGACCCTATCCCAATCTTCTTAACATTCAGCCTAAAGCCGACACACTCCGACCTTCTGATTAAGCCACACCTTCTTGTAATCACTACCCTAGCTAGCCCTATTCATATTGGTGATTTCTCTATTACCCCAAATATATTTAGAGACATTATTATTCAAATTTTAGTTTTCATTATTTTAAATTTATCAAAGAGTGTGTGTTATTGATTACTCTGTTTTATGTATTTTAAGTACACTATTAGTATTCTCATTTTCAGTAGCGCAACCTTACACCGCGCATATTTTTGTTCCATGTTCCTTATTTTCACGATACGAGTTTTCTAAGTTATTTTAAAACTATCTGATCGATATATCGTCCTAAAATGTTTTAACCTACGGACTAATTTTCACTACTTTATTCCCGTTATTTTATTTTCGGGTTTTGTGACCATGTTTACCAGTATAAATGGTTGTGCCTTATACCTATTATTTCTGATGGGCTACTTTTGATATACTTATAAGTGCACATATTTGGGTTTTGAATTTACCTAGTACATCTTGAATATTATTGTTCGTTACTGTTATTATTTCTATTCTCGTATAAATGTAGTTGTTTTATTAACTGTTCTTGCATTATATTTTCGACCTATTTTTTTGGTATGTTCGTATTACATATATATACCTTCAAAATTTATCCACCTGTTTAAAGTAAACCACTAGTGTCCAATATAGTAATTTTTCGCTTATTTAATTATAGTTTGTCGTTATTTGAAATTTCGAGGACGAAATTTTTGTAAGGGTGGTATGATATAATACCCAGAACCTTTTGTACGTCTATATCCGTATTTTTCTTTTACACCTATATATGTACTTCTTTTAGCCTATAAATTTCATTTATAATAAGTTATTGTTTTAAACACCCAATCTATTATAGTACTTCCCCTCTCAGACCCTAATGTCAATTTCTCATGTTCCTGTCACATTAGTATAAACCTCAGTTTCTAGGCACCCGTCTCTTTTCACATTGTATTTAAACTTAAAACCCAAAATTTTCCCATCTTAAAATACCAGCCTAGCAGCCTTTTTCCCGGCCCTTTTTCCATTCTTTTCCCTCTAATTTAACTCCATTTTCAATTCTTGGCCCGTTTCTCTTTCCCCAAATTATTTCTTTCCCTTTTATTTTTGGCCCGGCCTGTTTCTTATTTTTCCCTTTTAAATCTTTTCCCAGCCTGGCTCGTTTCCTAATTTCCCTTTTATTCATTTATTTTTCCAGCCCACTCAAATTATTTTGAATTGAGCCGGCCCGTTCCTCCCCTGCAGCCTACGAAAAATATTAAGGGAATTATTTTGAAATGCCCGGCCCACTCTCCCTTCGGCCCGTGACCTTTTCCCCCACTCATCCGACCCGACCCCCCACTACTGTTCATCTCCTTTAAATCCCCAACGGTAACTCCCCCTTTACCCGCGCGAGATCCGCTCCCTCCGCCATCGCCCCCGCTCTCGCGACGTTACACCCACGACGCGCACGTTTTCCCCCACGACCCTCTCTCCTCTACCCACTACCCCCTCTTCCTCGCTCGCTCCCTCCCTCGTTCTCATTTTCCTCCTCTTCTCGCTACACCCCCGACCCACGCACCCATCACCGACCTCCTCCCTTCACCGTCGACCACCTCCCTCGTCGCCGTCAAAGTCGTCCCTAAGCACCGAGACCCCAACCCAAACCACCATCGCCTCCCCTGATCAACCGCGGCCCTTATCTTCGCCTACATCCCAGCCTCCACAAACCTCGACCCCCATCCTAGCTCCCCACTGCCCCTCACCGTCGACGATCCATCGCCGACGAGCCTCTACTAGCCTTGCCGACGAGCTCCCCACTGCCCGAGCATCACCCCCTCACCATCACCGAGCTCAAATTCTCTCTCTCTCTCTCTTGCACTCCCTCCCTCTCACTCTCTCTGTTTTCTATCTCTCTCTTTCTCAGCTTTTCTCTCTCTCTCTCTCCATACTCTCTCTACCTCTCTCTAATCTTTGCCTTTCTCTAACTCTCTCTCTCTCTCTCTCAGCTTTTCTCTCTCTCTCTCTCTCTCTCTCTCTCTCTCAGCTTTTCTCTCTCTCTCTCTAACACTCTCTCAATCTCTCTCTACTCGGTACTCACTCTCTCTCTCTCTAACACTCTCTCAATCCCTCTCTGCCCACTCTCGCTCTCTCTCTAAAGCTCTACCCCCAAGCCGATGTCACCCCTGCACATCGTTGGAGCTCCTAGTTGTTGCCACCTGGATTGCCGCAGTTGAGATACCGAGCCGCAGCTCCTCTCCGCCTACCCGTCGCAGTCGAGCTTGAGTCCAGTCGTCGCGAGCCGAAGCCGTGAAGCCAAATCACGTCGTTTGTCTCGCGCTCGTGACGTTGCCACTGTCGTACATCGCCCAAAACGTTCCCATGCAAGTTCTCTACTTGCTACATGCTACAGTATGAAAATTACACATTATAATCTTGTATATTCTATGTTTTAATCTCTACCAAATGTTACGATGTAACTGTTCGATACATGTTCTCATAGGAAAACATCATTTAATTTGACCGAACTTACTGGTATAAGTTGGCCCGTGTGGCCGCGAATCTAATGTGTGAAATTCGTTGGAAAATATGACCGTTGACGACTAAAACAACTACCCCCAAGTTTAATCGTAAAACTGTAATTTTATTGTACCTGAAAACCGTTAAATTCACCATAAATCATCTACATACTAGAATGGTACGTTCGAGGGCTCAAATCGAATCCGACTCGACAAACTTTAACCCTATACTGGTTTCCTGGTATTCCTGTACTTAAATTGTGATGATATTTGGATCGGAGCGCGACTCTGGACTGCAGTCCAGAGCGACTCCAGTTGTTGCTTGTTGTTCCGTAATGGGTACCACAAGACCTCCTTAACTCGTAGATTGAGGAACTCCGCAGCTTATTATAGGTAAATCTGTTAGCTAGACAAAACAATTGGTTTCATTCTGTTTCGTTACCGTTTGATATTTAATCTGTAATTTAATAGATCGGGACGCATAACAGTCCCAGCAGAATCAGAACTGACATATTGGTATTGAATAGTGTATATCTCCTGACGTACAGACCCGATCGAAGATCCGTCTGTTGTGTTGAAAACCTTACTGAAAACCATAGATTTCATCCAACTGTAACGTCGCTAAAATCTAATCCCAACTAGGATTAAAATGCGTTGCGAAACGGATTTCTGATTCTGAAACCGGATTTCCAGCCGCGAGCGCTTAAAGTGAAATGGTTATAACTATTGATACTGGAACCCGATTGGCTTGAAACTAAATTTGATGGATGGACAACTGAACATATTAATTATTACCCGTTTATCGTTTCGCTAAACTATATACGTACGTTTCATGATAAATCGTGCAAGTGATAGAATACTACTTTATGACACCTTAATCATACTTCATATACTGTTTAAGTATCATATCATACCCATATCATTGCAGTGATAATCTAGTGACATCGTGCATTTACCCAGTGTTAGATTTTAGTGATGATTGTGGCAAGTACGTCAGTATTCGTGTATCCGTGATTAAGTGAAAGTGATACGTACTTGTACACAATCAGTGACCATGTTATTCTATTGCATTGTCGACGTCTGTGGGATGCGTGTACGTGTGACTATAAGTGGTATGAGACACTTATGGAAGCGCTTGCACGGGTGTCACAGATAAGGCACCAGACTCTGCCATTTATCTTAGGTATTAGTCGGGACGTGCTTGATGGAGGTCCTGCCTCCAGTTCTCGCGCAGACTTGTCACGGATCGATTAGTATTTAGGGTTATGGTTAGCGTTTGATGTAGACCATGGGGTGTGGGGTAGTTTAAGTGTGAGCTCAACAGAATCTCGGGAGTCCCATGCCGGCTTATATATTTAGGGAGATATATGGAGATTTACAGGGTATGTGATATTCACCGTGATATACATGTTACATGTTGGGCCCGTGGTCCCTTGCCTTTGGGTTCTACCCTTGGATGGAGGACACTCACGAGTGGTTGACTCTCACACTTGGACTGACGATAGGCTTAGTGACCTGTACAGTGAGACTTAGAGACTGATAGGGATACTGGCATTTATATACCTTATATACTGTGTTGACATACGTGGCATATCGTTCTACTGCTATTACTGTTCCGCTGCATTGATTACTGCCTGTTCATACCTACATCATTCTGATTTACTGCTACATATATCTGTTATCACTGTTAGAATTGTCATATGATTTTATGTATAATATTGCTATTGTGGCGCTCTGACGACCTGAGTATGCATGCTCAGTGTGAGGAGAAGATTTAGCCTGGACCAGAACTAGACGTGCATCACAGACTTCTTGACTTGCCATTCCGAGTTACATTCGTTTGTTTCCCATCAGGTCAGTTTATATTATTGTTTCTTTCAGTTACTGCATTTCTTATTACCTGCGCATCATTTACTGTTTACCATGAAAAACTAGAAGCCGAAGTGTGACTACGGCAGGACATTTCCTTGACCGTAGGAGCATGGCTGGCCTTGTCTACCCCTCGTATTCCGTATTTTGGGAAGCGGGGCGTGACAGCATCGATATACATGCTTACTGTGTTGACATACTTGGCATATTATCCTACTGCTTTTACTATTCCACTGTATTGATTACCGCATGTTCATACCTATACCGTCATTGGTTTACAGCATATATATTTATTATCACTGTTAGAGTTGCCACTTGGATTTATATATTATATTGCTATTGTGTCGCTCTGACGACCTGAGTATGCATGCTCAGTGTGAGGGGAAGATTTAGCCTGGACCAGGACTAGGCGTACATCACGGACATCTTGATTTACCATCCAGAGTTATACCCTTTTGTTTCCCATCAGGTCAGTTCTTATTATTGTTTTGTTTCTGTTGTTGCATTTCTCATTACCTGCGCATTATTTACTGATTACCATGTAAGGCTAGAAGCCGAAGTGTGACTACGGCTGGATGTATCCTTGACCGTAGGAGCATGGCTGGCCTTGTCAACCCCTCGTATTCCGTATTTTGAGAAGCGGGGCGTGACATGGTTTAGTTGGTATCAGAGCCAGGTTTTGCTTCGATTGGGATTGCAGTTTTCCGTGTAGAGCTTGACAATCTAAGACATCCCTCAGTCTAGACTGTAAACTTGATATCTTTGATCCATATTCACATTGAGTGTTCTGCTATCCATTCGCTAGGGTTTCCGGTGACTTGGCAAAGTTTCGTGGTTGTAATTGTGAACTACATCACGGTTACACTACCATACTCTGTTTAAGTGACTTAGATTCATACAGTTGATTTTTCCACTTGTAATGAATTTAATCACATCTGATATTCTTGAATCTTTGCCCAATCCACATTATATTTTGATTCTTATATCGTTATCAAAATTATTGTTTCAGGATCATGTTTTCCAACGACTTTTCGTCTATCTCCGCTCTCCAGAATCAGACTGTTGAGATTCTGAGTGTACTGCAAGGTCTGAAGGAAGCCCAGGAGCGAACGAACGACTTGTTAGCTGAAGGACTGGGAAGGAAAGTGAATCATGCACCAGCGGGAGTCTCAAATTGTAAAGGGATTCCTGTTAGGCGAGGAAAAGAGAAGAAGATGAAGCGCCAATTTGTTTTCCCGCGACAGAAGCAACAGAAGACCCCTTGTTGTGGGTACTGTAAGAGGCCAGGACATCTTCAGAGGGATTGTCGCCGCGCCCAAGGGAAATGTCTGATTTTCGGATCCAGCGAACATCTCATCAACGGTTGCCCAAAAAGGAAAGAGCTACAAGGAGGAGACTCGTCCACACTCCTCACTTCTGCCAAGTGATGATTATGGCGTAGTTCGAACTTTGAGAATAAGGCGGACCCAACCCAGGATTCAACTCGCGTGACGAGAATGCAGCGGTCTAGTAATCAAAGAAGAATTTTTCATGTTTTCTACTTTTAGTAGTAATGTTATCATTCTCTTATAAACATTTCTTTCCGTTTGAAAACTTGTATCCGTCGAACTTTTAGTTGAATGAAATAAAAACTTTGGATCGTAACAAATGTATCATTCTCTTGTCTTTCCCCTTATTCATACTATTCATGATCACAGCATTATTATCCTGATTTTTCGGTTCCTGTCCCCGTATATTTTCCTATACTTCGTACCCTTAGCTATCTTCTTGATGTATTCCACTGTCTAATCATGACTCTTTCTTTTCAGGCCATGGCCCACCCTGGAGCAGCGCCGCATCTAGATGAGGATGCACAGTCATGCGTTTCATTAGACCGCACACTGATGTGTTCTGATGATGAGATCAACGATCCCCGGGTCATTTTCGGAAACAGCGATTCCGAAGACGAAGGAGCAGTCGCCCCAGAGTTTAAAGTGATAGACGATTCCGACGAAGAGGAAGGAGATCCTGAAGAGAACCCGATAGAGGAAGATCCTGAGGAAGACCCGATAGAAGAAAATCCAGTGGAGGAAAATCCCATGGAAGAGAATCCAGAATGAGAGAATCACATGGAATCAGACCTCGATGAAGAAGCTTCAGCCGAGAAAGAAGGACCAGAAGATCAAGACCCTGCTGTAGAAGAACTCCCAATGGCGATCCCTGCAAGGCGATATAGGGATGGACGCCTCTACCTGAGCGCGCGAGCCTACCGCAACCTGCTGAATCTCCACAACCGCGACTGACGGGATTTCTTTTAGATGTTGTCTTATCTGGCCAAATAAAACTGTGTATAGTTTAGGGCCACTTTTCGTCTTTGAGAATACTTTGTTTAAAATCTTCTGGAATGAAATAAATTGCTGAGTTCGCTAATCTTTCGATCTTCCTAGTTCACTTACTGCTTGATATTTCTCTTATACAATTATTTTCCTACTGAGGTCTGTCCACCCCTACTCCTTATATTGTCTTAACCCTCACTCAGATTAACCAGTACCACACCCGATCTTTTAGAGGTCCGCCCTTCATCCTCCGTCTGTGCCTCGTTTGAGATCTTTCTGGGAGGAGAAAATTTTAGTGAAATTTTCGAGTTCGCTAACCCTTCAAATTTTTGATTCACATGATGTACCGACCAGTATCCCCCCCATACATCTTTCCCTTGTAGTCCTTTGCTGCTCACCCTTACTTTCTGGGCTGACCCGATCCCAATCTCCTTGACCTTCAGCCTAAAGCAGCCACACCCCGACCTTTGAATGATCCACACTTCCTTGTAATCCTTACCCTAGCTAGCCCTATACATTTTTGTGTTTTTTCCTATTACCCTAAATATATTTAGGGACGTTGTTATTCGAAAATTTGGTTTATACTATTTTGTATTTTCTACTAGCGTTCTCATTATTTTCAGTAGCGCAACCTTACACCGCGCGTATTTTGTTACATGTTCCTTATTTTCACTATGCAAGCTTTCGAAGTTATTTGATCGATACATTATCCTAAAATGTTTTAACCTACCGACTAATCTTTCACTACCTTATTGTCGTTCTTTTATTTTTCGGGTATTGTGCCTATGTTTACTATTATAAATGATTGTGCCTTATACTTATTATTTCTGACGTGCTACCTTTGATATACTTATACGTACACATATTCGAATTTCGATTTTATCGAGTACGACTCAAATAATATTGTTCGTTATTGTTGTTATTTATATTCTCGTATACATGTAGTTGCCCCTATAGTTGTTCCTGCCTTATACTTATTTAGACCTATCTTTTGTATGTTGTTCTTACATATTTATACCTTCAAATTTCTTTATCTGCCTATTTCAAGTAAAGCATTATGTGTTAGTTTGCAATATAATAGCTTTCACTTATGTTTGTATAACTTATCGTTTATTTTAAATTTCGAGTACGAAATTTTTGTAAGGGTGGTATGATATAATACCCGGTTCCTTTATATACGCCTAAAATCCGTATTTCTTTTTAAACTATAATTTTTTTTATTTTTAATTATTTAATTATTTTAAAGAAACTCCATTAAACCCTAAAAACCCCAGCCCATTAACTATCGAGTATATATTCTACAGATTCTTTTATTTTAAGTTTGGTTTCCAAACCAGGCCGTTTTCCTTTCCTTTATAATTTCGTTAATTTTCAATCGGCCCATACCCCAGCCCATTTCCTTTATTTAAAAATTAAACCCAAATCTATTTTCCCGAGCCCAAATCTCCTCAGCCTTTTATAAAAGGAATTCATTTTAACCCGGCCCGGCCCTTTTTCCTTTTTCCTCACCATTCTTTTATCTTTAAGCCGGCCCACTTCCTTCAACCCAACCCGGCCCGCTTCACCGACCCGACCCGCCACCTACAGTGCCCGCCTTCTTCTCCAACGGCTCTCTCCCAAGATTCCCGCTCCCATGTCCCTCGCGCTTCCGCTTCTTCCGCCCACGCTCGCGCGCCGTTACTCCCCACGACGCGCGACCCCGTCTCCTCTATCTCTCCTCTCGTACACACCCACACCCTCTATTCCTCATCTCGCTTCCTCTCTCCCTCGTCTCCTTCCTCCTTCTCTCTCGAACCCACACCCGCAGCCACCGCCTCCATCGCCCACCACTTCCACCGCCGACGACGACTACCGATCCCACTCCCATCATCACCTTCCCTCCTCTGTCGCCATCACCCCACGCCGCCGGCCACCACGTCGGTCCCCCTCGGCATCACCCTCAACTCCGACCACCAACTCCTTGCTCTCGACGCCACCATCATCGTCGTCATCTTCACCTCCCTCACCTCCTCCCAACGCCTACCCGAAGCCCCGGCTGCACCCTACCCGACTCCAAGCTCCAGTTCCCACCTCCTCCTTCGATCTCTGCACCCAACCGAGCCCTCCTCCGTTTTTCCTTCACTCTCACCCATCCCCGGCCACCTCCTTTCCCCGAGCACCCTCACCTGCACGCCCCCTCTCCTCACCCAACTCGAGGCCACTACTACACCACCGCGACCCACCTCGTCGCCGCGACCCACTGGAGCCACCGCCATCACCTTCTCCTTCCAAGCACCACCGAACCCTCATGCACCCCACTCCCCCTACGACGACGTCATGACTGCAGCCACCTCGGGCCCACGTCGCCTGCTTCACGTCGTCGCTTCACCACCTCCCTTCGCCACCAGCTGCCAAGCCGTCAAGACCGTGCCAAGCTTGAGCCGAGGTCGAGTTGCTGTATCGTGTCTAGCCACGCTTGCGTCGTGATCGTGCCGTTTCCGTTGTCGTAGATCACCGCTGTTGCCGTGCCACTGCCGTGCGCCTCCAGGCAAGTATTTTACTTGCTCACATGCTAATTTACTCGTGTTACAAATTCAAAGGTACAAGTTATGAATTTGCAATCCCCGATAAAATTAAACGACATACCTGTTCGATGCATGATCCCAAAGAAAATACTTATCTAATTTGACGGAACTGGATTGTTTATTTTGTCCCTTGTAGTGATGAATACCTTGTACAAGTTTCACTGGAAAATATGACCATTAACGACTAAAACGACTACCCCCAAGTTTACTCGTAAAACTGGAATTTTCTTATACCTGAAAACCGTTAAAATCGCCATAAATTATATTTATACTGGAATGATGCGTTCGAGGGCTCAAATCGAATCCGACTCGACGAACTATAACCCTATACAAGTTTCTAAATATTTCTGCACTTAAACTATGACCATATTTGGATCGGAGTGCGACTCTGGACTGCAGTCCAGAGCGACTTTGTTTACTGTGTGCTGTCCCGTAATGGGTACCACACTGTTTCCTTAACTCGTAGGTTGCGGAACTCCGCTGTTTATGAAAGGTGAATCTGTTATCCAGATAATACAAGTGGTTTCATCCTGTTTCGTTATCTTTTGTTATTTAATCTGTAATTTAAAAGATGGGGACGTATAACAGTTCCAACAGAATCAGAATTGATATACTGGTATTGAACAGTGTATATCTCCTGACGTACAGACGCAATTGAAGATCCGTCTGTTGCGTTGAAAACCTTACCGAAAACCCTAGATTTCTTTCAACTGTAGCGTCGCTAAAATCTGATCCCAACTGGGATTAAAATGCGTTGCGAAACGGACTTCCGATTCTGAAACCGGATTTCCAGCCGTGAACGCTTAAAATGAAATGGCTATAATTAATGATCCTGGAACCCGATTGGCATGAAACTAAATTCGCTGGATAGATAACTAAACATACTATTTATTCCCCGTTCATTGTTTCACTAAACTATAACCGTATGATTTATGATAAATTATGCAAGTGGTAAATTATTGATTCATGACACCCTAATCATGCTTTACATACTGTTTACGCATCATATCATACACATGTCACTGCATTGATAACCTAGTGATAACGTGCATTACCCAGTGTTAGGTATTAGTGATGATTGTGGCAAGTACGTTAGTGTTCGTGTATAAGTGAATAAGTGAAAGTGACACGTACTTGTACACAATCAGCGAACCTTATTATTCTATTGCATTGTCGACGTCTGTGGGACGCGTGTACGTGTGACTATAAGTGGTATGGGACACTTATGGAAGCTCTTGCACGAGTGTCACGGATAAGGCACCAGACACTGCCATTTATCTTAGGTATTAGTCGGGACGTGCTTGATGGAGGTCCTGCCTCCAGTTCTCGCGCAGACTTGTCACAGACCGATTGGTATTTGAGGTTATGGTTAGCGTTTGATGTAGACCACGGGGTGTGGGGTAGTTTGAGTGTGAGTTCAACAGAATCTCGGGAGTCCCTTGCCGGCTTATATATATGGAGATATATGGAGATTTACAGGGTACATGATTATTACCGTGAGTTACATGTTGGGCCCGTGGTCCCTTGCCCTTGGGTCCTACCCTTGGGTGGAGGACACTCGCGGGTGGTTGACTCTCACACTTGGACTGAAGATAGGCTTAGTGACTTGTACAGTGAGACTTAGAGACTGATAGGGATGATAGCATCGATATACATGCTTACTGTGTTGACATACTTGGCATATTATCCTACTGCTTTTACTATTCCACTGTATTGATTACCGCATGTTCATACCTATACCGTCATTGGTTTACTGCATATATATTTATTATCACTGTTAGAGTTGCCACTTGGATTTATATATTATATTGCTATTTTGTCGTTCTGACGACCTGAGTATGCATGCTCAGTGTGAGGAGAAGATTTAGCCTGGACCAGGACTAGACGTACATCACGGACATCTTGATTTACCATCCAGAGTTATACCCTTTTGTTTCCCATCAGGTCAGTTCTTATTATTGTTTTGTTTCCGTTACTGCATTTCTCATTACCTGCGCATTATTTATTGATTACCATGCAAGGCTAGAAGCCGAAGTGTGACTACGGCAGGATGTATCCTTGACCATAGGAGCATGGCTGGCCTTGTCAACCCCTCGTATTCCGTATTTTGGGAAGCGGGGCGTGACAACGATGGTGAAGTTGCTGGTGGTCGTCGGTGATGGGGATGCTCGGAGCTTAGAGCTTGGAGCTTGGAGCTTGGAGATGGTGAGTTGGGAAGCTCCGACGATGGTGGACGCAGAGGTGGCCGCGCTCTTGTGCGATGGAGCTTGGTATGCAGGGGTGGTGCTGGAGTTTTGGGTCTTGCGGTGGTTGGTCGACGGAGGTGAGGCGGTGGCGATGGATGGGGCAGTCGAAGATGAAGAAAGAGGTGAAGGAAGTGTAACATTTTCAAAAATATAAAATATTAATTTTGGGAATTTTTATGATTTAATATTATTTTATTGATTATTTTAATATTAAATTAATAATTAAATGCAAATAAATGGAGAAAAATTATGAAAAATAATGGAAAATTCTAAAATGGGTTATTTATTGGAATTATGACATTTTTAAGTTTTTGTGATTAGTTTGACACTAATTTAGTGCTAATCGCGATTAAAATCGCTAATCGGGGGTTTTTTTGGCAAATTTGTGCAAAACTTGCACATATCACTTTTTCTCACACTTGTACATTTTCTTTCATGATATTTGGGTTTACTATTCTTGTGAGAAGGTTTGGTTTTAAGGAAAAGAAAAGGAAAAGAAAAGAAAAAGAAAAAGAGAAAAGAAAATGAGGGTAGGTGAGAGAGGGGTGTGGGTTGCTTTGACCTTGAACTTAGCCATTTTCCTTCCATCATTTTCCCTCCCTCCTCATCCTCCTCCTCCTCCTGCTGCTGCTCCCTTCTTCCTCTTCCTCCTTCTTCAAATCCCCCCAAGATACACCACTAAAACATACTCAAAACCTCACACTCATTTCACAAAACATGCACACAAGCTCACAAGCTAGAGGATGGACCAAGAAAGATGGTGTTTTGGTGCTGTTGAGGAGTCATGAGTCTCTTGTGAGGTAATTCCTTTGCAATTAGAGTGTTAAATCTTGTGTTTAGGCTTTAATTCAAGTTTCATATCGATATCGGGTGAATTGGTGCACTTTGGGCAAGATTAGAGGAGATTAGAGTAATGTTGAGTTTTGACCTTGCAATTGAGTTTAAAAAGTGACCTTAGACCCTATATTGACTAGAAACCCAGGCCAATCCCACTGGAAATCCAAAAATACGGAATTATGGAACTTTTCATGTCGGTTTGTGAAATCTGTGAAGGTGTTCTGGAATCTGGAGCAACCCGGGGGCACCAAAAATAAAATTGAGCTGACAGTGAGTCGTGCAGGCACCTAGGAAGCTACCACCAAGACCCGAGCCCCTAACTCTAAACCGTGGCCGCCAAATTCATCATTCTGGCCGCAATTTGCGGCCAGAGTAGAGGGGAATGGTTCCATTTTTGTTCCAGGGCTCATTTAGCACTAGATTAGACCCCTCCTATATATAGTTTTGGCAAATGGTCATCTGGGGAAAATCTGGAGGCATTTTGGGGTGTTTTAGGCGATGTTTTCCGTATTTTTTTTATGCACTTTCTTGGTGTTTGGATTTGTATTTGGTTGCCGGGTGTTCATACATCGACAACAGGGGTTAAGTGTTGGATTTGCATGTTTGGGCCATAGGTTCCAACTTATGAGCACACCGTGCGCTGTATCGGTTTTCTGCTTTGATATTAATACGTATTGCGACTGTTTATTATTCTAGGTACCCTCGTAAGGATTCCGAGGTGAAAGAGCATGGCGTCATCGATTTCAGAAAGCGAAGACCAGGTGAGTAGATTATATCTACAGGGGGGAAGTCGGGTGGATGGCGTATAGCACCCCCGCAGTCCGTAATTAGTACTATGTAGTATATTTATGTGTGTGATAGTTATAGTGTGTTATGGTTAGTTAGGGGTAGAAATAACTAGCATAGCTCCTAGTTGCGAACCATAGGATAGATTTACACCCACCCGCTTACACTTGTGTGTTTCTTGTACTTGCACTGTGTTTGATGATATGGGATGACTTTGGAGATGAGTCGATGATGTGGGCTTGGTGCCGTGAGATCGGTGATTTGATACGATTCATATATGGGATATGACTTGTGATTCTTGTGGGCTTGGGATATGTGTTTACCCCCGCATGCATACCTTATTGATGGTATCGATTTGTACTAGACATAGAGTAGTACCCCCAGATTATATGATCTGATGATAGTGATGCTTGTTATGTGATGAGATAGTGAGATGTTGACCTGTACACAGCTATTGGGATGCCGTATGATGAATTACCGTACGAGCCGATATTGATGATAGATCCGCACTCATACTCGAGGATATCTTACGATATGACATTGAGGCGGGATCACCGACTTATATATATTTATATATATCGACTCAGATGTTAGGCGGTTTCCTTACCTGTAGTTCAGTTTGTTAGTTCAGCCGTATAGTTAGTGTAGTTGTTAGAGTAGATTAGACTTCTTACCTATTTCAAAAACTAACGAATCGTGGGCATTTTTAAAGACAGCTCAAGGGAATCTACGGATATTTCAAAAACGACGTATCTTTTCATAAAAACACCGTAGCCCCTATTTTCAAAACCCCATGATTCGTGTTATTTCAAAAGGCACCAATTGTAGGACTTATGTTAGATTAATGCAGGTTAGTTTTAGTTACGTCTAGTTTCAGCTCCCACTCCCTTTTTGTGGTTCGCTTTGCATCGCATTCTTATATTATGTTTCATACTCCATTATTAATATCATGCTGATAGGACACCAGCACCATTACCGATGATGCGTATGTACCACGTACACTTACTTGCCGGCTCACACACATCTTCATCGGTAATTGCCATGTCACGTACACCTTAGAAAATATTATTGCTTGACATAGCCTGTTAGCTAATAGTTTAGACATTGTAGATATTACCTGCTACTTCATGCATACTGTTATTCATTGTTATGCCGCATTCATGGATTATCATGCATATATTCACTATTTTACGTGCTATTGAGGTTTGGATTTGGATTTCTATGAGATTTTCTGGATTTGGAGGAAAACCGCAAGGACACAAATAATCATATTCTCTCTTTTAAAATAAAAAGTGCGGTTTTCCTATGATGTATGAGTCGTCCACCATGAGTTTGCTGATGGATTTGGAAACCCGATTCGAGGAGACGGATGAACCGTTTCGGGTACATGGTGGACCCGGTAAGGTACCCCGGGGCAAGAAGCGCGTGGTGATGACGATGTGAGCCTGGCAGGGGAGCACTACCTACCGGTGACTTTACCCGACGCGTCGGATATCCGGAGGATACCGTCGTGGTCTTGAGATGGATGGTAGGGGCCGGTCTGGACTGACGGCGCCCTAGATATTGTGGTTGAGACTTTGAGATATCAGGATATTGGGGTTTCGTTTGTGCCGATGCTAGGCACAGTTTTATGCTGATTTCATTGTGGTACCTTATTTTTAAAATACAAGGGGAAATCTCACTAAAGTATGAAAACAGTTGTTTCATGAGAATATATTCTGTTTTCACGCATTCATATCTCATTCATATGCTATATTGTTATCTGAGGCACTGACACAGACACAGGAGATTGCACTCGGGTTAGATATTTACCCTAGCCTTGTTATCGGCTGCATGTTTTATATTGAGGATTTTTATATACTGATCGTATTGACGTAGGATTATGTCTTGCATTCGGTTTCTGCTTGTAGATGTTTCTATTCACGAGTTGGCAACTCACCCCCGTTGTGCCACAGTTCTTGCAGGTTCTGCCGTACAGGTACCATTGCGGCATTTCTGGCACACTACTTTCTTGCGGGTGATTTGCTTTTGGTAGGTGGGTTCTTTCGCATCAAGAACCACCATTGTATTTATTTATTTCATTGTATCTAGAAATTCCATCAACCAAAACTTGTATATTGTTTCAGACCTAGACTTTAGTGTTGTGTTATTCGACCTTAGAGTCGCGCTTAGTTGTATTGCGGTTTTCTTGTTGCTTTGGAGCTTTCCTTTGGATTTGATCCTCGCCACTTGGCGTTGTATATTATTGTTGCACGTGTGGTTGTGACCGTCGATTGACGAAGAGCTAACTCCCGCTTGGGGATGCCTTTATCATTGCGTATATATATTGTTATCCTTGTTGTACCCCATTCGGGGCCAGTTTTACAAAAGAAACTCTGCCGAAATTTTTAGAAAAGACTGTACTGTTTTAAAAAAGCATATTCGGCTTAGTTATTTAAAAACCTTGATTTCAAACCTGTATTTCTTCACTTCTTTAAACCAGTTTCTTTATTTATTCTTAAAAATGGTTTTAGATTTCTGGGCTTTTGGCTTACTTGGATCAGATGGAGTCCTATAGACTTCATATGGTTCAAGTGCCAGTCACGTGCTCTTTCGGGTCGTGACAGGAAGTGTGGCTGGTGATGGGTTCGTGGTGGTCGTTGACGATGAGGAGAGATCGGGTGGTGGCAGCAGGGTTTGAGTCGGTCGCTAGAGGAGTTGGAAGAGTTCGGGGAGTTTGGTGGGGTGAGTGAGAGAGGGGAGTGAGCAAGATGGGATAAGGGAGAGAGGGGCTCGGTCGAGACGTGAGGAGAACGGGGACGTAAAGGGGAGAATGGGTCTCATGGCGATGGCCGTGAGAAGAGGGGAATCGTTGGAGGGAATGGTCGTTGGGAGGAAGCGAGCGGGCGCGAGTCTCACGGAGGTGAGCGCGAGAAGCGGGGAAAACACGTTGGGAAAGAAATGAGCGGGAAAAGAAAACGAGAGGAGGAAAAAGAAGAGGAGGAGGCGGGTCGGGTCGGGTAGGGGTGAGTCGGGTCGGGTAGGTTAGGATATGGGTTGGGTTTAGAGTTAGGATTTATAATTAAAATATAATAAAAATATATTTAAAAAATTGGAAAATAGGAAAAATCCGGAAAATATATATATGGGGACTGGGGATTTACAGACCTCAAACCAGATGCAATTGTTTCTGATTCCTTGTTCACTTGGTCCGTCGACCTGGCAACCTAGCTCGGCATCCCCCGCCTCATCTTCCACGGTGTCGGCTGTAGGGTATTTTTCGTCACCCTATTAAGATGAGAATATGCGCGCGCTTGTCAGGCGCATTACAGATTCCCCCTGCCTAGGGTAGGCTGGGGTTTATTGATTGTGGAGATCCGAATCTCCGGCAACCGCGAACTAAGCTGCCGTTAATTACCCTCGCCTTCGGAGCGAGAGAACCTCCGTTTAACGGGTCAAACGGCTCATGCGAACTCAATGTGCAGTGTTGTGTTTTGAAAGGGTTTTGGATATATCAGGGAGGCCCGTAGAGTTTTTACGGAGGTCCCGTTACCCGGATAGCGGGCTGGGGATCAAGGGGGCTAGCAGCCCCCTTGCCGGGTGCGGGACAGCGTCCCGTTAGAAATTTTTTCTAACAGGAACAGTGTTGTGGAGTGTGTGTGTATGAAAAAAAGAAGGAAGAATAGCGTCCAAAAGACGCGTGGGTGCAAGCGCCTCACGTGCCTAGCATGCGGGCGTTGGGCATTGGCGCCTCATGTGCTTGGCACGTGGGCGCCTAGACGCTGGGCGCTGAGCATCAACAGGAAAAGGGACTTGATCCCTGCACTGAGAGCTGTGCTCCCGATTTGACTTATGGAGTTGAACTCCTGACAAAGAGGACAAGTGGGCTTAACCCCTGCACTGGGAGTTGTACTCCCAAAAAGAAAAATTTATTATTTTATATATGTATAATATTTTTTTAAGGAATTAAACTTCTAAGATATTTTCGGAGCAGATGAAAAGGGACTCTTTTCTTCTCCCTTGGCCCCTAGATCTTCCCCAAAGTGGGGGTTTTGAAGGTAGGTCTCCTTCTTCTTCCTCTCGGTTGGCCGGATCTTAGAGAAAGGGGTGAGATTTAAAAATCTCCCCCTTTTGAGATCTGACTCCCCTTTATAGGTTTTGTGGTGAAAAACTATTTATTTTGGGGAAAGAAAGAGTAAAACTCTTGATTTAATTCAGAAAATGGGAAGAAGGTTTAGAAGCTTGAGGAATGAGAAGGAGGCACAATGTAACAAGCCTAAACTTTCTGTACAAATTTTTTCAAAAATACAGAAAGGGCTAATTTTGCCCGAGCACAAATTATAAATTTGTTTTGCTATTTAATAGCAAGAAGGAGTTTGTAGCTCATTGGTAAGACCTTGCACTGCTGAACCAAAACACCAGAGTTCAAATCCCATCAGCCACATTATTTTTTTAATTAGTTTTCTTTTAAATTTTTAGAAGCCCAAGAATCTACATGTGCTTAACCCGTAAACCCAAAGGTCACACTAAAAACAGACTTTGATAATATTTTTTCAAAGGGATCACGGATGATGATGATGAGCAATGCTATGGACTCCATTTCTTCAGGATCCTGCTACCTGATTTCTCTATCTACCTGGTGTTCTCTCTCTCTCTCTCTCTCTGTGTGTGTGATATATTAGGTTAGAAAAATACATAAGCATATGTATAATAGCTTAAATTTAGTCCTCATGATATGATTGCATCAACTAAGAAAATATCTACCCAAGGTGTTTAAAAGTTTTAATTACTTTATACGAATAATACTTTCCATGTTCTGAAATATTTGTCCATGATGCCTGACGCATTCGCACGCACACCACGTGTGTAGAAATAAATATCTCTGGATTGCCATCGCAACTATGAAGTTTCGATATATCAGTATGCTATATATCTGTATTTTAGCTTTCTTTCTTTTGCATGTCTTTTAATGATTCGCAGCCGGTTCCGAATAAATTTACCAAGCAGATTAGAAAGATGGTCAATAGAAGAGAAAATGCTAACCTAGTGAGCCACAATGGATAATTTGTCATTATTAATCCATCTTCCTGAAAACGGTTTATACGGAGCAAGTATATTTCATGGTACTTGAGAAAAATATATGTTGAAGTCAAAAGCTATCAAGATTTAAATGCTCGCTTATAGTCTTCCAAGATATTTTATATTCCAAGGCAAGGTGACAATAAGTGCATGCTTTTGCATGATTTGGTAAGTAGATTCAAGGTTATGCATGGCTACGACCCTTTCTTATGGTTTCTTATCATAATTTTCTGCACACTTATAGTTTATAGATGCAGTTAGATCATATCTCTATAAGGGAAAACTTAAAATAACAACCTTTATACTAAAAAAATTATGTATGCCATTACTTAGTAGTTTATGGTTTTAAGACGCAAAAGCCATTTGAGAAATACTTTTCCTACCCACTATTAATCCATATTCTCAATATAGTCATTGAATTTGCACGCGCACATAATAAAAAGGAGAAGACGGTAATGTGGCAGAAGGAGAAGACAGTAATGTGACGGAAGAAGAAAAAAATGACATTCCTCGTTCTCTGTTTCAGCATCAATCTTCTGATATGAACTAATGATGGCTTTCACATAGGCTTTTCCCTTTAGAGACTTCTTAGTGTCCAATGGAAAGCATACATCAGATTTGTGCAGGTCGGGTTCTTCTATGACTTTTAAGAGTCTCAACTGATTCTGTAAATTACACCCTAGTTGGGTGATACTTTTACCACTTCTCACTGCAGGTGCGCTCTCTAATATCCATTTTGAATGTAATATTATCGATATTCAAAATGGATATTAGAGAGCGCACCTGCAGTGAGAAGTGGTAAAAGTATCACCCAACTAGGGTGTAATTTACAGAATCAGTTGAGACTCTTGAAAGTCATAGAAGAACCCGACCTGCACAAATCTGATGTATGCTTTCCATTGGACACTAAGAAGTCTCTAAAGGGAAAAGCCTATGTGAAAGCCATCATTAGTTCATATCAGAAGATTGATGCTGAAACAGAGAACGAGGAATGCCATTTTTTTCTTCTTCTGCCACATTACTGTCTTCTCCTTCTTCTTCTGCCACATTATCATCTTCTCCTTCTTATTATGTGCGCGTGCAAATTCAATGACTATATTGAGAATATGGATTAATAGTGGGTAGGAAAAGTATTTCTCAAATGGCTTTTGCGTCTTAAAACCATAAACTACTAAGTAATGGCATACATAATTTTTTAGTATAAAGGTTGTTATTTTAAGTGCGCGTGCAAATTCAATGAAAGTTAGATTTGAGGATACCCATGTATGAGTTGTATTCTATATATGTGTGTTTCGATTTATGATTTCGCTTAAGTGTAGGGTTGTTTTTACTTAAATTTCAAATGTATATACATGCATACTGTCTTCTCCTTCTTCTTCTGCCACATTACTGTCTTCTCCTTCTTATTATGTACAGTACTTCCACAAAATACGTGTTGTCATTTCTAAATGGAAGTTTCTCAATGCCACCATAGTAGCAGAAGATGGAATTGTTTATCGCCACTAGATTATGCTAAGCCTCGGATAGATTAGGCAAACATGATCTAGAAGAATATAATTAGCAGAGGAAATATGCAAATAAACATGCATGCAAGCTGACATTAAAAGATTAATATAACAGAGATGTCTACTGATGATTTGTAAGATGTTATCGCAGGTAGGACAACTGCCAATTCTATGGCTTGTGGCCACCAGCGACTGCTTTCTCACCACAGTAAAAATAATGAGGGACTATAACATATCATGAATTCGATATGCACCGTGATTTCATAGCATATGTCTATTAACCTATAATGTATAAGTTCTCGGCGTTGATTGCAGAGGTGCATACAGTCTGAACTAGCAAATATACGTAAGAAGGAAAAAGAAGAAACGATTCATAAATATGGTTGGGCCAGAAACAGACTTAGTCACTGAATGACATATAACTGATATTCCTTGATGTAGAAATCAATACACCTTTGATAACAAACTCATTCTTTTTTGGGAGATATATGAATAACCGACTCTGACCCTCAGCATTCCATTGAACACATGGAAATCCATCGTATCTCATATCCAGCCACCTCACTTCACCGATCCTATGATCGCCCTCTGGAGGACGCACAGCCCTAGCCGCAGCCCCAGCCCAAACCCTAGCCTTAGGTGGTGGTGATGAATGTGAATCCTCATGTGATTTTGCATATTATTGCAAGAGCGTTAATGGATTTTCAAGATTTGTACGTAGTCAAGAGCAATTGTGAGCAAGGAAAGTAAAAATAGTTTTGGAATTTTATTAAACGGTTGGTGAGCAAACTAGCAAAACGTTTTGAATGAAAATATAATGTAAAATAATTTCGAGAATCAAAAGTGATAAGCTTTGTTAATGATATAGGAGAGAAGCTTCCTTTTTCTTTTTTGTGAGAAATATTTTAGGTTTTTTTTCCTTATTTCTGTTACATCCTGACCGAAGAACTTTCACAATTGTTAAAATTCAGCATTTTGGTCAGTCCTCTCCTTTATTGATATGCATGTGATGTGAGGGTTGGATTTAACACAGCAACCATTGTTCATCAATATATATTACCAAATAAAGCTCTTTATTGTTGGTTATGTTGGTTTCATCCTATTCTTGCCTCAATTTGGTGTAATTTGAAATGGCCCACGATTCTAGGGTTTGATATGGGATGGCAATAGAAAAGAGAATTTGTTCTCAAGTTATGATCGAATACCATAATAAATTGGGAGTTGGTTAGGATTGTGAAATTGTGAAAGTAGTTGCATTTTTTTCAAGTATGATCTTGTGAAAATCGGATGAAATATTTAACATCATTTTGTTGTTATTTAGGATTAGTATCCTCTAAAGGATTTTAAGTTAAGATAATGGATATGGATCTTTTGTCAGGATAAAGAAGATCTGCACATGCATAAATACTAGTATAAGATAATTCAAAATTTGGGACAACGGATACATACCGCTAAAAGATATAAATCGAAAACCCAAACAATATTTTGTGATAAACTTAAGTGTTCTTGCAAACTAATACAAATCTTGTTAAAAATTTGATAAATTGACCTTCCCCTTCCCCAGCCCTAGCCCCAGCCCGCAGCCCCAGCCGCACCCCCAATAAAAAATTTGATAAATTGACCCTTCCCCTTCCCCGACCCCGACCCTAACCCTACCCCGACCCCGCACCCGACCCCGCAGCCCAGCCCCTGCCCCAACCCTAACCCGACCCCGACTGCGACCGCGACCCCAGCCCAACCCCAACTCGCGCGCCATGAACCTTAAGCCCAAAATAATCCAATAAATTCTTTAACTTACCTCGAGATTTACTCACCTGAACGGCTGCTGGGGCAGGGGCGACGATCTGAACGGCGGTGGCGACGACCTTAACCGCGGTGGCGACGAGAACTCCAGTGGCGACGAAACCGGCGGTGGCGACGAGGAGAACAACCTTGGCGGCGACGGCGTGGCGCATTGGGGGCTTATTTTCGCGCCCGATCGAGAGAGAGAGGGAAATGAGCGTAGGCGATCGATCTGGGATTTTATTAAATCGATATTTACTTGCCCCTACGGATATATCCGTAGGTCCTTTGTTTGCGGCTCCGTAGGGGCAAACACCTAATTAAGAATTAATATTTTTATTCTTGGACGTCTTTGCCCGTAGGGGCAACCTTTTAACCCTACGGATATATCCGTAGGGCCAAGTTATTTCTGCCCCTACGGATTAAACTATCCGTAGGGGCAACCCCCTATTTTACTAGTGGACGGGGGACACGTGGCGGCAAGAATCGGCCCGACTCGGCCCGACTCGGACGACGAAGCAGCTGAATCGGCCGGCGCCGTCGGCCGAACTCACTCGAATCCGATTGTTCCCTTCTTGACACCTGTGTCTTTTGGCCTCCCCATAACCCCTGTTCTATTCATTTTCCCTGCACATTAACAGAGCCAATTAAAACCCAATTTAAATCTTTTTAATGCATTTTTTATCAAACCCTAACCCTAATTTTTCCTATAAATATCACTCCATTTCACACCCACCTCACTCACAAACACTGCCCAAACTCTCAAGAAAAATCCCAAGAACTTTTTTGTGCAAGTGGAGTTAGAAAAATGCGAAACTCCGACGAAGTTCCGACGACGACCCTAGGAGCTCCCGGCGATGAAACGACGCACCGGCACCTCCTACCACCCCCTCTTCCTATTATATAATCTAAAAATCCAGTAAGTCCCTTCTCCCCCTTCTCTTTACTATTCTAAAAACTTAGAATTCTAAAACCAGACGGAAGCGGAGTAAATCCGACTTCCGATTCGGTTTTTCCTTAAAAATCATATTTTTCTTAAGAATAATAATACCAAACTCTCCCATCATGGTCATTAAACATTAACAAAATATCTTGACAAGTTTCGAATCAAAAGAATTTATATTTCAATTTTTATAGTACTTTTACAGAAAAATACCATATACTTTAGTTTCAACATAAAACATTATTACCCTTGCTATACCTTTAGATAGTTCACGAGATAATGACCTACCTTCTCACAACACTCATATGTAACATAGAACGATGATCTTTGGGAACATAGTTTTGAGAAAATACGATCTTACATAAAACTACTTCAAACTTATAAAAACCTTTTTCTACAAGATATGTATTTTTAACAAATCTTTGCAATACGCCGCTACAACCTATTTTGGGGAACCCGTTCGGGATGGTTCGTATTATCGCACATCCTCGGGCTTAGTAATGCGAGATGCAGACCTCCGCAAGAAGTATACGGTCTCGAAAGATTTAAAAATACAATTTCTTTAGAAAATGTGATTTCTATTATAAATAAAACTTATATTTTTATAAATAAATATATATGTAATTAATATAAAAATATCTATTTTTAATATTTATAATATTCCGCATTTCCAAAATTCAAGAAAAACATCTCATTTGCAAGAAAATACCATACAATTCCAATATTACAAATAAATACCATATATTATGAAAAATAGGTTTTATTCACTAGAAATGTCACAACGATAAAATATACATTAAAGAAAACTTTAAAGACGATAATAAAATACTTGATGTGTATTTTGAAAATTATACAAATTATTTTTACATAAACCCCCTCAAGTTATATTAAATTACAATAAAGACCCTAGTAAACATAGGTTTATGCGGGACCAGTCTCTTGAAGACTCAGGGAGCCGGAGATATGGATGCTTGCCTATTTAAGATAAACAACTTAATAAACGGTGCTATCAACACGGTAATCGTCTTTGAAAAAGACACAAATCTTGCCGTCCATGTGCAGCGGTTACCGATAACACCAAAACTTAATTCAGAATTCAATTTCTTTTCTAATTGTCTGACTCAGATTGAGTCTCAATATAATCAATCTGACTTGAATGAGATTCAAGTATAAAACTAGTATCAAATTTCAATATAACATGAATCCATGAATCTATATATTCAATCTGTTTAATCTAATCAATATATATTGACTGAACCGAACCATGAATATACATCCATCTACATGATTCTTCAGTTACATTCATTTACTGATATCATAGTTTTGGCAAGTCACCCATCTATACAATTCAATTTACAATACAATACAAACAATACAATCATGACATCGTGGGGGTTTAAGGGGTAGATTGGTACGGAAGGTGTTAAAGGTGACACGAGGTGGTCACCTAAGACGTAATTATATCAATGCCGTTGTTCCGTGGTATTATCGACGGAGCCTTGTACTCTTGATTCTGTCCACCTTAGTCTCTGGTCTATTGAGACTCCTCTCGTATACACTGGTATCTTCTGTACCAAGGTACAAACAACAACGTTAACACTAAATACAACATTATAACAACTTTAAAAGCTACTCTCTCTCTCTCTCTTTGTCTATTCTATTTCTCTCTCCTCTTTGGGACTTACCGAGTGATTGTTCGCTGACGACATTCCTTCTCTTTCTTCTTTGGAATGTTGTCAGGTGGATCGGATTTTCAAGAGATCGAGCCCACCAGCAAGGACTTAGACCAGCTAGCCTTCGACCCTGAACTCTAGATACTTGTATATTTCATTTCAGTAATTTTCATTTATGTTATGCCACTGTTAAGTATTGCTTTCCATTCCATATATTTACTTTTCAGATGCATTGTACAAAAGAATGTTAATAAATAAAGTTGTTGTTCATTACATTTGTCTTTTGTGTATATTACTTAGATACACTTAGCGTGTTTACTTCAGAGTAAATACGTAGCGGACTCGTCACGTTCTCTGCCCGTATACTGGGAAGCGGGGCGTGATACACAAAAACCCTAGAGTTTGAGAGAATGAAAAGGGTTTTTTTTTATTTCATCATCATGTTGTCTTATATAGGCTTACACATTTACGTATAGCCCCTTGGGCTATACAAAATGACATTTTGCCTATTCCATATCTCATGTGCTCATTTCTTTTGCACATAAGCCATGTGCTTTACAAAAATTTGGTTTTATACCCATTTTCTTACATTCATGCATAAAAAATTACACCAAAATTATTTATTACATGATTTTATTTTGGCATGCGGGAGGCCAGCCGCGGGGCTCGACTTGGGCATGGGCCCACTTGATCTGGGCTTGGGCCCACTTATTTGGGGTTGATTTTGACTTTGACTTGGTCAACCGGGATGCAATTTTTGACCCCAACATCGGCGCCTTCCCCCTCTGCGTCGCCATGAACATATTCGCCCATTTCCCCATCGAGTCCACGGACGAAAAACAACCTTAGAGGGGTGAATAAAGATTTATGGCAAACAAAGAGTAATTTTGCGAATATAGAAATTATGCAGCGGGATATAAAAATCCTAAACTATCATAACACAGAAACAGCCATAGAAGTGCAGAAAAGTAAATGGACACGGAAAATTGTCATCGAGATTCACCAACTCCATGGCTAATCCCTACCTGAGAATTCCTGCTCAAAATTCAACACACTATCTAATGATTTCTTGCGGGTGGAGAAACCCAGATCTTTCACTCAGGCTCAGATCCAAAACTTTGCACTTGCAGGCAGTTAACACCTAGATTTTCCGAACTCAAGTCCAAACCTTTACAACATGAAGATCTTACACATTTTTTCACTAAATCATACAAAAAAAGATTTTACAATGTTTACAAACCAACTCTAACAATCCTAACGACCTTAAAAGATAAATCAAAGTTTTGATTCAAAGAGATGAGAGATTGTATTTTTGGAAATTAACAAAAGTTTAAAAATCAAAGTCGAAGAAGTTTTTCAAGATTAAATAAGTTTTAAAAACAATCGTTTTTTCGAAACTTTTAGAAATATTACTTTTCTAAAAGAATAGAAAAGTTTAATGGTGCTAGAAAAATCTCCTCTCTGTGAAAATGAGTAGTAAAAACTTGAGAGCGTTGAGAGACGGAGTTTTCACAAATACTAGAGAGTAAAGAAAATTGAAAATCGGGTGAAAGTATTCGTGTAAAACTCTATAAAAACTAGGAAAACAATATGAACAGTTAGGTCAGTTATAATAACGGCTCCTGAATGTTAGAGTGGTTACCGGCGGTTTATAGCCGTTGTAAAATAAAAAAAATCCCACCAAAATTCAAAATTTGAAAATTTTCAAAACCTATAATGAACGTCTATCATAAACGGCTATAGGACATCCATAAGGGACGCTTATATCTGATACTTTCAGATACACGACTTTGAATTTTAAAAGAAATTTAAAAATAGATTTTGGTATTTAGGAACTTAAATTGAAATAGGATTAAAAATTTGATTCTAACCGTTTGAGATCGATTTGGCTCTAAACTCAAATAAAGTGAAAAGGTCTTGAATGTCTTCGATATCCGACTTCTCCGTTTATAGCTTTTAAATATGTATTGAGTGCGTCCGAGTCTTGCCGGAGCTTTTATTGAAATATCAATTGCAATATTGAGTGTTCTTATACTCGAATAACACTAGTTGTGTAGCGTTTTGATTAATTTGACGTGGTTAGTAACATATAGTATATTTAAAATGCGGTTTTGTAAAATAATCAAAACACAATGAGATTCATTTGTTAACAAGGACTCCTTCCTCATGGACGGACTCCCGGCCGACAGTAGGATCAAGCTCTACGGGAAAAGGCTCCTGGACCTATTCCAGAAAATCCGGTTCCTCATGATGATAGGGGAGGCCGAGGCCAAGAGCTATGGCGTGGTGGTCAACACCTGTAGGGAGATGGAGCCAACATACAATGATTTCTTGAAGTCCATCAAGAAGATCTGATGTGTCAGGCCCGTCTCACTTTGCAACAAGGCGGCTGAGGAAAAGGCACTCCAAGGGGACGTCCCTGCCGCAGAGGAGAGAATCTTGAACTGGCTCGAATCGAAGTCAGACATGTTGGTCATGTACGTGTGCTTCGGGAGCCTGTGCCATTTCAGCCCGAGGCAGCTGAAGGAGATCGCCCTTGGGCTCAAGAGCTCCGGGAAGAACTTCATCTTGGTGGTCAGGAAGGAGGCGGAGGGGGACGCAACGAACGAGAAGGACTGGATGCCGGAAGGGTACGAAGAGAAGGTGGGCGACAGGGGACTGGTGGTGAAGGGGACCGCACACGGTGGTCCTGGAGCACAAGGCCGTGGGGTGGTTCGTGACGCACTGCCGGTGGAACTAGCTACAGGAGGCGGTGTGCACGGGGGCGGCCATGGTGATGTGGCCGATGTTCCACGAGCAGTTCATCAACGCAGAGCTGGTGGTGGCAACGATGGGGCTCAGGGCGAGGATGCGGGAGGACGGTTCATGAGATGCAGGTTCATGGAGGTGGGCATGATGGCGAAGGCAGAGGAGATCACAGCAGTGGTGGGGAAGGTCTTGAGCAGGGCCAAGGAGTACAAGGAGATGAAGCGGAAGGCGAAGGAGCACAGGGGGGCGGCGAGCAAGGCGTTGGAGGAGGGAGGGAGCAGCAATGAGGACATTGAGGCCCTCATTCAGGAGCTGAAGGCCAAACAGAGCAGCAGCTAGAGCTGAGTGAGGATTTGGGTAGAGTACCGGTTACAGTTCGTGAAATCGAGCTATGTTTTAGTGTTTGTTTCATGTGAGGATTTGGAATAATCAATGACAGAATGTTTGCATTTAGCGGTCTGGATCCAACATTCATGTAACATTTCTTCTAAAAACACATGATGATATTTATACATAAGCTAATGAAAATATATGACTAAAATCAGTCCATTCTGTGATGCAACCTCAACAAACAAACTGCGCCCTTGTTAACCTCATGGCCAAGCGCGGCTAGATGTGTGCTCCGTGCGCGTTCTTTCTACAAAATGATGCAGGCAAAGTTGTCAAAGGCGCTTTTTTCCAGTAGCAATCACCCAAGATTGAAGGATATGATCAACGATTTCCTCTACACCAACTCCATGCTTCACCTACAGGAAGCCATCGAGATAAAACAGGTGAATGATTCAAAGGAAATAAGTTTCAACCGTGACTCTTTTCTTTATAACTAAATCTTGGAACTAGCTATATTCATGAAAAAAGGAGAAGGAGAATCTCAAACATCGATGAAGCAAAAGAACCAGAAAGAAAAATTTATTAGCATAAACACCCCTTCCACTCTATAAGATCAAAACCTTCAGAAACACTCAATTTTTACTGTTTATAAACAAGTTCTAGGATGGTTTTGTGGATTTGACCCTTTATAGAAAAGGTCGATCAAACTGATTTGAGTTTGATAGTAGTTGAAGGGTAGAGAAATTTCGTAAGGTAACCCCAACACAAACAAAAAGATTTTACCTACCTGGTTATTCTACAAAAAAGTGAATAAAAAATGTCTAACCAACCTGAGCAAAAGACAAAAGGCCCTCCGTCACGCATCCGAAGTGCATCGCGTTCCATAACAGCCAAGTCAGCTCCAACAGCCGGTGCTAGGTCTGTCTTATTCATCACCTAGAATTCATGAAAGCAATTTTACAAAAACCGGAAGAGAGAAAAAAAGGCCGTTCCTATAAATTGTGACTATAGTGACATGTACCATACCAGGAGATCTGCTTGGGTTATTCCAGGACCTCCTTTTCTCGGTATTTTATCACCACCAGAAACATCGATTGTGTAAATTATATAATCTGCCAGCTCCCTGATGAAGTTTGCAGCAAAGTTATCTGCATACACAACAAGAATATGGGAACATAGCTGCTGTCTTGGTCTAATAAGCCATATCAGATACAACACCTTGCAATCTATATCTCTGACAACATCAGGTTACAGTATAAGGGGGAAAAACAAAATAGCAGAAATTTATAACATATGAACAAAAAAGAAAAAAATATGCTAGAAGACCAAAAAATAGCAGAAATTTATAATGTTTGAATAAAATAGCTAAAAACATGGTAGAAGACCAAAAAATCCTCGGTCAAACAGTTCAGTAACCTCAAAAACAGCTACCAGATAACGAATTCTGAAAGGCAAACCCACTTGATTTACCTTCAATGCAACAGTCCATGTATCGGTGCAGGATGATTTTTTAATGTTAAAGAATCTGGAATGATCTCAATGCAACATCTTGTGAAGAAGGATAACTACACAATCATGGTCATCTATCATTGACATACAGTTTCAGCTTTCATCACCAGATTAGATTCCTTCAATCTATTTATTCGACCAATATAACCAGGAGAAGGCAGAGAACATGTTCCCAAGCGTAGATGGCGTATGATAATTGAGGTGGCTATAGTTGTTGCCCAAGTTGTTCAATTTTTCATCGTCAATCTATGATCGTACATATAAACACAGTGCCTCAATAAAGACCGTATACGATTTAATGTTGATCAAGGTTTCATGGTGTCAAAGCTACCTAAGATTCCTATATAACACTTGGTGTGCGTCTTCAATGGGAAGTTAGCTCATTACAACCCTTTGGCAACAAATTGCCTCCTGGCCGATCGCAGAGAACACGAAGTGCCCACATAGAGAAGATTCCAGATCACATAGACAACAAATCAAGATGGACCAACGGCTTCATGGTCATAGGATGGATCTAAATTGGTAACTAAATGGTTATGGAAGCAAAAGAAATAGAAAATTAGGATATTAAATCCTGACTAAGGAGAGTCGAATGTGATCTTCATTGAGACGTTTTGTACTCACATACAAGCATAGCAGCATAACTTGGCAATCAAGAACAGTACAATTTGACCTGAAGAGTAAGTAAACCTAGTTTGACCCACAAGCACTATATACAACATTATATTTGAATTTATAACCAATATGTATATCTAAGACCAACCCCCATCCCACATGTATTCAACATTGAGAGTTCAAAATTTATTAGACTTGAATAAATGAATATTAGTAACAAAAACATGTAATTTGTAACTTTGAAGACACAAAGGGATTAATACAAAGTTTGCCTTTATATGTTGTACTTACATACAATATATTTTCTAAGGGAAAAAAATCTCCAGGAACACATAGCTGGATACTGTAACTTCTACACTAGGATTTTCCACAATCGCCTTAATCCTCTGTTCATCGATGGGGGGAAACTACTCATTTATTTTTGGAGGGAAACAAAAAAGCTTTCTCGTGCTTACTATTTTACTTCACAGTTCATAAACCTCAACTGTCTTGAAATCATTGCTTTGATACTTGGGCCTACACCTATATGCCGTGTGGGATAGGATCCAGCCTGCTGCTCCTTGCCTATGGAGGAGATAACCATGCCCTACACATTTTCACATGGAGAATTGACGCTAGATGAAATCTAATAGGCTTTTGTCGTTTCAGTTCTGGATTCAATCTTCTTCATCATTTGCACATTCAGAATTCCAGGAATCAATTTAGAGGAGCAAAAGAATAGAAACATCAGAAATGTATTCGCTGCCATGGTAGACTTGAATTCATTTCAGATTCATGCAGATGAAACATGTCCTAATGTTTCTTAGAGGTAGAGAGTTTACAAAGGGAACAATGACAGGCACCTGTAAAGTTTTTTTAATGGATCTTTGATGATTAACAAACTGGTACAACTCAGAAAAGGTTTACTCGTTTAAACACAATGAGACAAGTGCCTACAGGTCCGTGTAGAGTTACAAATATCAATTCTGTTAATATGAAAAATTCCCCAAATTGCACAGTATAAGACTTCAGAAAAGGAAAAAAATTATCCAATTACAACATTGCTTTACTTTCTTTTTTTGAGATAAACAAGTTAATGACAAGACACCACCACCAACAATCACTAAAAGGATAAATATTTGAATAGCCCGTGTTCGCGTCAATTCCATTGTGCTTAAATTCTAGCGGCTTACTTGGTTGTATCATATTAACCCAGAAGTTGCATATTGCATATGACTAAATTTTAAGTTTCTCAATAAATTGTTATCTAAGTTAAATCTCATGGACCCATGTAGATAACAAGCACCAATAATATAACGGGAAACCCCTAATATAAAAACCATTTTGTGTTTGTAATGTCAGCAAAGTACTGTTTATTTAATCTAATTGGTGAAAATTGCTTATACTAGATTAGATAAGAAAAATTGATATCACATCTCAATTGTCTAATGTACATTTCTATTTGGATAAACATGTTGAAGTCGGAAAATGTACTGCATTTTCGAAGGAAATCCGGGAGCCCAAGCACCAAGCTAGCCCATCAAGAGAAGAAGAAAAATGTAATATGTGAATGTGAATGCAAAGAAATGTAAAAGAAATGGGCAAAAAGCCAAGGGGTAAAATGCAAAATGTGCCCATGTAAGGATATAAAAACCTATCCAAATGAGAAAACGATAACTAATTCTATTCTCTTCTCAAATTTCTAGGGTTTTGTGCCTCCACGATTTAATCTTATTCCTTAAGAAAAACCCAAAAGAGAAGAGAGCGTCCTTTGGGTCTCTCTCATCTATCCCGTCTCATCTTCTTCCTCAAATTACACATTTAAAAAAAAGAACCCATAGAAAAGAGAGCTCCTTTCTCCCCAAGAATCCAAATAACACAACATTAATCCCTGACCCAAAAAAAAGACATTGTCTTTTCCTCCTCAAATCCAAAGAAAACAAGGAAGAAGAGCTCTTGGGGGTGAAAGATGGGCTTTAACCCGGGGAAAGCATCTCTGTTGAACTAACCGCATCCGACCCGATGTCAGATCTTCCGTTGGATCTATGGAACATGGGGTCACAACCCATGTTCCCCAAAACTCACGTACATGGCACCCACGCCATGTTCGTCACCGCCTTTGGAGGGCATCCGACTCGGTACGCCACCCTTCAAGGAGGCGTCTCATCTTAAAACAAAACCCCTCACTGTCGGGGGACCACCTAACGTCGGGAAGCCACCCGACCGCAGGGGGCCACCCTGCTCTCTCTCTCACATCGAACAGCCACCCGATTCAGCTCAAACACTTACACTCCTACGTTAAAAAAATTCCTTTCGGGACGCTACCCTGAGCCTCGCAAGGGTGCCGCTGGCCCCCTTGACCCCCGGCCGCTGACCGGGCAGCAGTACCCCCGTGTGAGGGCCCCCCGCACCGTTTCAGACACAATTACACATGCATATAGTTCAGAGTGAGTTCGCATGAGACGCATGACCCGTTACTCGGCGCGTGTCAAAACAGGAGGTAATTAACAGCAGCTTTGGTCACAGCAGCTGGAAATTAGAACCCCACAATCAATAAACCGCTACCTGTTATGGGGCAGGGGAAATCTGTACAAGCCTGAAACATGAGCGCAGCCATCTCAACGAGGCACGAAAAAACCCTACAAAACACACTTTTTGTGGAAATAATCCTGAAGGCTGTAAAGCTATGCCATCAATATTGGCTAAAAGAATTTGAAAAGACAAAAGCCCCTACTTTTGTGTGTGGCTAAAAGAATTTGAAAAGACAAAAGTCCCTACTTTTGTGTGTGTGTGTGTGTGTCTATGTATTAAAAAACAGATGGGCATTAATTAGTTGGCCTAAGAAGTCTATACAAGTGAAGTTATAAACAGAAATTCAAATTAGCCAAATGGTCAACATTCTATGACATTATTAAACAAGAGTTCAACTATGTTGTTCATCTACATTTCTTGCATAACCAAAATATCTGCATGTAAATATCAAGTGAGGTATAAAAAGTACAATACTTAAATCTTATTTCAACTTCTTTCAGCTAATATTAGCAAATTATTACTCTAATCTGAAAACATATGCATAATTAACAACCAACGTTAAGGAAAACCAATTGATTATTCATATAATCTGTTAATTAGCAGTAAGTACCTCCTCCAGATTCACAAAGTAGTATGTCTGCTTTGTACAAATTAGACAACTCTTCTAGAGGCCCGAGATTAATACTTATGTCTTCGCGTATAGCCGCATGTGGGCAGCCTCCAGTCTCAACAGCGCGAATTCTTTCCTCAGGAAGTGCTCCGTGCTTAAATAAGAATTCCCCATCCTCTTTCGTGAATATGTCATTAGTCGCCTGATTAAACCGAAAGCATTGATAATTTGACACCAAGATCACTGCCTCGGTAAACAATTAAAAGAATACATACCCTTCACTTGTGGTAACGGTTTGCACAAGCCAACATATTACTATGTCTAAAGCCATAGCAAGTGTAATCCAAAAAACCAAAAGAAACCAGGAACAACGGTATACCCAAGTTCAAAACTTAAAATCTCAGTTACATTCTAGATAAAATTAAGTCTAGAAGAGCTAAAGTTAAAAACTCTTTACTTTTTGATGGAAAATATGATATAGAAGGAAATTTGGGCAAACTATGAAATGTGACACAAAGAAAGTGTCCCTATACTGTCTGCCTATTTCCCTTGCAATACATTAATCATTCATCTCATTTAAACAAAAGCATAATAGTTCCCTCTTCTATGAGAAATTATTTGGTAAACCGGGTGCAAAGCACTTAGGCAGGATAGAGAAAGAGGGGTGATTTTTCGGGCACCTTTGGGCAGCTTCATGGGGCCAACATCTTTATTTCTTAATCATTCATGACCGGGGACATGCACCTAGTACATTGAAGAATTTTTCCTCCTGTGCCTCAGAAAGGAAATATTGGCAAGCTACACTGGTCTCTAGCTAATCTAACAAAAAAACTTGCCGGCGGTACGTGAATTCAATTTGTGTGATTATGATAGTTGAAAAAAGGGTTTCTCGTAATTAAGCAAGGGAACGTCTTGTGTATCCCTATATTGTATCTTACTATAAGTAAATAATCCTTACATAAGATTTCTAGACAATGCATTAGCCCAAAATCTTCAATATATGATAAGAAAAATAAGGACTACAGCTAAAACAAAACCAAAGATACGAAATCGAAGTGAACACAAACGGAATAATCGATCGGAAGCAGCAGATTCATACCGCAGCGAGGCTGTACTTGTCGCGCAAGAGCCGGCAAATCGCCAGCATCAAAGCTGTTTTCCTACAACAACAGGAATCATCAGCACATCATAAAACCCTAATTAATGTTATTAAATTGCTAAAAATCAATGCAATACCCGGTGCCGACGGGCTGCCGATCGCGACGGTGAAGGCGCGGCCGGAGAAGTCACGGGAAGGGGGTGGGGCCCGCGAGAGGAAGTGGCCTGGGGAGTAGATTGGCTCGTGGGAGTGTGGGGCCAGCCCGTCGTGGGAGTGGTACACCGTACCATCTGGGCCCACCCACGACGACGACGATCCCCCATAAGGATGATGGTGAGGATGATGATGATCTCCTTCTCCTTCTCCTCCTCCTCTATCGATAGATTAACCAACATAAATTATTAGCAAAATGTTGTGAGAGAGAGCGAAAGAGAGAGTTGTGCTTAATGATGAGAGTGGTCGTGGTCGTGGTCGTGGTCGTGGTTGTGATGGTGATGGTGGTGATCTTCGGATGCCATTGATGTGGAGCAAGAAGAAGCAGCAGCAGCGACGCTAGTGAGAATGAAGAGAGTGAAAGAGAGTGCCCTAATAATTAGAACAAAAGGGATTGAGAAAAGGGCAGTGTTCAGTTGACTCGTTGACCTTGAGGAGGGTAATGGCTCAAGCCTTCATCACAAATTGTTGGGCCTAGCAGGCCTTCTTTGAAGTTTGTGTTTTGCACGTGCATGGCACGCGTGTATATCTTGCTTATATAAACCGCAAACGTGCGTATATCTTGCATATATAAACCGCACTGAAGGGCATGTGAGAAAAAAATTTATCCTGGAAATTATATGAAACTTTCTAAATACAAAGAATGTGTAATGAATGAGACAGAGAAAACAAATTGTTGGCTTTTCAATTTTTTTATTTTTTTTCCTTTTATTATAATAGTAAAGATATGGGCGCAGCGGGCCTCATTCGATACTTCACTCACAGTAACAAGGTTTGCTATTTTGCATTCAAGACCGACTAATGGGTATAATTAGTGGGATTTGGTGGGCCTTGTTCAAAACCCTTTAAGAGGCTCTTCAAGCTCAACTCCAGCCCGTTATGGGAAGCAACCCTAGTTGGCCTTACTCGAAAAACCGGAAAAATGATAAAATCCAACTCTAAGCTGCTAAAACAACTTCTAAAGCAAAGTTTGACAATCGTTTAACTTATTTATAATTGAATTTGAACGTTATTTTTGCCATTATTTAGGGTTTTTGATCGATGAGTAAAGAAGGTGTTTGTGCCAACAAAATACTAGAGTGGGTATGAGTGCCACACATGATAATGTTTCGTGCAGTAAGTCCTTTTAACATAAATATTGCTTCAGTTAATGTGGTTATAGAGCTTTGCGGTAGGATATACTTGGTTATGGATTTGATTCCTTACATACACATCGTGATTAAAGCTCTCACCAGGGTCTTCTTATTATGGCTTACCGTCAACTTAGCGTATCATACCAATTCGAAACAAATGACTAATTTTCCAATCTCTTGGTAAGTTGATTGCATATTAAAGAGAAAGAAATCGTGATCGCCATTATGCGTAGCTCTTGCAGTATGTCGATCAAGAGGTTTACAGCGTAAATCCCTATGAAACGAATTGAGACCTTTAATTGTTAGAATGAGGGCACGAAAAATGTACAGCCCTTAAATGCGAAATGGCAGAAAAAATAAAAGAAGAAGGAAGGAAAACATTAAGGTAACTGGAATGCTCTGGAGTCTAATCAATTTGTCAAATCATTTGTTTAGTAGTAAGCAGGATTTCATAAATCTGTTTCCAAGTGGAGGGAGTCTCTACCCAGCTAAACTTCATTAACAAAATCTCCTCATATTAGATACAAGGCTTTCTATTTAGCACATTTGTATACAACTCATGTGATAGGGATACAACAACAACAACAATAACAACAGCAACAAGATGTACTTACAAGTCATATAGTTGGCACATTGCATCACAACATAAGATGCCAAGCACGACACAAATTGAAGGAAGAAGTCTCCCATGAATAAAAATCTATGCAGCTCACCAACCAATGATATAAAACTTTAGGCACCTCACATTTGCCGTGTTACTAATTTGAGAAATATGAAATCTTTTGTAGGTGGATGTCCCTTTTATGTGTCATGTTGAAAGCTGCAAACTGGCCTTACATCAACTGGCTATCATGTGCTTTGGCTTTTAGATATATTCAAATTGAATGATTGGAAAATCTTAGGTTTATATATTCAAATTGGATGATTGATGAATTCAAGTTTTGATTGTATTGATACCTGCTACTATTTCAAACTGGGACAAACATAGCTAGCTACATAAAATATCGGCAAAGTGTTACCGATGGTCGTTGATCTGCCATTAAATTTTTTGTGATAAGTGTGTTTTTTTTTTCAAAAAAAAATTGAACAACAGTGTATACAAGCCAAAGCTCATCTCCAAAACATTTCAACAAAAAAAAAAATCAGTATATTCACAGTTAGTCAGGATGAGATAAAAAGCAAGACGAATGGAAGGAAATTTAAAGTTTCTAAACTAATATGATAGTCCATAACCTGATCCATCAACTTTATCTTTGCAATCACTGCCAGCGCCTATCAATTGATCATAGTTTATGCAGTAAGAATTTCTTCTTCAAAGTCCAAAATAAGAAATCACTGGTTTGATTCCCGTATAGGTCTAATAAAAATAACGAAAAATAGCTAATACAAGCATAGATACTTATCATTGGAGACCTTCGATTTTTATCCTTGTTCCACAAGCAAAAACATAGTTCATTTTTAGGCTATATTGTTCATTTCTTGCAAAATGAGAAGTTTGATAGAGATATGCATATGACTGGAATTGCTGCTAATAACTTTGACACAACACCAGAAATTAACATTTAGAGGATGCTAGAGAATTTAAAGCAGGGGACGCAGCCTTCCGGCTTCTTGATAAATATAGTTATATTAAGTATTTACACCAGCTATATTGTACTTTTTCGCAATATCTGTAAATGTTACTTAAGTCGCACTTTATTTATTTATATATCATAATTAAAAATTCCACAACATATAATCAAAAGATGATTAAAAAAAGTTTATATTTGAACATAGCTATAAGCTCATTTATTCTCCTAATATTCCAGGGGGCGGATCAATACAAATATTTCGCAGCAGTATTTATATTCATAAATTCACGAATAATCCAGCCAAAAAACACCATCAGATAAAGGAAAAGTTGAAATAAAAACCAGTCACTAATATAATAAAGCCAAGCAATTTCTCATTACATCAGATCATCAAGCCATATGAAGCCCTAGAACCCTAATACATCAAGAATGTACTTTTGAAAACACGATCTAAGATCCAAACGAGTGCCGATAGTAGATCAGTTACGAAGAGATCCGATCAAGATCGCGGCGGACGAGAAGACGAAGGCGGCGGCGATGGGAGCGGCGGCGGCGGAGGAGGAGGTGGGGCTAGGGGCCGGAGCCTGGGCGGCGGCGAGGGAGATCATTATGAGGATCGCCATGAGGAAGGCGGAGAGAGCCTTTGAGGTGGTGAGTGCCATCTGTCGATTTGATGAGATTTTTTAGGGTCAGTTTTTTTTTCCTTTTCAGAATTGGGGGGATTTAATTGTTTGGGGGGGGGGGGGGGGGGTGTGATTTATAGAGGGAAATGTTCGGGCAGAGGTTTGTTTGACGGGCAGCTGCCCGAACTGACAGCCTTGCGAACCGTTGGAAAGGGTTGGACCGAGTGGGGCCCACTTTAGTCTTTCCGGCATAATAATAATTGATGCCATATTTTGAAGTGGGGAAACCTCTACAGGTTGTTGTGCGAATTTTTCAAAATAAAAAAGTTATAGATTATTTCTTTCTTTATTAAGTTGGGTTTAGTTTGATTAGGATTATTTTTTGGGTTTTTTTTCTAAATAAGGTATAATAAAATTAAAATAAAATATTTTTTTTATTTCTCAAAATAGGACGGTTTCTAACCCGGCCCACCCTCGAAATAAGAGGGCGGGTTCTAGAACCCGCCCTCTATAGGTGGGGGCGAGGGGCGGGTTCCCAGAACCTGCCCCCTTCCCCTTTAATAAAAAATTTTTTAAATTAAAAACAGAAATTAATTAAATATCGACTAAAAAAATAAACGATAATATTAGTGTTGTTTTGGTTCCGGACAATTGTTATTACACTGCATATAGAATTACTATAAATATGAATCTTGTACACACTCCACTAACAAAATAAATAAGTCAAATTTAAAATACAAAAAAATCATATCTGTTTGTAAAAGGTAAATTGTACAAGTTTCTTTACAAGCGCTAACCGATTTTCTTCCGGTGCACTTGTCACGATCTCGAAGGTCCTGCCTCTGTTGGCTGTCCTGGACATCTAGTCCTATAATGACCTAGTTGTTTGCATAGGCTGTATCTGCCGTGCATTTGCTGAGGATCAGCATCTATTGTCATTCGATCTCGGCGCACCTTAGGTCTTTCGGGCCGTATTTTTTTTCTGACGGTAATACAGTCGGTGTTTGTCTGTTACCAATATAACAGTGCCAATAGCGACCGTATAGGATGAAATTTTGGATCGTATACGTCTTGATAATTGGAAACTGTGTAGTAACGGGAATCAAAATTGTAATGCGGGTTATGCATGCTGCTCGAGGCCGGGATCTTCTAGTTCGACAAAATCATTATTCGCAGCCATATTATCAATCAATGCTATTTCATTCAATTCAGCGGCATATTCCACGCTATCCTCCCCTTGATGACCTTCGTCAGTTTCATCATCATCACTGCCACACATATCAATGTCACCCGTAGCAACATAAAACTCGGGTGCAATGTATAATGGTTGAGGTCAGTGTAATGTGGATGGTTCGGAGTGAAAATACCGGAAAGATGTGGACGGACATACTTGGAATGCGCTACTTGGATCGTGTTGGAATGATGCAGAGGTATTGGAAAATTTGCGTTTAGTATATAAATTGTTCTTATATAAATTTTCCTTAACATTTTCGTATCACGAAGAATATAAATATAATCACCACTTGTTTCAGATTTATTTATCTTTGGAAGGTTGTATATGATAATCCTTACTGTTCTTCAGGGGTGCATGTAACTGCAGCACTCGATTGGGAAAATCTGTAAACAATATATAAAATATATTAGTATTTTGGTATTATAAAAAGTGGATTTATAAAATGTTTACTTTTGAATTTGAAAGTTTGAATAATGTTGTGTATAGTCGTATCCACTGAGACTAACGGTATTATCGTTAACCATGGAACAATACCCTCAGGAACTACCTCCAGCATTACCATCAAAATTACCCGTTGGAGCAACATCTAATACTTTCAATTGTTCCTTCTGAATTAAAAGTTCAAAAGAATGTTGGGCGTTTACCATACCGAAGTCTATTATCGAAAATATTGATGCATCGTCTATAATTTCAACCAATACATTTTCACTAAACACAGGCCATATACAACTTAACTTAAGCTTAATTTCACGGGGATCGTATTTCGTGATTTTAAACACTTTATTCTCGATTTCATTATAAGTTGTTGATGATTCTAATCGCATAATTCTTGCGCACCCGCCGATATACTCGGGACCTTGTGCACTTGTGACAATCTGGCCATCGTATTTACATACAACAAATAAACTTGAACTTGCCATTATTTGCATCAAACAATATCAATCAAATAATAATAAAAAAATGTTAACAACTTATATAATGATTATATTCATTGAAAAATAATTAAACGTCAAAATAAATTTTCGTACATTTGAAATGGTGCAGATGAGATTTTGTAGGAGGTGCAGATGCAAATTGGAGCAGGATGAGATTTTGTAGGAGGTGCAGATGTAAATCGGAGCAGAATGGAGAGCAAATGGGAGAGGAGAGAGAGCTGTTTTTAAAAGTGTTTGGTGGTAAAGGGGTCACGGATTTGTCTTGGATTAATTAAAATTATTTAAAATATTAAGAAGGGCGGGTTCTTGGAACCCGCTGGTATAAAATTATTGAAGAGGGCGCTTTCTAAGAACCCGCCATCTTTTTTGCAAAATGACACATAGTAAGATTTGACAACAATATGATTTAAGAAAAAAACATAAAATCTGCTCGGAAAAAACAGAAGAGATGAGGGCGGGTTCTTGGAACCCGCTGACATAAAATTATTGAAGGGGACTCGTTCTAAGAACCCGCCTTCTTCTTTGCAAAATATAATTATTATCAGTAAGATTTGACAACACGATTTAAGAAAAAAGCAAAAGATTTGACAGGAAAAAACAGAAGAGATGAGGGCGGGTTCTTAGAACACGCCCACATAAAATTATTGAAGGGGGCGCGTTCTAAGAACCCGCCCTCTTCTTTACAAAATGATAATTATTATCAGTAAGATATGACAAGACAAAAAAACAGAAGAGATTTGATAACACAAAAAAACAGAAATGATAATTATTATTGAAGGGATTTGACAACACAAAAAAATAATTAAAAAACACAAAAAAACAGAAATGACAATTTGATTTGACATGACAACATACAACATAATATGGAAAAATTGTATCGTTCTGTTTGCAAAGATGAGGGTGGGTTCTCGTAACCCGCCCTTCTTTCCCTATAAAGCCTCGTCCTCTTCAGTATGATTTTCGCTATCTTTATTTCACTATTTCTAACCAAATTCTCTTCTAAACTCATATCTCCTATCTAAATCTTTCAGTGATTGTAATTTCAAAATAATTTCAATGGAGAATCAACCATTCGACAAATCACTGCTCGTAAATCAAAACGAATATAGATCTTTCAGTATATTACACGGGGAGGAAAGATTCAAAATTTATTCAATTTGTTTTAATTCCCCATTTTTTTTAATTATAATAGTTGAAAATAATATGATTAAATTTTGTAGGGTGGAGATAATTTTACAGTCGTTGGTCATAGTTCTGACAAGTGGCAAGTTATGGATAATCGTATAATCGAGCGGATTCGAAGAGCCGGATTTTATGAAGCTTCATTGCTTCGTCATATCCAAATCGACCACTCGTTACCTCTCTTGTTGAGCGTTGGAGAAAAGAGACCCACACTTTTCAACTTAGATGGGTTGAGACCACTATCACACTCTAGGATATTGGCATCTTACTTGGTTTACGGATGAATGGGCTTGGATTGGTCGGAGGTAAAATTGTGGGTCCAGATACCGAGTACCCATACTGGGATACATAAACCGAGTCTGCTATCGGACATGTATAATTTATAATTTTTTAAATCAAAAGTTTAAGTATGTTACAGTGATATTAATTAACAATTATTTGTAAAATTCAGGCACCGGGAGGCTATACTAAGGGGTATAAGATCAATTTAAACTGGCTCAAACATACATTTACTAATATCCCTGATGAAGTCTTGGATTGACATACACGTGCCTACATTCTGTACATGATCGGTTCTTGGTTGATGCCGGAGCAATCGGCAACGCATGTCCATCCTTTATACCTTGGGTTTCTTACGGACTTTGATGTGTGTGGACGGTATGTTTGGGGAGCAGGGGTCCCGGCCTATCTTTACAAGGACTAGATAAGGCATGTGCTCCTACAAAGAATAAAATTGTGGCTGCATTACATTACTTCAGGTACATTCCTTGTTTTTAACAGCTAGACGTTTGCAAAATTGTAATATTGGTTGTTTCTCTTATTATCTGACACTTTATATATAGATTTGGTCATGGCAGCACATGTGTATGGGAAGACCAGATCGCATTAATATTTCTGTCGTGGATAACTCTGGAAAGCCTCTCGGCTCTTGGTGGAGTGGCAAGAAATCTTATAAGGCTCCTCGTCGAGTACTTAGGTACTATAGAGATGAGTTTGATCGCATGGAGGCGACTCAGGTAACCATACCTTAGCTAATTAACTTTTTTGAAAATTTTAAATTAGCTTCATTACAATTTTGTACTATGTTAGTCGAGTCCAGATTTCTGCTGCTGCTGCAGAAGAAAGGGACACTTGTGGAAGGACTATAGGCGCGCAAAAGGCCTGTGCCTAGTTTGTGGCGCATCCGATCATAGCATTGGAAACTGTCCCTATAGACGCAAATCAGCTCACACAACCACCATCTACCCGCAGCAGCCAGCTATCTAGACTCCTGCAACTAGTCTTGCACTCCCAGCACCACCTCCACATGGACCAGCTCTATCCAGTCAGGCATCGATATACCGGCATACACAGAAAAATGTGCCGAGACGCCAAGCCTCCACCTTAGCAGCCATAGGAGCCAAGACAGTTGACCAAGGTAACACTAGTAAGTCTCTCCCACATTTTTAAACCCTTACATCACATTGTTATTTTTCACACACTGTCAGTACTCCAGTCACCAGGCTTTCCTTGAAACTGTTACACTTTCCTTTTTCAAATTTCGAGGACGAAATTTTTATAAGGAGGGTAGAATGTAACAACCCTAATTTTCTTATACACTTTTTCCATACAAATTTTTAAATTGTTTTTTTAAAAATCCTTAAAGGGGTATTTATTGCCTGAGCACAAGACTTAAGTAATTAATTAGCAATTTAATTACAAAAAGAAGCTTGTAGCTCATTGGTAATACCTTGCATTGCTGAACCAAGCCACCAGAGTTCAAATCCCATTCCCCACATTATTTTTTATATTTAATTGTTTTAAATTTTATAGAAGCCCAACAGTCTACACGAGATAACTCCCAAACTATCTACCGAACCTGAAAAACTGAGTATACCAGAGCCTTACTTAGGCGACCCCCCATCTCCCCAGCCCCCGACTCGGCCAAGTCGGCCGGCGGACCGGCGGACTCGGGCCAGCGCCGCCGGCCGGACTTGGCCGGTCGGCCGAGTCGTCAATATGAAAAATATGGCTTTTCATCTTCTCATACCCCCTGCACACTTTATTTCTCCAGATCGTTTCCAGAGAGCTCTTAATACTCCATTTACTCCATTTTATTACAATTTATCACATTATTTTTACAATTTTTCAATTTAACTCTTCACCTATCCTAACCTTAACCTAACCCTATAAATACACCCCTACCCTCTACCCTCTCACCCCAAAACTCTTAGCCAATTCTCTAAAAATTTCTAAGAAACTTGTGTGCTTTGAAAACGAGCACGAAGCGAAGCTACGGCGAAATTCCCGGCAAACTTCCGGCGATCGTTCTAGGAGCTCTCGGCGACGAAGCGACGCACCGGCGATTCCTTTCCTTCCATCTCACTTTCGTTAATTTCCAAAACCCGTAAGTCCCATTTTCTACCTCTCTTTTCTATTCTAAAAATACGGATTTACAAAACCCGATGGAATCGGAACAAATCCGATTTCCGATTCGGTTTCTTATAAAACTTCACTTCTCGTTAATACGATTATGCTTAAACTCTCCCATATTGACTATTAAACACTAATCAACCAAATTGATCAAGTTTCATTTCATAAAATGATGGTTATTTCAATTTATCGTATTTTCACTTAAATACCATATTGTTTCAATTATACAATTAACTTCATTAAACCTTGTTATACCTTTAAGTAGATCACGAGGTAACGACCTACCTCCTCACACTCATATGTAACATAATACGATATCCTCGAGAACTTAGAATACGGGAAAACAAATATTTTCATTTAAATACCCTTTATTTAATAAAACCATTTCTAAAAGATTTAGTATTGATACATCTTTACAAATAGATAACCTTTGAGCTAATAATAAAAATATCTAGACTCAGCCAATTAAGAACTGTCGCACTCATTAGGACAGAGGAAGCTTGTGGGCATTCAGTCGTTTATCTAAACCTGACTTTGTGGTGTCTAGGCTAGACAAGTGAAAAAGTTAACTTTAAAAGGCCCGTCTCACGGTGATTCGTGAGCAGATCCTTTCTTTCTTCACTTGTACTTACTTGGCCACAATTGGCGGTGAAGAGACGATTTGAGGTATCTCACAACTTGTCGTTTTGGACCAGTTAGGAGCAGTCTAGTTGACTTAGGAGACTCTAGAACATAGAATACGGGAAAACGACACCTTTTCATTTAAATACCATAATTAATAAAACCGTTTTCCTTAATGATTAGTATTTATACAAATGTTTGCAAAGCGCCGCTGCAACCCATTTGGGGAACCCGTTCGGGATGGTGCGGATTACCGCACATTCTCGGGCTTAGTAGTGCGAGATTCAGACCTCCGCAAGGAGCATTCGGTCTCGAAAGATTTAAAATACGACTTCATAAGAAAACGAGATTTCTGGAATATTATAGATATATACAAAAAAAATATTTTCATATAAATATATGTATATGTAACATAAACATATCTATTTTTGAAGTATTATAAATATTCCACTTTTTCTACAATATCACAAGAATCAATTTTACACTGAGATACCATGAATTCCATACAAATCAATATTATAAATAAATACTTTTATTTCTGAAATTAGGATATTTTCACTAGAAATATCACAATATAAAATTCACATTTATTACAACTCTAAAGACGAATAATAAATGCTTGTGGTGTATTTTGAAAAGTATATAAAAGTATTTTTACATAAAAAAAACCCTCAAGTTCTATAAATTACCCTAAGGACCCAAGTAAACATAGGTTTAAGCGGGACCAATCTCTTGAGCCTCAGGGAGACGGAGATGTGGGTGCTTACCAATCTTAGGTAGACAAATTAATAATGGCGTTATCAATACGGTAATCGTCTTTGAAAAAGACACAAATCCTGCCGTCCATGTGCAGCGGTTACCGATAACATCAAAACAATCAGGACTTTAATTTACTTTCTAATTGTATGACTCATAGTGAGTCTCGTGATAATCTGACTTGAATATGATTCAAGTAAAATCTACAATCTACAGTCTACAATCTACAATCTACAATCTTCAATATTACAATTCAACATGAATCCATGAATCCAATTATCAATCTATACAACTTGACTGAACCGATCCATGGATATACATTCTATTTACATGGTTCTCCAGTTACTCCATTTACATGATTCTGCGGTTGCATCCGTTTACCGATATCATGGTTCCGGTCAGTCAATCAATTATACAATCAATACAATTTACAAGACAAACAATACAATCAAAACACTACGGGGTTTAAGGGGTAGATTGGTACGGAAGGTGTTAGAAGTGACACGAGACTGTAAGACTTAATACACCTAATATGAATCCAGTTGCTGTTGTACCGTGGCATAAACGGTTCCTTGTACTATACTTGCCTCTAGTCTCTGGCATATAGAGACTCCTCTCGTATACACTAGCATTCTTCTGTACCAAGTTACAAACAACAGCATTAATACAACATTACTACAAGATAATACAACTTTAAAAGATACTTTCTTATTCTGTCTATTCTACTTTCTTCTTATCTTTGGGACTTACCGAGCGACCTGTTCGCTGACGACATTCTATTTCTTTCTTTTTTGAATGTCGTCAGGTGATTTGGACCCGTCAGAAATCGAGCAAACTGCAGAAGACTTGGATCAGTAGAGCGAAGACCCTGAGCTCTAGACATTGTACATTTTCTATTCAGTACCTTTAATTTCCTGTCATGCCATTGTTTAGACATCGTTTTTATTCCAGTTGTATTTCCTTTTCATGCAGTGTACAAAAGAATGTTAATAAATAAAGTTGCTGTTTTTATTATACCTTATCTCTTGTGTATATTTTCTTTTATATTGCTTAGTTACGCTTAGCGTATTTGCTTCTGAGTAAATACGTAACGGCCTTGTCGCGTCCCCTTCGCTGTATACCGGGAAACGGAGCGTGACAGGTTTTGTTGGGATTCTTATGACTTTTGAAAAAAGGTGGAATATTTATATCATAACAAAATAGGTATTTTAATGATAAATATACATATATTTATACAAAAATAATTTTAATATATATTTTATATTCTAAAAATCTCATTTTCTTAAGATATCGTATTTTAAATCTTTCGAGACCGAATGCTCCTTGCGGAGGTCTGAATCTCGCACTACTAAGCCCGAGGATGTGTGATAATCCGCACCATCCCGAACGGGTTCCCCAAATGGGTTGTAGCGGCGCTTTGCAAAAATTTGTATAAATACTAATCAATAAGGAAAACGGTTTTATTAATTATGGTATTTAAATGAAAAAGTGTCGTTTTCCCGTATTCTATATTCTAGGGTCTCCTAAGTCAACTAGACTACTCCTAACTGGTCCAAAGCGACAGGTTGTGAGATACCTCAAATTGCCTCTTCACCGCCAATTGTGGCCAGATAAGTACAAGTGAAGAAAGGAGGGATCCGCTCACGAATCACCGTGAGACTGGCCTTTTAAAGTTATCTTTCTCACTTGTCTAACCTAGACATCACAAAATCAGGTTTAGATAAACGACTGAATGCCCACAACCTTCCTATGTCCTAATGAGTGCGACAGTCCTTAATTGCCTGAGTCTAGATATTTTTATTATTAGCTCAAAGGTTATCTATTTGTAAAGATGTATCAATACTAAATCTTTTAGAATAGTTTTATTAAGTAAATGGTATTTAAATGAAAATGTTTGTTTTCCTGTATTCTAAGTTCTCGAGGATATCGTGTTATATTGCATATGAGTGTGTGAGGAGGTAGGTCATTACCTCGTGATCTACTTAAAGATATAGCAATGTTTAATGAAGTTAAATGTATAATTGAAACAATGTGGTATTTAAGTGAAATATACGATAAATTGAAATGGCCATCATTTTATGAAATGAAACTTGATCGATTTGGTTGATTAGTGTTTAATAGTCGACATGAGAGAGTTTAAGCATAATCGTATTAACGAGAAGTGAAGTTTTATAAGAAACCGAATCGGAAATCGGATTTGTTCCGATTCCGTCGGGTTTTGTAATCTGTATTTTTAGAATAAAAAAGAGAGGTAGAAGATGGGACTTACGGGTTTTGGAAATTAACGAGAGTGAGATGGAAGGAGAGGAATCGCCGGTGCGTCGCTTCGTCGCCCAAAGCTCCTAGAACGATTGCCGGAAGTTTGCCGGGAATTTAACCGTAGCTTCGCTTCGTGCTCGTTTTCAAAGTACACAAGTTTCTTGGAAATTTTTAGAGAGTTGGCTCAGAGTTTTGGGGTAAGAGGGTAGAGGGTAGGGGTGTATTTATAGGGTTAGGCTAGGGTTAGGGTAGGTGAAGAGTTAAATTGAAAAAATGTAAAAATAATGTGATAAATTGTAATAAAATAGAGTAAATGGAGTATTAAGAGCTCTCTGGAAACGATCTGGGGAAATAAAGTGTGCGGGGGTATGAGAAGGTGAAAAGCCATATTTTTCATGTCGACGACTCGGCCGACCGGCCAAGTCCGGCCGGCGCCGCCGGCCCGAGTCGGCAGACTCGGCCGAGTCAGGCCGAGTCGGGGGCTAGGGAGATGGGGGGTCGCCTGAGTAAGGCTCTGGTATACTTAGTTTTTCAGATTCAGTAGAAAGTTTGGAAGTTATCTCGTGTGGACTGTTGGGCTTCTATAAAATTTAAAACAAATAAATATAAAAAATAATGTGGGGTATGAGATTTGAACTTTGGTGGCTTGGTTCAGTAATGCAAGGTATTACCAATGAGCTAAAAGCTCCTTCTTGTAATTAAATTACTAATTAATTACTTAAGTCTTGTGCTCAGGCAATAAATACCCCTTTAAGGATTTTTAAAAAAACAATTTAAAAATTTGTATGGAAAAAGTGTATAAGAAAATTAGGGTTGTTACAATGTGGACGCCTTATACAGCATATTGTCTGCAAGGATTACCTGGCATTTGTATCGAAGGAGAGCCAGTTTGGCGGGCTCGATGCCCATTACTCTGCATTAATATCGTGGTCATGCACCTACCGGACCGGGTGTTGCGACAGTTCGGTAGATTACAACATATTTCTGTTCTGCCGCGTGCGCCTATGAAAATAGAGGGAGACATGCGAGGAGGAAAGGCGGAGCGTGATTGGAGGGAGCATCATCATCAATATTTGCTGAGATGGGAGGATAGGCAGCGTAATATTGCCTTACAACAAATTGGTGACCAAACAACCACCGACGCTACTGAAACATATCTACAATGGTATAAGCGTGTCACTATAAGATATCTTTCTGCTCTCCCTAACGACTTTCCAAACATCCAGCAGTACGAGCCTAGAGGCCACGTGGAACGAGAAATGATAAGTTAAATTTTTTAAATTATATTAGTTTTTAACATCCGGCGGTATGAGTCAATAATTGCTTCTTATTTTTAATGTAACGACAGGCTCGTGGGTTGCATCATATACAATCAATGATGCATGATCTATATCCGACTGATGCTGGTCCATATACTCAGGCTTTATTTTCAAATGTAGACTCATTTATTGGTGGTATATTCGGTTCATATAATATGCTTCCATATTTATCGCCATCGCGAGAGCAGCAGCATGAGCCGGCACCAGAGCCGCAGCATGAGCCGGCACCAGAGCCGCAGCATGAGCCGGAACCAGAGTTGCAACATCAGGGAGATCTAGAGCAGCGGGATCAGTGGTTTGGAACACCATACTGTCGGCAATAACCCTGGCATACTGAACAAGCGTAACAACCGGAGGAACAACAGTTTTGGGGGACAGGTTTTGCGCAACAACAACAGTCTTGGGGGTCATGTTTTGCACAACAGCAATCTTGGGGGTCAGGTTTTGCACAACAACAGCAGTCTTGGGGGTCAGGATTTGCGCAGCCATGGGGGCTAGATTTTGTGCAACAACAGCAGTATGAAACCGGGACAGGTTCTTCGCAACAACAGCCCATTTGGGAGACGAATTTTCCGTCCTACATACAGTTGTTGGGAGGCAGCACATATCCGACACATGTCCTACATTCAGGATTTGCGGAACAACAGCCTGTCCAAGACGATGCTGAAGACGAAGCAGAAACCGAAGCAGAAGAGCAGCCGCCGCCGCCGCCATATGCCCAAGAAACGGGAGGATCGTCCAGTCATCCTAAGAGGTATAGGCTTATGTCAAGCCTCCTCAGATTGGGGAAGAGAAAGGGAAAGCGATAATTGTATACTTTTACAAACAAATGATTTTTTTGTATTATAAATTTGACGGATTCATTTTGTTATTAGAATGTATACAGGATTCATATTTAAACAACAGTAATATTATTGTTTTATTTTTTATTCGATATTTAATCATCTGTTTTTAATTTAATATTTTTTTTTTAAAAAAATGGGGGTGGGTTCCCAGAACCCGCCCCCTAGAGAGGGGGCGGGTTCCTAGAACCCACCCTCTTATTTCGAGGGTGGGGCCGGGTTAGAAACCGCCTTATTTTGAGAAAAAAAATGTTTTATTTTAATAATTTTAATTTTATTATACCTTATTTTTTTTAAAAAACCTTATTTTTTACCATATGAAAAGAAAGTGCCCCTTGATACAAGGAATGAAATATTACTAGAAATTTCTACATTCCCGGAAATATAATGTTATATAATTCCAAAGAACTTTGAATTAACTCGCTTGGTGTATAATAACCATTCTGGATAGTATATATATGTGCAACGACGGCGGCGGCCGATGACGATGAGCGGATGGTGGCATAAGGCGACAATGGAAAGTGGTAGCAGTTGGCGGCAGCAAACGGCAATGGAGGTATCTAGCGGCGGAAGGTGGGGGGTAGAGGTTGGCGGCAAGGGAATGATGACTGGCGACCGGTGGGGCAAAGGCCGTGGCTCCGGAGGGATGGCCGGTGAAGGGCGACATCAAGGGGGAGTCCAGCGGGTGGAGATCGATGGCGGACGGTTGACAAACGATCGGCAAAGGGTGGGCATAGGGCGGCCGGGGTGGTGGCGGAGAAAGACCGGTGGAGGGCAACATATGTCCAATGGGCAACTGGCGGCCAATCAGTTGATAAGGGTAGTGGTGGACAGTTGACTGAGCTGTGATGAGCGACGTCGACCGTTGGGACACATCTTCTGTTAGACGGTAAGATTTGGTGTAATCTTAGATAGACACTAATCTGTGTGAAAATAGGATTCCCAAAATTTGGGGCCATAAGATTATCTTGTTAATCTTATATTTGTGGGAATATTTTTTATATCAAGAATTGCTTGATAATATTTCATTCGAATTTAGGGTTACTACCTGAATTACCGCCTACCAAGCGCATTCCAAGGAATATGATTCCCGAGTGACGCGGGACGAGAACGATAGAGCTGGTGAACATATATGTGCGGATGCAAAATTTTAAGACACGATAAATATGATGCAAAATTCTCAGACACGCCTCTGACAATAATCGCAAAACATGGCCCTCCGCTGCGGCTGCTGAGGTGAGAAGGTGCGCTTCATCTGTGTGACACCCGGCCTGTGAACTGGGATCGCTCCACGGGGAGAGATGGTAGGCCGTGCTAGAACCACGTGGGGTCTTTTGTCCATCGATCATTGACCCTTGGTCTTCTCTGCCAATCTTTCCTGCACTCTGGCAGCGTTCAGTACTTGGGCAAAGGTGGGTAGATCGAGAGACGCGATAAGTTGTTGCGGTTCAATATCGAGCCCTTGCTGGAACCGTCTTGTCCTGGCGGCTTCGGTGGCTACCATGTACGGTGCAAAGCGACTCAGCCGATTGAACTCTGCGGCGTAGACATCCACTGAGAGCCCATTCTGCTTCAATATAATGAACTTCTCTTCCATCTCGACCTTGGCAGTTGCCGGAAAGTAGTGATCCAGAAAGTATGCGGAGAACGTATCCCATCCGATAGGTTTCCCTAACCGGCTCTTCTCTACGGACCACCACGTGTGGGCCTCGTCTTCCAGCTGAATCTTCACCACATTCACTCTGTCGTCGTCAGGAATTCGAGCGACCGTCAGGAGGTTCTCTACGTTGATGAGCCATTGCTCGACCTCAAGTGGACTTACTGATCCCGTGAACATTGCTGGATGAAACCTTCTAAAATCTGAAACGGTACCCACTCTAGTTTGTGTAGTCGGTACGAGCGCGCCCTCGGGGGCGGCGGGAACAGCCGTAGATCTCTTCAGGACAGTAATTGCGGTCTCCTGTACCGCCTTCAACCCTTCGGCCAGGAGATCGGTCTTCCTTTCTTGAGCTTAGGCCAGGGTCGTCAACGCGCTAAGGATCTTCTCGGTACGATCGTGGGGCCCGACACCGGAGGAGTTGCCCGAGGAGTCCATATTTCTGGAAAGATAATCAAGGAAGAAATCAGATTCAGTCAGAGATTTCACGATAATTCAACTAGCATTTGGAAGTGAAAAGGAATGTAGTAAAGCACTGGTCAAGGGTGTAACTCAAAATAGGGATCTCTCGACAGAACTGTAATTTCATCCAAAACCCGGCGCTCTGATACCAACAAAATCATACCACGCCACGCTTCCCAAAATACGGAATACGAGAAGTGACTAGACCAGCCATGCTCTTACGGTCAGGAGATAATCCCGCCGTAGTCACACTTCGGTTTCTAGCATTACATGGTAGTCAGTAAACAGTACTAGAGTAAAGGGAAGTCACAGCTCACAACTTTATTACATTGCAATAAAAAGAGTTCGAGATATATTTATTTTGCAGAATAAAATAACTAACCAACAAACAAAGTGCTGAAAGCAAAAAAAATAGCACTGATGATGATGCAGTCTAGACCTCCGCAATCTCGAATGTTCGGACAGGGGTTTGTTTGATGGGCAGCTGCCCGAACTGAGAGCCTTGCGAACCGTTGGAAAGGGTTGGACCGAGTGGGGGCCCACTTTAGTCTTGCCGGCATAATAATAATTGATGCCATATTTTGAAGGGGAAACCTCCACACGTTGTTGTGCGAATTTTTCAAAATAAAAAAGTTATAGATTATTTCTCTCTTTATTAAGTTGGGTTTAATTTGATTAGGATTATTTTTTACTATATGAAAAGAAGGCGCGTCTTGATACGCGGAATGAAATATTACCGTAAATTTCTACACTCCCGAAAATATAATGTTATCTAATTCCAAAGAATTTTGCATTAACCCGCTTGGTATATAATAACCATTCTGGATAGTATATATATGTGCGACAACGGCGGCGGCCGATGACGATGGGCGGACGGTGGCGTAGGGCGACAATGGAGAGTGGTAGCAGTTGGCAGCAGCAAACGGCAGTGGAGGTATCTAGAGGCCGAAGGGGGCGGGGGGGGGGGGGGGGGGGGTAGAGGTTGGCGGCAAGGGAATGATGACGGGCGACCGGTGGGGAGCAAAGGCCGCGGCTTCGGGAGGGATGGCCGGTGAAGGGCGACATCAAAGGGGAGTCCAAAGGGTGGAGATCGATGGCGCACAGTTGACAAACTGTCGGCAAGGGGTGGGCGTAGGGCGGCCGGGGTGGCGGCGGAGAAAGGCCGGTGACGGGCGACATATGTCCAATGGGCAACTGGCGCCCAATCAGTCGATAAGAGTAACGGTGGACAGTTGACTGAGTTGTGATGGGCGGCGTCGACCGTTAGGACACATCTTCTGTTAGGCGGTAAGATTTGGTGTAATATTAGATAGACACCTATCTGTGTGTGAATAGGATTTCCAAAATTTGGGGCCATAAGATTATCTTGTTAATCTTATATTTGTGGGAATATTTTTTATATCAAGAAAAGTTTGATAATAATATTTCATTCGAATTAGGGTTCCTACATGGGTTACTGCCTGCCAAGCGCATTCCGAGAAATACGATTCCCGAGTGACGCGGGACGAGAACGATAGGGCTGGTGCACATATATGTGCGGATGCAAAATTCTAAGACACGATAAATATGATGCAAAACACGCATACCAAATCCAACATTTGATAATTGTGAGCAAATAGTATAAAATTAAGGCTAAATTCCACAATTGAACTTCTGAGGCCATCAATTTCGTATTAATATGGAGATTATCCAAGAGTTCAATCACCAAACAATTTTGCTTAAAGGGTCCAAATATTATATTCTAAGAAAATTGAGATCCAAAGGACCTGTATCACATTCTTCGTTTTTCTACTTCTCTGGTTTGGGTCTGTAGAGGATCTTTATGCTCGTGACCGATGGCGACAATTGCGATGTGGTTTTGATTAAACTTCTTGTCCTAGTTTGATGCTATGTTGATGATGGTGCGGGCAAGGGATAAAGGGATAAATATCAACGGCAGCCGAACAAAGACATCGACCGCAACTGATAAAAACTCCACAGAGTTAGCTCTCCAATCTCACAATTTTTAATCTCAAAATCAATTCTATTTCATTCATTGAACCAATAAAAAAAATCAGAATCTCTCAATTAAATTAAATAGAGACCCTATTACAAATTTTGCAGAAATATCCAAATAAAAATAAAATTGCAAAAAAGTACAAACTTATTAAAGTGCAAAAATCTTTAAACTAAAATTTAAATGCTGGCCCCTAATCACCAAGTATCTAATTCTAAGAAATATTGCATTGTTAGGCTTTGTATGAGCTGATAACTTCCATAATGAAATATGTATAACAAGGGTTATAAAAAAAACATCAATCATGATGGTCACAGCAGACCGGGTGATTGTGGTGGTGACTAAAGCCGCGTCAATGGGGCAGGGGACGGCTGCGGAAGGCAGCGATTACGACCATAAAATCTATTGTGATAACATGTTACAAGACTTGCACGAGGTCGGAATGTTGAATGCTCACCAACTTTAGTGGAAATGGGATTCTCTTCGAATATGTATGAGCCAATCACGAATTTTTGAAACCTCTATTTGTTTTAGCCCAAACATTTATGATATTCTATGAGGATTCTTTCAACATGTCTATACTATAGATCCATTTAACTCAAAGAATCTAGAATGTCCTTTAAAGGAAAAAAATGTATCACCAACGTCATGGAGACAAATTAGAGTTCAAACTCCGCGGCTTTTAATTCTCCCATCGACTATGCTCGTCACTTGTTAGGTTGCCAGGCATTTCAAATGTCAAGAGAGGACAATTTTTTTTTTGTTTTTGTTTTTTGGTGTGTTATAAATTTGGAGTCCAAGATCCTAAAATTAAAATTTTATGGGTTGTGAAATTTGTTATTTGGTTGGTATCGAATCCTAATTTTGGATTAGTAGATCCTTGCAAGTCTTGTTTGGTTGGTGGAAAACAATTGAGATTTGGATTTGAGAATCATAGAGAGAAAGAGATGTTTTTAACATTTAAAAAATAACGCGGTCCCTACCGATGAGTGCAAATCCAAAAGAATCCGGCCAATTTTTTAGGATTGCAAAATCCTCTTTGCTGGCGAGCACCACCACTAAAAGACAACCAAATCCTAGTTTTGGAATCTCTCCACCGAACACAAGATCCTTAAATTCTCGCTCTTTTTTGGGATTGTGGAATCCAAATAGTGCGAAATCCCGGTAAACCTATAACCTAACAGGTCTAAAGAGATAGAAATAAGAACAATAAAAGTGTGATCTTCCTTTAATTGCTAGCTATGTGATAATGCCTAGGTCTGCTATGGCTTAGGCTAATGTCTAATCTTCTTTCTTTTAGAAGAGTTTTCATGTGTCTAAAATATCTTTGCTAAATTGGAAGATGTTTACCAATGAACAATAAGTCGGCTGGTTTGGATACTTTCCCTTTCAGAAGAGTGTATGTTCCCTTTCAGAAGAGTGTATGGTTCGAACCCAAGAAACACCGAGAGAAGAAATGCCCACGGATCAACGTTTTCGGAGCAAATTTGTGGGTAACTGGATGCATATGTATTGTGTGCTTGTGTGTGTGGATGTGTTTGCATGTGTTGTGTGCATAGTTTAGAGTTTACGGGTCAGTGCCAAAAAAATAAAATCCGGAAGATGTTGAGGGCAAATGTTTGTTCCACATCCTACCAAACCAAACATATATTCATAAATGTATAATATGTTTGAAACTAGATAGATCTTTTCTTAAGGTCAATATCTATAGGGGGTTATTACTCAGGCTTGTTTTATATTTTTGATAAAACTTTATGGATACAATCAGGGACTCAAAACCTTTGACTGTAATCAAGGTTTCGTAACGGTGCCAACCAAGATACATCGTGATGCAAAATTTCAAAGTTCAAATGGCTGGATTAAATAGCTGAATTCGTTATGAAAAAGACCATACTAAGTCTTGAAAGAGAAAGAAAAATAAACTACAAAAATATTCATTCTCGAGAAGGAAAAAACCCAATTAATTCAGATTAGAGCAAAGAAAATTTATTATATTTCCACATTAATTGCTTGCAACTTGAGCATTTGCTTTCATTTAGTTTGAAGATTTTTAGTGGGAACGAGAAGGTTCCATGCTCATGATGCTCAAATAAAAACACTGCAAGTAGCTGTGTGTATTAGATACGGATATTAGCGACCTTTAAATTTATACGGTCGCTAATACACGGTCGTCAATACCAGCCTCGTATTGGCGATCGTTCTATCAGTATTAGCGACAGTATAGATACAGTCGCTAATACCATCACCACATCTGATTGGTCCAAACAAGTTGTCGCGGATCACCCCTCCTCCAAATCCCAAACGTCCATTCTTTCCACGATCCAACGGTCACAGACTCCTATCACTCTCTCTCCCGGTCCTTTATATAACTCTTAATCTCTTTCATTTTTCCCCACTTCAAATCCCTACTCAAAATTTAAAAAAGATCTAGATATCAATCAATGAAGTCTTGGAAGACCAAGAAGGGCTCCGGCAGTCGCAAGGACGACGATCCCAAGAAGAAGTCGGTGACCCAAAAAGGTATATTCACAAGGACTACATGTGGATGAGTAAATATTGAGAGTTACCCAAAAAAAACTAAACTTCAAATTGTAAGAATAAGGTTATATTTCATTGGAGAATGTATATTTGTTTTTGTTATATATTTGTTATATATTCGTATAAAAACTAATGTATAAATATTTAGATAATGTTTGTTATATATTACATTTCAGTATTTTGTTATATATTATGCATGTGATATTATTGATATATATTTTTGTATTTAGATGTGTGATATATTATTGTGTAAAGAGCGGACAAAAAAGAATAGGCAGTATTTTTTTTTAAAAAAATTAAAGTTTATACCTATGGGTTTTACCTTAGGGGAAACATTTGTACCTGCAGGTTCCACCGTAAGGGCAGGCCATACTCGTAGTAGCGAGAACTCCACGTGTACGTATCAGCGACCGTATGAAACGGTCGTGCATGGTGTTTTTCGTCGCCTCATTGAGATGGGAATACGTGTCGCTTGTCAAGCGTATTACAGATTCCCCCTGTCTAAGGTGGACCGGGATTTATTGATTATGACGATCCGAATCTCCGGCAGCCACGGACTAAGCAGCCGTTAATTACCCCTCGATTTTGGAGCGGAGGGATCTCTGATTTACGGGTAAAACTAGTCATGCAAACTCAATGTGCAGTGTGTGTATATTGTGTTTTAGACGTCTCGGGGGGCTCGCAGAGTTTATGGAGATCCCACTACCCGAATAGCGGGCTGAGGGTCAAGGAGGCCGGCATCCTCCTTGCGGGGTGTGGGGCGGTATCCCGTTAGAAATTTTTTTCTGACAGGGGATGTGTTTTGAGTGTGGAGCGCGTGAGAAAAAAAAGGATGAGGAGCGTCTTAAGGACGCGTGAGTGGCGCGTGGACGCCGGACATCCGGGGATCGCATGGCCGCCGGGCGCCCCCCGGGTTGCGTGTTCCGCTGGCGTTGAAACACTAGCGGAAAAAGAGGGTTAGCCCCTAGGCTGAGAGTTGAACTCCCGAGAGACTTTAGAGTTGAACCCCTAAACAGGAATTGGATGTAGATTTGGAGTTAAACTCACAAAAGATTTGGATTTGGAGCTAAACTCCTAAAAGATCTGGATTTGGAGTTGAACTCCTTTGAGAATTTGGAATTAAACTCCTCAAAAAAATTTGGAGATGATCAAAGGGGACCTTTTTCTTTTTCCTCGAAATGGGATTTTTGGAGATGGATCTTCTTCCTCCTTCTCTCTTTTTGCTGGATCTTGGAGAAAAGGAGATGTGAGATTAAAAATCTCCTTTTTAGCGATTTGATTGGAAATCTAAACTCTCCTTCAAGAATTTTATAATAAAATTTTATTTAGTTTTGAGAAAAAGATAGCTAAACTCTTGATTTAATTGTAAATGAAAAGAAAGAGGGAAAACTTAAGAGAAAGGAGATGGAGGCACAAACCTTAAAGATTTTGTGAGGAATCAATTATTCTTCATTTCATTATAATGTTGTCTTATATAGGCTGATAAGTTTGCACACAGCTCCTTGGGCTTTACAAAATGGCATTTTACACATCCCATGCTTCTGCTTATTTCTTTTTGCACATGAGTCATAGGCTTTACAAAAATTAAGATTTTTGCCCATTTCTTTTGCATTTATGCATGAAAATTATATTAAACTTATTTATTACATAATTTTCTTCTTGGCATGGGAGAGACCGGCCGCGAGGATCGACTTGGGCATAGGCCCACTTTACTCGGGCTTGGACCCGCTTGCTTGGGATTGATTCAATTTTGACTTTATCAACTGGGATGTAATTTTTGACCTCAACAGGTCGCTGATACGTATCAGCCACCGAATTTATGAGAAACCTTTTGTTATATAGTCGCTAATACGGTTATTAGCGACTGAAGTTTCAGCGACCATGTATTAGCGATTGTATAAAGTTTAGACGGTCGCTAATACATTTTAGAAAGTGTTCAGAAAGTATAAACGACCGTTTCATACGTTCGCTAATATGTACAGTTTCGAGCAATGCTTCGAGCAATACGAGCATGTCTTTATATGAGCCTGTTTTTAAACATCGACCGACTCTACCAAGACTCATGACTGGTTAATTTAGCCTTTAGTAGCCAATATTAAGTTACAAATGGCTTCTTTCTCTTTTAATTTTTTTTTTGTATGTATTCACTTGCTTGCTTTTACATGCACTAGAATAAAAAGCATAAAAATCTTATTTATAAATATTTTTCGAGTAGGTGACTTTTGCATATAATTAATAATTGGCTAAATGAGAAAATACCTCCAAAATTAACCCATAAATATCCCTAAATTTCTAAAACAACCACTTTACCCATGTCAACTTGAATTGATGCCCAAAATGCCATTTATTTAGATATTGATCCAAAAATATTTCTTTTTCCCTCTTTTTTATAGACCCCCATTATTTTTCGTTATTATCCACATCTTTCAAACTTCTTTAAGTTTTTATAAATACCCCTAATTTATTAAATGACGGTTAAGTTTATTTGTTTCTACAATTTAATTTATCTATCAAATACTAACTTTACGCTTATCAACATCATCATCATCATCATCTTCACCACAACCCAACAAAACAATACTGATGGAGGGTGGAATCTCCTTCAGATGTTGCTTCCCGTTGATCTGCTGATGGCGGCGATGAGCAGCTGAGATTTGATCTGGAGACAGACTCCTGAAGCGTGTGGGTCTCAATGGGTTTGAAATTGTTGAGCCGAGCTACCTGCAAGGAAGTCCCGGGGTGGTTGGACCACCGAGGACCCTCCGACGATCAAGTTAGTGGGGTAATCCGAGCAGAGTAACAACTTAGTGGATTAGCATTGGCTTACCTCGATCGTCTAAAAAGGGGGTTTAAGTAGCGGTGGCAGCAGTTGCGGCAGGCGCGAGAATCATGCCGGCCGTTACGCTCCCGACGTCACGCCCGCGTGATGAGCGGGACCTCCCATTAATGGCGAGACATGCTCGTTAATGGGATATCGTGCTGGCATGGAACGTGGGATGTGGCCAGCGGAGATCTCGCGCATGGTGAGATTCGCGGGATGGCGGTTACGCCTGCAAACGGTGTTGTTGGTCGATCGATGGACCGAGGAAGATGACCTCGACGAGAGATCTCACGGACGAGCGGGAGAGCCGAGGCATCTTGTTTCTGCGATGGCTCGGGAACGAGCTGTGAGGCCGGGGAGGCCAATTGTGCTGGGGCTCGGGGGCGAGCCAACGCCTGCTCGGTAGGACGAGCATAGGGGTGGTTTGGTCGGCTGCTGTAGGCTCTTTCTTGCACGCTCTGGGACACGTCATCTGCCACATGTCATGATCTGGGAGATCACCGATATCGAGCGTCCTCATTAGCCCCCCACTCTCGTCCCGACCAACTGACGGGTCGGGTTGAGAGTGGTCTGCCGGGTCACCCGAGGTGAGCTCTCTTCCGAAGATATCGTCGGGCGTGTCCCCGGGCAATCCGTTGCCTTTTTCTGGAGGACGCAGGCGAATCAGGGCGAGATCTTCTGCATTAAAGGGGGACGCCGGATCGTGTGCACTTTTGATGAAGCAGCGGCCCATGTGTCGATCGTTGGTTGGCGGACGCGATGCAGACCTCTAGCGCCTGATGAGATGCTGCTCAATGCGCACGCGCCAAGTGGAGCGATCTGGGTCGTCGAATGCGAAGAGTTGTTTTTGGCGGGAGTCGACGATTACTGTTGGATGAGGGCGCCGGAGGCTATAGATAGAGGTGGAACCCTCTTCAGGGCCCATCTCTCTTCATATTTTCTCGTCCCTGATCTTGCAAGCTCGGCGCTCTCGTTTTAGGTCGGATCTTCTGCTTTCCCGAGGGCTTCTCAATCAGGTTAGATGTCTTCTTCTGGGGAGTCTGTAGATGTCTTAGGGGTAGATTCTAGGGATTCTCCCGCCGAGTCGGAGCCTCCCCGGGGAGCGAGGGTCAGATCCTCCCCCCGTGGTTGTGTGTCAGGGGCGGATCCCCAAGCGGAAGTGGCGGATGCCCCTGGTGTGCCTTCCCTGTTGAGGTACGAGGGGGATCTTGCCACTGCTCGGGACCGCTTCCATATCCCTTCTGGCTATACTTTGCGCTTGGTCGAGGAAGGAGAGAGGGAAGATCAGGTGCGGGGTAAAGAGATTGCCCTGTACCTGGAATCCTTTTGGGCCGGAATACGCTTTCCCTTATCTCCCGAGGTCGCTGCAGCGCTGTCTTACTTCGGGTTAGCCCCGGGCCAGTTAGTGCCGAACTCCTGGAGGATTCTCTTTGGGTTTTTGGTCTGCTTGAAATTGCAGATTGTCCCTTTCGGTCTGTCCATCCTTGCCTTGACTCTCATATACAAAAGTCATCCCGGCTCTCGCGCGGGCGACCCGAGGTGGGTCTATCTCTCCTTTAGGAAATGTCGGGGGAGAGCGCCCGGGTCAGGAGTCGTCGTCCTGCCTTTTTCCATCCACGGCTGGAAAAAGAAGTTTTTCTTCGTCGCGCCGCCAGAAAGTGAGGACTGGCCCGTACCCGTCCAGTAGTCTAGGGATAAGTGCCGGCAGGGAAACCCGTCCAATGACCCCGACGCGGTGAGAATGACGGCGTGGGAGCCCATTCCTCGGGCCGATGTATTGCTTTCTGAGCGGGCCCTTAGTTGGGCGGGGCTCAGCCCTGCCCAGTTCGTCGGTAAGTTAGGCTTGTATTTATTTTGATTTTTGCTTGTGTCACTGACCCCATTTTATCTCGTCTTGTGCAGAACCCATGGACTTGAGCTACCTTCGAGCGGCTATGCGCAAGCCAAAGAAGGGGTCGAGGGCTGGAGGGGCCAGCTCTTCCCGTCAGGCGCCGACCCCGGCTCCTCCGGCAGCCGTCCAGCACCAGCGCTTGAGCCTGGATCGGGCCCCGAAGTCCAGCAGGGCGCCGACTCGAAAGAGGGCTCGAGGCAGGAAGCCCAGGCCTCGGAGGCAGAGACCAGTCTGCCGCCGCCAGCTCTCAAGAGGTTCCCCCGCGCAACCCCGCGGGACCCGGCCTCCCCGATCTTGGTGGATGATGGGGAGCTCCGTTTCGAGGTGCCCTCGGGGCTCTCCGTCACCGACAGCCTTCTGCACGACATGGAAAGGTCGGCCGGGGGCAGGGTCCTCGGGGGGATTATGAGGGGGCAACTGGCGTCCATCGCCCAAGAGGCCATCCAGGTTAGTGCTCGTACTTTGCTCATTTCATCTTTCATGAGACTTGGCAATCCTTCTTCTTTCTGACCCCTTTCTTGTTTCCCCAGGTCCTCCACCACGTCGCTCTCGCTATCCAGATGGAGGAGGAGATAGGCCCGGCGGTCCGAGCCTCGGGCGAGTCCTCCTCGCTGAGGGAGAGCTCGAGGCGGGCGCTGCAAGCGGCGACGGTGAGGGTCACCGCTCTCAAGGCCGAGGTGGTGGCCGGGAATCAGAAGCTAGCGGCCGCGAAGTAAGAGGCAGCTGCCGGGAAGCAGGAAGTGGCGACGGCGAAGCAGGAAGCTGCCAGGCTCCGCGAAGCCACCCAGGCTGCCAAGGCCAAGCTTCGGGACTCCAAGGCGCTCGCCGGCACCATGAAGAATTCGGTGAGCACCCTCCGAAAGGAACTGGGGGCGGCGGTAAAGGTGGCGAAACGAGCCGACCTCTTGGCGGCGAAAGTGGTGAAGAACTTCCAGAAATCAGAAGAATTTTACGCCGTCCTAGCCTCGGCCACTACCACCATCTGGCATAAGGCCCTCAACGCCGTCAAGGCTCGGATACCGGAGTTCGCCGACCAGGATCTCTGAGCCGAATATCCTGGCGGGGACGAGGAGCGGGGGGAGGACCTCGGGGCCGAGGCCGAGGTGGAGATACTCGATGAGGGCAACGCCGAGGCCCCTGCTGCGGTCACTGAGCTTCCCGGGGATGCGCCCGGCCCTGAGGTCTGAAACCCGTCGTCTTTTTGCTTTTTCTTTTTATTTGTTTCCTCGGGAGTTTGGTAGGCCTTCGGGATTTTGTAAGGCTGGGGAGCCCACAATACCTTGTAAAAGCTTTAACTTTTGTGAATAAAGGTATTTTTCTTGCAATCTTGTTTGCACGTGTATTTTTCTTCTTGTTGTTTGAACACTTGTGTTTGTATGGGACTGCCTTTCTGTTGTGTCGTCTCTTTGTCTGGCGATTACGCATCGACTTGAGTCTGCTCTCTTGCCAAGTGTTCCAAGGCAGGCGGTAAGACGGTATCTCCATGGCCCCGAAGTCGAGGTGGAGATCGCTCAGACGTAGGCAGACCGTATGCCCCTCATTGAGGACACGTTTCTTAGTTGTTGGTGGGGCTGTAATTTGCAACTGAGCCTGTTGCCGAGCAGGGTAGCTGCTCGGTGCCTCTTGGCGAGGGCTTTGATCCTTAGCCGTTGGAGGGGCCGTAAGAGGACCGCTAAGGATGGACGAGCAGGATAGCTGCTCGGTGCCTCTTGGCGAGGGCTTTGATCCTTAGCCGTTGGAGGGGCCGTAAGAGGCCGGCCAAGGATGGCCGAGCAGGGTAGCTGCTCTGTGCCTCTTAGCGAGGGCTTTGATCCTTAAGGACGCTCGAGCGGGGTTGCCGTCCGGTGCCTCTTGGCGAGGGCTTTGATCCCTGGCGTTCTGCCAGGGACGACTGAGCACGGGTCGTGCTAAGCGGTCGCCTCTTTCAAGGGCTTTTCATCCTTAGCTCGGGAGGGGCGTAGGAGGCCTACTAAGGATGTCCGGGTGGGGTTGCCGTCCGGTACCTCTTGGCGAGGGCTTTGATCCCTGGTGGGGTGCCAAGGATAACTGAGCACGGTTGGTGCTAAGCGGTTGCCTCTTTCGTGGGCTTTTGGGTCCTTAAGGATGGCCGAGCAGGGTTGCTGCTCGGTGCCTCTTAGCGAGGGATTTGATCCCTGGCGTTGTGGGGTAGGGAAGCTACCAGCCAGGGATAGCCGAGCAGGGTAGCTGCAGGGCTGCCTCTTGGCGAGGGCTTAGATCCCTGGCGTTGTGGTGTAGGGAAGCTACCGGCCAGGGATAGCCGAGCAGGGTAGCTGCAGGGTTGCCTCTTGGTGAGGGCTTAGATCCCTGGCGTTGTGGGGTAGGGAAGCTACCGGCCAGGGATAACCGAGCAGGGTAGCTGCAGGGCTGCCTCTTGGCGAGGGCTTTGATCCCTGGCGTTGTGCGGTAGGGAAGCTACCGGCCAGGGATAGCCGAGCAGGGTAGTTTCAAGGCTGCCTCTTGGCGAGGGCTTAGATCCCTGGTGTTGTAAGGTAGGGAAGCTACTGGCCAGGGATAGCCGAGCAGGGTAGCTGCAGGGCTGCCTCTTAATGAAAGCTTTGATCCTTGGCGTTGTGCGGTAGGGAAGCTACCGGCCAGGGATAGCCGAGCAGGGTAGCTGCAGGGCTGCCTCTTAGTGAGGGCTTTGATCCATGGCGTTGTGTGGTAGGGAAGATACCGGCCAGGGATAGCCGAGCAGGGTAGCTGCAGGGCTGCCTCTTAGTGAGGGCTTTGATCCCTGGCGTTGTGCGGTAGGGAAGCTACCGGCCAGGGATAGCCGAGCAGGGTAGCTGCAGGGCTGCCTCTTAGTGAGGGCTTTGATCCCTGGCGTTGTGCGGTAGGGGGGCTACTGATCAGGGATAGCCGAGCAGGGTAGCTGCGGGGCTGCCACTTAGTGAGGGCTTTGATCCCTGGCATTGTGCGGTAGGGGATTTACCGGCCAGGGATAGCCGAGCGGGGTAGCTGCCGGGCTGCCTCTTAGTAAGGGCTTTGATCCCTGGCGTTGTGCGGTAGGGAAGCTACCGGCCAAGGATAGCCGAGCAGGGTAGCTGCAGGGATGCCTCTTGGCGAGGCCTTTGATCCCTGGCGTTGTGCGGTAGGGAAGCTACCGGCCAGGGATAGCACGGTAGCTACAGGCTGCCTCTTAGTGAGGGCTTTGATCCCTGGCGTTATGTGGTAGGGAAGCTACCGGCCAGGGATAGCCGAGTAGGGTAGCAGCCCGGGCTGTCTCTTAGTGAGGGCTTTGATCCATGGCGTTGTGCGGTAGGGAAGCTACGGGCCAGGGATAGCCGAGCAGGGTAGCTGCAGGGCTGCCTCTTAGTGAGGGCTTTGATCCCTGGCGTTGTGCGGTAGGGGAGCTACCGGCCATGGATAGCTGCGAGGGGGGCTTGTTGCGGGAGGATACGTGGACGGCGAGCAGCTCCTCGGTGAACGGTTTTGTGAGCGAGTCGGCGGCATACTTAGCCCTGTCGCTCGAACGGTGACCTTCCCGGTGCAGACTCTTGATCTTCTTCTCGAGGGCATCGAGTCGGCCATGGTACCCCGACGACTCGGCGCATTCTGATCCCAGGCCCCTGCCGTTGGTGGTCTGCGTCTGGCCTCGGCCGCGGTTCCTCTCAACGAGATTCCTCAAATCCCCGGGTGAGGTGGCACTTGAGCTGCCTTGACGAGCCCTGTCTGCGCGGCCCCGTCGGGGGAAGGTGTGTCGGTCATGCTTGGTGACAGGCAAGCTGACCGACATTTCCTCAGGAAGGACAGGCGCGCGAAAGACCTCGGGGCGGGGCGCTCTAGCAACGGACCTCGGTGTCGAGCTGTTGGGCGTCCAGCGGGTCGCAGAACGTACTGGCTAGGAGGATTCGCGGCCGTGGGAGGCAGCGAGGCGGCGGTTGGCCGTGCCAACGCAGGCTAAGTCTTCTCTCTACCCGCAGTGGTCCTGGTCACGAGGTGGGGGAGCGGTGACCTGGGGATTTTGCCCCGCCGCTTGGACGCGGACGAGCGCCTCCACAAAGGATGCGAGTCGGTCTATCCGGCCGGCGAGAGCGTTGATGGCATTCGGCGGAGGAGGCTCGTCCGTGCCTCCGTTGAGAGGGAGGCGGCGGTTGGCGCTTGGGTCTTCTTGATGATCGCTCGCCATTGGAGTGAGATCGGGAGGCGAACGTTTGTTTTTTTTGTGGAATCCAGGTTTCCCACAGACGGCGCCAGCTGATGGAGGGTGGAATCTTCTTCAGATGTTGCTTCCCGTTGATCTGCTGATGGCGGCGATGAGCAGCTGAGATTTGATCTGGAGACAGACTCCTGAAGCGTGTGGATCTCAACGGGTTTGAAATTGTTGAGCCGAGCTACCTGCAAGGAAGTTCCGGGATGGTTGGACCACCGAGGACCCTCCGACGATCAAGTTAGTGGGGTAATCCGAGCAGAGTAACGGCTTAGTGGATTAGCATTGGCTTACCTCGATCGTCTGAAAGGGGGTTTAAGTAGCGGTGGCAGCAGGTGCGGTGGGCGTGAGAATCATGCCGGCCGTTACGCTCCCGACGTCACGCCCGCGTGATGAGCGGGACCTCCCATTAATGGCGAGACAGGCTCGTTAATGGGGGATCGTGGTGGCGTGGAACGTGGGATGTGGCCGGCGGAGATCTCGCGCATAGCGAGATTTGTGGGATGGCGGTTACGCCTGCAAGCGGTGTTGTTGGTCAGTCGATGGACCGAGAAAGATGACCTCGACGGGAGAGCCCGCGGACGAGCGGGAGAGCCGAGGCATCTTGTTTCTGCGATAGCTCGGGAACGAGCTGTGAGGTCGGGGAGGCCAATTGTGCTGGGGCTCGGGGGCGAGCCAGCGTCTGCTCGGTAGGACGAGCATAAGGGTGGTTTGGTCGGCTGCTGTAGGCCCTTTCTTGCAAGCTCTGGGGCACGTCATCTGCCACGTGTCATGATCTGGGAAATCACCGATATCGAGCATCATCACACACCATCATCTTCGTTCTTGCAATCCCTTAGTCCTATTCATTCTAATTCGCTTGTCTTCTTCTTTCTTCTCTCATAAACTCTTTATTTCTTCTTCACCCTTTACTCCCAAAGTAAGAAACACGCCCGTAAAAAAGCCAAAATTTAGAAAATTCTGATCCAAAAAAAAACCTAGCATTATGCAAATCCCAATATAAAAAAATCCAAATCAATCAACACTTACAAAATAGAACACCTAAAGCAATCAAATCTTATAAGAAGATCCGGCTCGATCAAACAATTTTTGTTTTGAAAATTCGAGAGCATGTAAGAAATAAGAAGGGATCGTGAGGATATTTACATTTTTTTTGTCAAATTTAACCATTATTTAATGACATTGGAGGGTATATAAAAAACTTAAAGAATTTTGGAAGGTATAGATAATATCAAAGAATACTGAGAGTATATTAAATTTGCATAGAATTTTAGGGGTATATAAAAAAATATTTTAATTAAATATTTAAATAAAGGGCATTTTAAGAATCAATTAAAGTTGAGGGGAAAAAGTATTGGTTTTAAAAAATTATGTGTATTTCCTGCGATGGGATAAATGTTAAGGGTATTTAGTGCCATCTAGTCTTAATAATCCCCATGTGTTATCTGGGGCTTTTACTTTAAAAATACTCAAAAAGAAATAGAAAATTTTCATCCATGGAATGGTTGGTGTTGGACCACAATCCACGATGTCATTTGAAGAGGGAAACTAATTTTCTCTATAATTATTTATGATAAAGAAAGAAAATTCTATATGCAAAGCTTATTTAGACACCTTAATACCGTGGACTTGAAATCCTACCACAATCTATCCAAAAGATATAACGGTGGGATCCACAACACCAAGATAGTAATGCCAAACAAGCGGGTCCATAATGTTCGTCTCTTGGATAGATTGTGATAGGATTTCAACCCCCATAAGTTAAGCATTTTCCAAATTTTATAAACTTTTTTAAGTAATTGTTGATTTAGTATAATAGCATATACATTGTTATCATTAGCAAGCCATGATTTCCGTTTGATAAGTGTAAATTAGATTATAAACAAACGAAGGGCCGTAATGATAAGGAGGTGCAGACTTGGTTGGTGGGCCATGCAGTGTGGGGGAGAGAGAGAGAGAGAGAGCAGGTCGTCTCTTACAAGCCCATTGCAATTGCTTTCCACTCTGCAATTATAATGCCATCTCTCATGGACCTACAAAATTCATCATGAATTGCCTAGCTCACATGGTGCCTTTTCAATTTAAGAATAAAATTATTAAGAAACCAAAAAAAATCTTAATATTGTTAGGCTCTTGGAAACCTAGGCCAACTTTTTTTAGTAGCATTCCCTTCCCTTCCGGTTAAAAAAAAAAAAAAAAAAAACCCACCAGAACAGGAACCTCTGCTATATTGCCTACTATTATTGGAACAGCTCACAAAAAAAAAACATCAGAGCAAGAATCTCTACATTATTCCCTGCTACTCACTCTCCGTTAGCATGCACTCCAAATCCCTCCCCCATCCCAAATAAAACATCCCTTTTTCACCAATGTTTCAAATTTTAAGTAAATCAATCCTATTAATTTGATATTTCAGGTACAATACAAATTTCTCTCCACATGAATGCCATGGTAACCATTAAACTTACATATTTAAAATAAAAGAACCAGTAAACAGATGTAAAATTCCAAACTGTAAATCTCTCTTCCTTTTTTTTTGGTGGTGGGGGGAAGCAAATTGAAAATCTCTTATGTTCGTTGCATGCATGATCACGGAAATTACATCTCTCGCTACCGATGAAAATGCATTCAATTCCATTCTTACTTCAAAACAAACCTAAAAAATAAACAGATATTTAGATATCCAGATCCAAATGGATGGACACTCCATTTGAGAGTTATTCCACAGCCGAGAGTATAGCAACTGAGTAACATAGCCCAGTTGGCAAGTTGGATCCTAGGTGGTTGATTTTTTTTAAAAAAAAAATCGATATTTGACAGCAAGCAAGTGTGTATACTTACGATACTAAAATCAACAGTCTAGAAAACTAAAAAGAAACTAACATAAACCAAACAGAGCATCAAAATACGGCACAAAATAAAATTAAAAAATTGGACAAAAAATATAAATCGAACGATAATCCATATATATCAATCAATCTATTCAAGCACAAGTAAGAGATATCTACAGACGCTCACAGAATCACACAAAGCATCCATCCATCCATCCATCCATCCATCCTTGTTAAATCTAAAATAACAACTCTCCCAACCCCTAAAAATAACCCCAGATCTACCTTCATAAAGGTCGATCCAAACAATGCACCAACAAATATAAAAAGACACGGATCTAGTACTAAAAATACCAAATCAAATCCTCAAAACGAATAGATCAATCACTGGCGGAGAGCTCCGACGAAGACGGCGGCGGCGGAGAACAGGAAGGCGATGGCGATGGAAGCGGAGGCGGCGGGAGCGGCGGAGGTGGGGCTGGGGGCGGGGGGATCGGCAGCGGAGGCGAGGCCGAAGAGGGCGAAGATCGCAGCGGCGGCCATTAGAGAGAGAGCGAAGGATTTGGACGCCATGGATCGAGGGAGGGAGGTTTGCTTTTCTCTTTCTCTCTGCACGAGTTAGGGTTAGGGTTCTTCGATTTAAGAGAGAGGAAGGGGAGAGGATGGCTATTTATATAGAGGCGGGCAGCAGTTGAGGGGAGAGGGCAGCTGCCCGGGCTGACAGCCTGGGGTGGACAGCTGTCCCCTTGTTGGTGGACCCCACTCAAAATAAGAGATATTTCCGAATGGGTCCCTTCGATTCGTAGCGTTTCCGAAATTGGGCTCTTCCTTTGATGCCGAGAATATTGCGGTTTTCTTTTTTTTTTGCATAAACGTCCTTCTAATATCACCAATTTGCATCTTTTTCCATGATTTTTTTATTTTATTTATGGGGAGCGGTTATGCTTCTTACATATAATCTATTCCCGAGTCGGGTTCTCACAGAGAATGTTTTCGGTATTTTTTTTAGAACAAAATGAAGAATTGAGTGGCCTGAGGGCATGTCTAGTTGTGATATCATTTATTACGACACTCTTTTTTATGTTTGGAATGGAAAAGGTTTTAAAAATAAATCTTTCTTTTTTATGGTCAGTCCTTCATAAAATCAATGATTTGTTTAGGACTATAAAGCATTCTTGGAAGAGAAATCAATGATTAGTATTGTCATATGAATGAACAACAGACAATTCATATATGCAACTAAATGTTGAGGAATGGAATTTTCGAGAGATGATTATTATATCTTTTTACATCATGTTTGGCAACTTTTCATTTTCATATCTTCAATGAAATAGCTGTTTGGCTATTTCAATTCTTAATTTTTCTCAAAAAAGAAAAATCTGTGGAAGCTTGGGCACTGGTGATGAGTTGTTAAACATGAACTGCCCTAGTACAGGGAAGTTGTACAAGTACATAATGCCAAGCATTTTCCTTGTTTTAGATGGAAGTTGTTTTGAAAATACATGTAATTCCTATTCGACTCATGCTTTTGTTCCCAACTTTCTTATACAAATCCATATCCCGTGTCCTACGTGTTTTCGTCTTTGCCCAATGAACGTTAACAACTAAGTTAGCTGTGAATATTCACAGCCTCATTAACCTCTCAAAGTAACCATCCTTTGATATCGTTCTGGGCTTATCCGTTTTAGGGAAGACTCTATGGTGTGTCAGCCATATACTGCTCAGTCATGATAGAGAAAGAAATAAGGACATGTGCTCTATCAAACGAGCCGAAGAGTGTCCAAATCTTTCATGCTTGGATGCATTACACCTGACACACCGAATAATTTCTCTTTTAAAGTTTTCACATTCTTTTTATGACATGACTATATTCCATTGTCATGGGTATCTATGATTCACATCCGATCAGACCCGTATCAGATCTAAATTCCAAAATGAGTCGGAAAAGCATCAAAGGATATAAACGACAAAATTATAATTATTTTTAAATTAAGCTGTCTTCCAAAAAAAAGACCAAGTTAAAGGAGAGCACAAATGATAAACGAAGAAACATTCTCGAAAGTTTTGGACGTCTGCGGTAGGTTTGGTTTGGTGAGAAGATTACATAAGATATTAAGATTTAGTCTCCAATATATGCATTTAGAGTAATTATTTATATTAATAAGATGAAGTAAGCCCTACGTTTCCTCCCAAAAATTAATTTTGTTTGATCCCAAATGAGAACAATCATTGTCACAAACTAAGTTTCCACAATTGTTAATCAATACTACTTCCATTTTCAATATGCGATCATATCAATCAACTTGTCTAACCATATACAACTAATAAAATGTTATTTACATATATAGGATGTTGTTCAGTGGTTTTAAAAAATATGTGTATCAGTGATCTAAAAAATCAATGATAACCCAAAACTTTAAAACCCATACACACCAACTTTCCCGGTTTAAACATTTTATTACAATAAATATAAACAGCTTATCCATTCTTGCGTCCGGATAGTCTATATTTTTAACTAGGTATAAAAAAGTCATCTGATTTTTTTCACATTATAAATATTGCAGATCAACAAAAATATAGTAAGTTTTCGACGTTGAGATGTTGACAATTTATATTGAAGTTTAAGAAAACAATAGCATGATATATATAATGTATTATTACATCTTAATATGTCATACTCAATGGAAGTCTAGAAATTATTGTTGAATTAATGAAGAGTTGAATCAATCAAATTTAAGTTGTGGTAGTATAAAGAACTAGGAATGTTCCACAAGCAATGGTAGCACAAATGGCAATATTCCCTTATCAAAATCAACAACCAGCCGTATTTCTAACATTCTAAGTTATCTAACCCAGCTGTCATATGAGACCTACCATGTTGCCTACATATATTAAATGTTTTTAGTTATGTGCCCTAAAAAAAGAGACAAATGGAGATAATATCATGTTTTATTTGGAATTTTTAGTTCGATAATAATGGAGCTGGCTTAATTAACACTGTTTGGATTGTACTTGATTTTAGATTTGGTTGCCTATGAAATTATAGGGCTACAAATTGTAGTTAAACATGCGCTATTTAGAAGCTAAAGGAACCGTCGGGGTCAAAGGCACGGGAGAAAAAGCTTTCCTGGTCGATCAAGACATCAACAATCTATCCATTTTTTTTTACATTTATCGCCAACGTTTATCTTGATCAACATAATCTACATCGGAATGCACACGCAAGAGTATGCGATTCTATATATCCAACGCTTGCATCGGAAGGTCGCAAATTTAATAGTTTATCGATAGTAAAATAATCTCAATGGATCAATGTATATCAAATTACATAAAAATTTGTATATATATACTTTGGACCATGAAAATCAAATAATAAGCTAATGGCAGATGATTTTTGACCAATATAAAAGGTAAAAACTCTCTTCTACTCGGACCATCTCTTTTCTTATAATGCAGACTTCAATAATACATCTCATGCCATCAATTGATGGTCTCCTCTCTAAAACTTCACTTTACACAATATTATTACCAATACGAGTGGATCGTAATATTTAAATTAAAAGGATTGAATTTAACCATACAAAAAAACCTAGTAAAATGATAGACGAACCTCTGTATATCAAATATATTTACATTTTCTAAATCCGTCTCTAGCTCATTTTGCTTAATCATAACCATAAAAATACTCACACATCAATGAAATTTACACATGTAATCAAATTTGCATGAGACGCTGCCCATAATCTTATTGCATTTTTCCACACACGTGTCTATTCTAATGATCATTGGACCTCTAATATGCATAGGAACTATTTTATATGACTAAATACATCATTGATGACTCCCAAGACTACCTAATTAGATAATAATTCATAAATTAAGGCAGAAATCACTTCAAGAGAGATTTGTTCACATGGGAGCGAACATTTGAAGCATAGAATACTAACCATTGAGAAAGGAAAGATGAGAAAACTAATAAGGAGCACAGCAAAATATTTCCTCTCTCGTTACAGCATCTTCCCATGTGCATCACATCAACACACATGTGGCCCCCATCCAAGAGAAAAGGAACATGCTTAGCTGTACATTTCTATAGTTCGCGATCCATTAATTAATTTATAAGCCAAAAAGAGAGGGAACAAATGGTGGTAGTCTCTTGTTTTGAGAAGCTTTACACATTATCTCTTTAGTACAAGTTGCAACAATGAGCGCCCCCCCCCCCCCCCCCCCCCATATGCTATCCTTGTGGCCATGATGCTGTGTGGACATGAGAATAAAGGTTAAGGGCATCTCTACTTCAAAGGATCGTATATCATTTGCCTATAAGCTCAATCTCACTAACTTGAATCACATAATGTCAAGGGCATACATGTCATTGTCATCACTTTTACCTATGAGGTTTTCCCGTCAAAATATGATCGGATATGGAACACAAGGCTTTAAGAAATATATGACAGGGCTATCGCCGCGGTGTCAATTTGTTTTCAGCTAGTCTCAGATCAGTTGACATCCTCCAACCATGTGTTTGATTAATAGACCTGCATATCGCAACACAAAGTATAAAATTAATCTACTCTTAATTATTCTCAATTTATATAACAAACACCTTAATGATAAAACAGCACACTGATCTAAACCTGCAGTTATGTAAACAAAATGCATGTGATAACTAAACCCAACAGACATCAAATGACACTGGGATACAAAGACAAGTTTTTTTACACAACATATTCCCAAAAAAAGGATATAAGAATCAATGTAGCTACATGCTTTAATTAATTACAAAGCATGGGAGCACAGCTAAATAAGCAAAACACTTGCTAGAGCATCACATCTGCAATATTTACATGGGCTATAGTGGGTTCACCTCTGCAGTATCAAGCGCTGAATCCCTTATGGAGCGAACTCCAAGGGTTGGCGGGGATATTGAGGCAAGCTTGGGAAGCAACCTCGGCCATGGTCTCTTTCTTGACACCGGCATTGCATATGTTTGCAAGGGAGCGCATGTGCTTCATGCCGTATTGGGATAGGGACCCACAATGTACTTCAAAAGACCGGACCTGCATGAAAGGAGCTCGAGTTAAATGATAGTGTTACGAGGGTTTGGAGCATATATAATCAAGATTTGTGCGTTAGGGGTAAAAGTTTAGCCAAGCAAAACTACAGAAAAGAAAAAAAAAAAGAAATAGTGGTTGCTCATTAGTTAGGTGAGTAATATTTCCAAAAGGATTTAGGCATTAGAGATATAAAATGCAGGGACAAAAGCTCTGCAGCAAATCACCTGCCACAAATGTTGCATCCTATTAAAAATAATAAAGGTACACTACGCGCACAATGCCTCCATAAAAGACATAATTTTAATTTTAGATCCAAATGCCAAATCCTCCAGGGTTTGCATCTAACTTTTAATGGGATTTGTCCTGAAACAAAAGTTGGAGTTTATTTCCTGTGCAAACGGTGCAAGCATCCAAACAAAGTATTTGAAGCTTTTTCTGCAAATATTGTCACAGATTTCCAGTTCAGCAAACCGGATACACCTTTACCTAACAGGTTGTTGCTGAATGTAACATAGAAAGTAAAGGATGTATATTTCTTATATTTATTGAAAACTATGTGAAACTACTGATTATTCGGAATGATTAGAATCAACCATAAACTAAGATTTCAGAATGTCTCAGCTATACTTCAATGCTTGGAAGAATACCTGTCTATGAAATCTCAATAGTGCTATCAGAAGTCCTACTATAAATTGACATGGCCATTCTCTAACCAGAATGAGTTCACTTATTATCTCAAGTGTTCTGAGAAAGATACTAAATAACAATTATGCATAAAATACATCGTCTATGAAAGAGAACATGGAAAAAGCACACATGAGAAATTTTTACCAAGTATATTGCTTATTGCTCAAAATTTGGTTTCTTCATTGCCTATTTTCAGATTTGGATTATTTTTTCTTTATACAAAACAGTTCCAGCATGATATGTCATCCTAAACTCCTCTTCCATTTAATGCCATGCAGAATTTATGAGGATCCCTACGATACACATTCAAATTCTCTGATTTTTCCTAAGAATGTTGACGTCGCCAAGGATAACGATCCTTGTTGAATCTTAGATAGTGAAGATTAACCAATCAAATCGGGTTATTATACAGACAAATGGCAGATCGCGCCTGACCGATAAAAACTCAACAAACTACTAATTATGGTACTATATGTTATAAAGAGAAGATTTCCAAATCATGAAAATCATAGAAGCCAAACTAGACTATTGAACATGCGGTTTCGATAATTTTTGTCCTTGTATGTGTACACCGTTCATCTTGATCTCCATGACTCAATGCATGTATACACCGATTTTCATGTGGTTTCAATACTCTTTGACCATTTGATCGAAAGGTGTAAAATGTTCGATAATCGAAAAACGGTTAAGTTTGCAACCATCTAATACAAGGACAAAAATAATCGAAACCACATGAAAATCGGTATACACATGCATTAGGCCGTGGTGATCAAGATGAACGGTGCCAATTGTTCCCGCCAAAAAATTTGGCTCGGAGCTTGTTGTTCCCTTAAAAAATAAAGGGAAGCCCCACATGTTAAACACGTGCGCATCCACATGCAAAGCATGTAAATGCCGCTTCAGATAAGATCAAATCCTATATTGGTTCTTACGTATTAAACACGTGAACGCACGTGCGAGTCTCTTGGCAACGTCTCACGTAATATCCACGTGGGCGCTATAGACCAACGCTTTACGTGCAATGCACGTGAGTGTTCTTTTTGATAGAATTAAATTCTATATGGGGAATATTTACATGATCTTTCTTAAACTAAAAAGATTTTCTCTGTTAAACAGAGAACTTTTGAATCAAAAATCCAACGGTGAATATAAAATCACCATTCGATTATCCGATAGAATTAAATTCTATCTTAGGAAAATATTTTCTTAATCTTGTTAAAGCAAACAATAAATCTTCTCTGTTAAACAGACAACTTTTGGATTAAAAATCCAACGGTGAATAAAAGTTGCCGGCTGATCTTTAAGATCAATTTGATTGATTATGAAATCAATCATGATCTCTCAATGAGAGATTTTCTCAAAGCAGATTGATTTTTCTTTTCTCCTATAAATAATAACAAAGAGATTAAATCTCTGAGGAAGGAAACCTCCATAAGCTTCCACAAAAACAGAGAATTTAATTCTCAATAAAGAAAAAAATCTTACTGCTGTTAAACCCTAGATAAAGAAAACACAGAGATAAAAATATCTCCATTTTACCTATCATATTATATACAAGGGTTTAACACTTTAAAAGAACTTAGTTCTTTCTCTAGATCTGAGATCCACAAGATGAGGATTTAATTTTCATCGGGAAGATTTTGTTCTTGAGAATCAGAGAATCAAATTGAAAAGAATAATAGAAGAAAGGACATGAAAAATATGGAGTTATATGAAGTTTATACTCTAGGAACTTAGTTCTTCGATAATCAAGAACTTAGTTCTTAAAGAAGCAGATCCCGGATTCTCAAAACAGTGATCTTGGTAATCGTTAATGGTCAAAATACCATTAACAAAAATTTAACTTCTCTAAAAAAAACATAAATAAAGATTAAATCTCTAAAGACTCAGCTTCTCACGTAATATCTACGTGAGCATTCGAAAGATCAGAAGACAGCATCTCACGTGATATCCACATGAGCACACAGAAGCTCAAAGACTCAACGTCTCACATGAAAAGCGCGTGAGCGCCCAAGACCCATGAAAACAGCGCCTCACGTGATAGCACGTGAGTGCCATAAAACAAAACAAATTAGCGATTAGCACTATTTTAGCGCTTCACATGATAGAATATGTGAGCGCCAAGAAACATAATGCCTTACGTAATAACATGTGAGCGGGAAATAGGAGCAGCGGCTCACGTGATGTCACGTGAGCGCTAAAACAAGCAGGATATAATATCCTATATTTAAGTTTAGAATTCTCTGCTTGGTGCTTAACACGGTTGGGTAATGTAAGACTCAAAATAAGAATATGGCCTAGTGCTTAGCATCGTCGGGTAACATAAAAGCCCAACACTTAGTCTAAAATAGACCAAGTGTCTGAAGTTTTAAACTTCGTTGATTTTAAATCAACTAAGCCCATATGCTCATGATATCCATGTTGATCTTAGTCTCATATACGACTAATAATTTTCATCCCATATTTTTTAAGTTAATTTTAGTCTCACATAAAACTAACGATCCTTAGATCCACTATGATCTTTTCCCTCATATGCAGGATTTGGTTTAAGGATATATCTTTCCACACCTTTGATATATCGTTGTAATTACTCAACGTCTTCAGAGAGGTAACGGGTCCCAACAACCAACTCCTCGTCCCAATTTGATGAAAGATACGAAATTTCATGCTAATCTTCATATCGATACACCCAATATTTATGCACTTCCGTATTAATGTGCACACCTCATATTGACATGCATCCTATATAGATGCGTATCTCATATTGAGCTCCAGCTTTATATATATATGTATATGTATATATTTGAAGGAAATATAAATTCCTTCAAATTGATCGCACCCCAATATTGGACGCATCTCATGTTACCATCGTTCACTTCGCCACGTAAAATATACACGTGCACGCAAAATGAAAGATGGACAGAAATGTTCCTAAACTAATATTGGACCGAAATGTCCTTAAACTAATATTTTATCCCTAACACGGGAATGTTGGACCGAAATGTAGCTAAACTAATATTAGACCGCGATATCCTTAAACTAATGTTTGGCCCTACGGTTGGTTTTCATATTGATCCTGTATACAATCCACGGGCACAAACAAGCCATATTCCATTCATGTCTTCCATGGACCGTGATGTCCTTAAACTAATATGTTTTGCCCCGCGGACCGTCTCTATATTGACTGCCGTATAATATCCATGAGCTATTCATATATGATCTAATGATCAATTGAGCCCATATGCTCACCGATCATCCAAAAAGATATTTGATTTTGATTTATTAAGGCATTCTCGGGCAATTTTTCCCGAGAATGTTCTTTGGACCATTTAACTCTTAAAATAGATGGTTTAAGTAAATAGAGCATGGTTGTTTTCTCATCAAGTAAATATAATTAATTAATGATATCAACATACAGTAAAAACTAGATTCGTTTTCTTTTTCTTTTTCTTTTTTTGGCGGTAATGTGCACACTAGACTTACATGTGACATATCTTAAAACATGTAATTTAAACACAGTGAAATGTTTCAAATTTTCTTTTATCTGCTATACCAATTATCAAAGTTCAAAGTTAAATATTGGACCTTATGTTTTCTTATCTCAATCAAAAGAGCGCCGTTCATCCATAATAAATGACTTAATATAGAGTTTAACAAGAGAGTTGAGGAAAAGGCTGAGTTTCTTTTGGATAGTTACCATCGACTTAAGGCAGTCCCAATCATCCACTAAAGGCTGTCCCGCAGGTCGAATAGTCTTGAGTACTTCTGAGCCTTTCTCCGATCCAAAGAGGAGCTTCCCAACAAGTTCTATACTATTATCGACATGCAAACGATGACTCATCACATCAAGAAGCTGTTTTCGAGCATCAAGTTTCTTGGGAGAGCCTTCTGGTGATTTTGAAAACTGGTATCAAAGAGAAGGAACAGGTCAGTTGAAACAAAGAAACTGCAGCAAGGTCAAATGGGAATATCATAGGTTTATACTACTTATTTCGCAATTAAAGATGTCACTGTTTTTCTCTTTTCTAGTGGCAATCCCCTCTCTTGTGCATTCAGTTGATATCTGACTGTAAAATTCTGCCAATACTCTCATGCAGCTTTATAGCCAACCCTATTTTGATGAAAGACGGCAATGATGATGATGTGTATCGCAATTGATGGATCAAAATTCTTCAAAGTACTAATGGTTCAAAACCTTTATATGAATAAAGAGAATAATGGAGAACAAAAGGCCAGTTCCCTCCTGGGGCCAAATGGGGATATTGTAGGTTTATACTAGTTATTATTGCAATTAGAGATGTCACTGTGTTCTGTTTTTTTAATGGCAATCCCCTCTCTTGTGCATTAGGTTGGTATCTGATTGTAAAATTCTGTCAAAACTTTCATGCAGCTTTATAACCAACCCTATTTTACTGTAAGAAGGTGATGATGATGATGATGATGATGATGATGATGTGTATAGCAATTGATGGGTCAAAACTCATCATACTACTTATTATTCAAAACCATTATATAAATCATCAAAGAGAAAAACGGAGAACAAAGGCCATAGTAGATCCCTCCAATGTGGTCAGAAAAAAATCAACCATGCACCATTTTTTCGGACGATAGGGACCGTCCATCTTAATCTTGAGTGTCTATTGGTACACCAAATTTCATTGATTTTACTACTTTTTACCCATTGATCTAGTGACAAAAAATATTCAATTATCGGAATTTGGTGTAGCAAGTATTAGAATCACATGAAATTTGGTGTATCTAGGTTTTAGGCAATGACAATCAAGATGGACAGTTCCTATTGTGCAAAAAAAATAGTGTAGAGTAGTCCACTGTTCTCTAAAGCTCTTCATCGTCACGAGGAAGGTCATAGATTGAAGGCAACATGATAAGAAAAGCTTATCCACTAATATATAAGGAGAAGCTAATTACTTCACCAAACCCACCAGTTTAATTAAAGGGAAAAAAGGAACCTAACCTTATGCCAATAGTAAACAAGATCTGCATCTCGCTGGTTCACAGCCGTCGAAAAAGATGGTAATGAGTTATCCTCAATAAAAGTGGAATTTTCATTGGCAGGATTAAATCCCATGTACAAGAAAAGATTATCTGCGCTGAGCTTTAGATTCCCATATTGCATAACATGGGAACCAAGATTGTATGTATTATGAGCTGACGTCCTAGTTTTGACCTGAAAATACCGAAAGAAAAAAGGGAAGATATAGAAAGAATGTATATCAGTACAAGGAACGATGATACAGGTAATAAAAGACCGAGAGAACATTTTCAATCACATACTAGGTTATACTGCTGCTTCAGAGATTCACTTCGCAAATTGTGTATGTCGCTGCACATGACAGAAAATTCAGACTTGATGAGTAGGGAAAAAGGACCACATAAACACATTTCCATTTCTCGACTCAAGAAAGCATTCAAACAGACTAGAAAAATTCATGTCAACATATCGATCATGAGACAGCATAGTCCATATAAAGAGCAGCTTTTCATTCTGGAGTTTAATTACCTCCATACTTGGATTTAGATCTATTTAGTTTCCTCCTTTCAGTTTGTAGCAGAACATTCTGTTATTACTTTATACTCAATATCAAGCTAGAGTTCTGAAATGTCAAGCAAAACATAGTCTTGGATCACCGATTATTAGCTGTGCTAGATATGAAAAACCCATTCTATCTGACATTTTTTGGAAAATATAATGCAGTATATAATCTTGTTTTTAGTAATAATAGAATTAGAATTATAAAAATCTTTGAGGTCTATTCATGCCGGTTACATTTATGTGTCACATGTCACCAGTCCTAGATTTTGAAGTTGAGGAGTTGGGGCATGTGATATTTTGTCTACTAGCATTCTATAGTTTGGGAATGTTATATATGCAATTCTTTTAAATAGTTCATTCAGAATTTTATGATTTTGCACCTGTCTTCCAACCAGGAAACGCTATACAAATCCCCCAAACAAGTCAAGAACTCTGGAGGAGGGCTAGGGTACTCTCCGGGACAGTAGGTTCCCCAACTATTTTCAACGGCATTCGATGCTGTTGTTGCATACACATTTATGTCTTCTGGAAGAAGACCCTCGAAGATACTTCCAGATTGACATGCCTCAAGATAAAATACCTTTAATGCAAAAAAAAAGGGAAAAATGAGAGAAAAGAGAACGAAAAAACACAGTGAATTTGTGACTAAGAATAAACAATTTTTAAATTATTTGAGAAAATCAGTAGGTTACCATGCTTTTATAGGTTCCCATGGCATGCTTTTTCTTTAGCACAGCTACTAAGTCGTCAGCATAAAGGTAAGGGTAGGTAGGCATACCTGGCAATTAAATACAACATAGAGAAAGAAGCGGTCAGTATATTTCTTCAAATATCAACAATAAATGTTATTAAAGAACAAAGAGAAAGTAACACGAAATGAAGCTTATGCATAGCCTCCACTGACTTTCTAATAGTTGAGCAATAATTTTTAATAAGGTCATGCAATTTTTATCATATATCATAATCATTGCCCACAATTTTTCTATCAACAAAATACTTTTAGACAAAACAGGTTCAGACTCCAGCAAGAAGCACTCCAATTGTGAGTTGTTCGAGTCTTCGAGATAACAATTGAAAATCATATAATATGACTAATTGTCAAAATAAGGCAAGCTAAGATGCACAGACGGTTTAGCATGAGCCCCATGTCCGACTCGTGCTGGACTAATATTTGAACCATCATCTCTGTCAGTTTTAAATGAATAATAGGATCATGTGTGCCATAGTCTTACCGACTTTAATAAGAAAAAAATCTAAAGATTTCCTGACAAAAGTTGTAGGAACCGAGCATCATGAATCATCGTTATCCAAGCCTTGTCCTGTCATATGGGGTCAGTTATAAAGCAAGGCTCAATGGAAGGTTTGACTAGTTTAAAATAAATGACTACTTGACGTTAACTCTCTTATTTGGTGTCAAATTCTGAACGAGAAAACTATGAACAAGAGATGAACTTTCCGTAGTCTAAATAATCGCTTGGTGTCTTCCAATTCGTTGTTCAAATATTTCTAGATTGGGGAGAAGTCTAGAAAAAGGGTGTATAAAAGGGAGAAATTAGATTAAAAGGAGAAGGGGAAGAGGGGAGAACTCTATAACCATGTATAGTAAATAAATATAAAGAACACAAGTTGGTCACTTAAAATAGCTTTCCAAACATGAGAGAGACGTTATACTAGATCAGGTATCCAAACTTTTGGCTATGTTTCTTTAATTTAAAATTAGAAACCATTGATGTCGATCACAAAATAAATTTGTTATTCTTTCTTTCTGCTTCTGATAAAGCAGGTCCTACTGACCTTGAAACGACACAGCATGTCACTAGATCAGGTATCTGGCTAGCCATCACCATAGATTTGGTGTGTGCACGCATGTGTGTGTTTGTGTTAGAGTGACCTTGAAACGACACAACATGTCGCTGGTGTCCTATGTGATTGTTCATGTTCTCCATGTTTCCACATAAAAAAAAAATCAGATAATAAGTGGCTAATGAAATGGAATCGAATGTATAATATACACTAATTGTCTATGGAATTTACATTACAAGTCTCGAAACTTTGTAAAATGTTGAAATGAAGAGTGAGCCTTTTCCTATTCAAGAAATTAGTTCTCAAATACGTGTGAGAGAGCGCGCGCGCATGCACGGTGTTCTCCCTTATTTGTGTCACTTATTTAAACAAGCGAAAATTATATCAACCTTAGGAATTACTACAGAAAATACAAGTTTAAAAATGAATGAATATTAAATACTAACCAAGAACGCCTGGTCCACCATGATCTGAATAAAATATGAAGATATGATCATTGGGGCCACTGTTTAGAACCTTTCCACTTCCTCCAGTTAGAGCACTCTTATCACCAAGTAGAACAGCGAAAAAGTTACCAACACGAACATGTCTGCCAACATAATCCTGAAAACACATCATTATCATCATCGCAGAAAAGATTTTGAATGTCAAAAGGGACAAAAAATAGTGTGCAAATTGAAACAAACCTTAGGAACTCCAGCATATACATTTCCACCTTGCGGGTGATTGATAATAACACCAGACCTAGGATTTTCCTCATTGTAAGCAATATCATCATACATGAACACAATTATATTTTCATCTTTCAAACCGCCGCTTTTCATGATTTGATATGCATGGCAGATGTCGGCCTAAGAGAATGTTAAATGGAAACAAGATAGTGTATACATAAACTGATCAATAAGAATTGGCTTTAAATTAAAGCACAGCACTACAAATATATGTAATTACTTTCTCTCCCTCTTTGCACGAGGAATTTGCTGGGATGGAAGTAGAAGAAGATCAACTATTACTAAATACATATCATCTCAAGAAATAACAAAGATGAAAGAATTAGAAGAACAAGGGAAAAATCAATGTGCAAGCAAAACCATGAGAAGCAATTTCTTTGTTAGTTTGATGTAAACCATGAGAAGAATCGAAAACAACTAAGCAGTATAGTCATCACACATCAACATGATCATAATGAAGTGAGCTGTCATGTTTATTATCCTGAAAGATTTTGCCAGCTGCTAAATGCAAAGAGTAATCCACTAAAGAAGGTAGCATGGATTATCTCATTGAAGGAAGGAGGTGGCATTTCTTAAAACCCTGGCATGGACAGAACAGAGATAGGAAGAATCTCAAATAAAGGATTATAATTTCTACTAGTGCATCATCTGTTAGATGATTATTGACTAAATTAATATTGCTATGTTCGATCTTTAATTTTGAAGACAAAAAGCTATAATTATAAATAGTCTGGATGACGAGTTCCCAACCGTCTCTTCCTTTCCTTACAAAGTCTTCACAGTGATAAGGTCTCATTTACCAACAGATTTTTTAATTATTGTTTACCTTATTGAGTCAATATATAAATTGCCGTCCTCATCAAAAATGACGAAATGAAGGAACCTAGGCAGGATAAACGAGAAGGATGGCCATGATTCAGAATAAGTTAAGTCGGTGTGAGAAGAAAACTAAGTAACAAAACAAGAAAGCATGCTCAGTTGGAATTTTGATGATCATTCAATTTAGGAAGAAAATGCATTCTTTATATTCAACTCTCCCTGGTCTTCCCATGAAAGAAAACCAACTAGAATGTCTGAAATGTCAAAAGTTCATGACAGATAGAATTTAAGTTCATATCAAGACATTTGCAACATGCAATTTTCAATTCAATAAGTTCAGTGGAATGTTTGAATCTTCACAAGAGTATAAATAACTGTTTCTGCAATAATAAAACACCCCATGATAGATCGCAGAACACAGCATTTAATTCTACAAGTTTAGTAAAATGATCAACGATATAAAAGGGTGGCCATAGTATACAACTATATAAGTAGTTATAACTACTAATAGCACACAAGTTGCCCTGAGGCTGAATATAAAAGTTTAAATCATAAAGTTTGGGAGTTCAAACAAATTATGCGGTCAATCATCATCATGAAATAATGATGATGATCTAAAAAGGGTGGTCATAGTTTTATCATATCCTGCTTCTTGCCTTTATATCTACTAATAAGTTACCCTGCGATGCAAAAACCAAAAATGAAGATGCCCATGTCATAAAATTAGAGAATTCAAGTAAATATATGTGGTTACCCAATCATGAAAAGCAAATACAGATCCAAGTTCAAATGTTTATTCACAGACAGACCAATGTCTCAAGCTAGATACAAAAGTCTTTTTGGCTGCTGCATCGGTGTCAGACAGCCACGGATTATTGACTCGTGTCCGACATAGAATTTCCATGTCCCACTTTAAGACGAGGTGGCTTTGGATTTAGACACGTGTCAGACTACACTTGGTGCAGCTGATACACACAAAAACCTATTATTGTGTTTGTTTAGAAGGAGTTTGTTGTACTTAAAATTAGGTGTCTGAAGTTTGTGTTTGGTAGAGCATGTTAAGAAATTGAGAGTTCATAGATGAAATTGGAGAGAAGTAGGGCGGTTATGAAATAAGTAATATAAAAGAAGATGCGGCAATCTCCAGCCCCACTCCACCCAGGGAAAACCCGACTCCGATCTCCCGATTTCACTACTCAACGTAGGAAATTAGGACTTCAAAGTCGCTAGCTTTTCCGACAAAACAAACATAAAACTCCAAAGTTTGGGCTAAACTCAGGAGTCTGAACACCTGAATTTTACAAAGTCCATGACAAATACTTTGGAGGAAAAAGTGCAAGTATCTACAAATATTTCTGCTTTCTACTTGGTTAAAAGATTAATTAGTTTATTAACGGGGTGGGGGTGGGGGGTGGGGGGGGGGGGGGGGTTCATTAGGCCACTTGTATCGTCCAAAGCTCTAGCATATCTTAAAATATCACCCAAATAACGGCTATTTCACAACAAATGTCTCCGCATATTTCTGCTTTGAGTATAAAAAATCATCAACAAAACATCAAAATAAAAAGGAAACAGGACCAAGCTTTCATCTTGAAATTTAAAACAAAACACTAATTCATCACTAATCAAAAAATCAACTGCCTTTTTCTTCAATATCACGAAATCTTCACCGATCAATTACTAAAAACAGTTAAAATTAGGACTACAAGATAGTCAACTCAATTAATTCAAAAAAAGGGGAAAAAATCGATACCTGATGGCGATAATTCCCGTAGCCATTCGATCCAGCGACGAGAACTGCCCATCTCGTGCCGACGGCGCCGTCTTCGCCGTTAGCTCGGCGTTCAGACTGCAGCTTGAGGAAGGCGTCGAGGCGAGAGACGGCGTTAGTTAACGGCGCGGCCAAAACGAAAAGAACGAGGAGCGAGACGGCGGCGTGATTCCCCATGCTTCGAATCGTATCGTGTTGTGGCGGGTCGTATCGAGTGCGGCTTCGCGTTTCGTAGCGGGTGATGGGCTGATACGGGAGTAAGCGAGGCCCATTTTATAAGCGACATAAAATGATTGGAGAAATTTTATTATATCTGGGGTGAGTTTACGATTTTGCCCCTCTGCGTGAATCGGTTGGAATTGATCCTGACGTGTTCCCGCTCGGCGATTCTGGGCCGTTGGCGAGGTGAGGGTGGGCCCGGCCTTTTGTTGGATCTTTTGTGGTGGGGCCCCAAGGTGATGAGATTAACTTTTGCAAAGAATTCAGAGATGCATGACTTTCGATTAGCTGTGGTAGGCCCTCATGGAAGGAGAGATTGAGTGTTGAAATAAGACTTGGTCTTGACATTGTACCTTAAATGATAGCTAAAATTATGCTAAAACACCATGAACTTTTCGCTTTTATGATGACCGGGGACGTGGCCTTTGAAAACAAGAGAAAATCTCTATTTCATCTAAATACCATACGGTGTTAACAAGTGAAATAGAAGGAAGGGGTAACTGGAGGAGCTTAGAACAAGAAGGATAAATGGATAATTCTGGGGTTGAAGGTGGACGAGAAGCAATGGAAGAAGAAGAAGAAAATTGAGTAAGAAGATATATGGATTGAGAGGTTCTAGGATTTAAGGAATTGAAATATAGGGATTTCATAATTTATAATTTTGGAGGTTTTGGATTTAGTGGTTGGGGAATATGTGGGGAGTTTAACAAGAAACAAAGTAGAGATCAACGAGAAAAATGAAATAGATGCCTTTAGAGGTGCAAATTTCTCAAAACGATTATTTCTATACTTTGTAGGAATGTTTTTTTTTCTTTTTCTCTTTTAGAACGGGCTAAGAGGACACACCACGTACATGCACACCACGCACGAGCACACAACATGCACGCACCCAGGAGACCCACAAATTTACCTCGAAAGCGTTAGTTCGTGACGAGGGCAAAATTTCTCAAACAATTATTTCTATACTTTGTGGGGATGTCTTTTTTCGTTTTTTGAATTGGCCCAGGAGACACGCCATGCACAAACACACAACATACACGCACATAAATTTATCTCAAAAGTGTTAAATTGTGGGCTCTTCCCCTCTATCGGGGTTTGAACCCCGCACTCTCCCCGAGAAAGGAAATGTCCATACCAACTGAGCTACTGCTCATTGGTGGATGTTTTTCTATTCTGAAATGTACTAAATTGTCTTGACCTTTTCAAGTTTTGCTATGAATCTTCTTTGTTAAAGAACACTGTCGCGATATACTGTTCTTGAATGCAAAAAAACGTATCTTAAGATATCGAGACCTTTGCGAACATAAAGCTGAGTTGCTAACTCATCATAAATAACATGTTATCCTTGTCTTATTCAAGTCTCATGTTTTAATACGCTTCTCTCTTACTTTACTTCGGCCAAAATGTTTTTTACATGCCTTTTTTAACTCTCCTTTTAGAGCATTCTTGATCTTCAACAGAAAGTACGTCAGAAGATATGATTTTCAACATTCTTGATCTAAAAAAACAAAAGAAGAAGATTTTAATATAGTTTAGGGGAAAGGGCGATTTAAATTAGGGTTTTTGTGATTTTATTGATTTTTTTTTATTCTTTTTCATGCAAAGATATAACCTCCAATAAATCCATAATATTTCTCCAATTTGGATGGAAAATCTGTATTGATGATTGGGTTCTTCTATTTAGGGTTATGACATATAGCAACCGAGGATGAAAAGGGTTATCTTCTTATAATATTAGCCTATGTTGAAATGTCATTTATCTTTTATCATGAAAAGGTTAAAAATGTTAGAAGTGTAGATAATGATCCGCAATGCATGCCTCATGACTCATAAAATATGTGTCATGGACCAAAAATTTATTATCCATTTAGAGATAACATGTTGTAAGTGCACGGCGGCGCCCCGGCCTCCATCCCGAGGCCAAATGCGGAAGCGATGGCTAACTTTGAATTTTCTTGAACCGGCACCACCGCGCACTAGAACCCGGATCGTGCCATTAACTAGTCCTAGCTAACTACTAGATGGAAAAGAGAGATATACCGAGTGATCCGTGTCCTCCGGTCTTCTCGTCGTCGTCCCGATCTCCCGCGAAGTCTCCGGTCTCCACCTCGTCGCCGGAAGGGCACCACGTCGCCTGCTTCTTTTACGGGCTCCCACCTCTATACCGAGGCAACTCGGGCACGAAGCTGGCGAGTCGACGTGCCCAAGATTTGCTGTAGAATATGTGTAGAACTCATGTCTCATTTTGGGGTTCATGGAGGTTGCCTTTTGGTGGAAGGATGAACTATGGAATTTGGAGATGGAACTTGTGGGAATTTTTCAAGAGCCAAATGAACAAAAACCCACACATGAAAAATGGGCAGCCCCATATTTGGCTTGGCCGGCCTAGGCATTTGCAAGAGAGTGAGTGAGTGAGGGAGAGGTCAAAGGATGATAGAACCATAACCATAATACAAGGGAGAGAGAGAAAGGTCATCATATCAAGAAATGATCACAAGTAAATCCAACACTCATACAACCATCATAAACTATCATCATCACCAAAAAGTCATGCCATCATGACACTACAAGACTAGCCATGATGACTAAAGAAAGTCAAGCAATGATGGTGCAAGTATCATGATACAATAATATGCAAAGACCCCATCCACAATTGCTTATTTGCACAAATGCAAATAAGCCCTCCTCCACCAATCTTCGGCCATTGAAAGATACAAATGAAAATGGCCGAAAAGGAAAGCAAACTGGCAACTCCAGAAAACTGGTCCCGTAATAAATTACAGGAAAACCCCGATACTGTGTATACACACCCGCATCTGTATTCGGACCGAATACAAATGCAATGAGACAAAATCTACACTGTACTATACTAGGATCCGGCTTATACCAAAGCCGGCTAGTAATATCCGTTCGATCATGATCCGTGCAATACCGCACGTATCTGATCGAACCCTGCCATATATCCATACGGCCAGTAGTACAAACTGTCCAATCCTGATCCGTACAATACCGCACGTATCTGATCGGACCTTGCCATATCTCCATACGGCCTCTACAGCTTTTCGCCCGAAACTTGAGTAACTGAATGTGGGGGACTCTAAAGACTCGTCAACACCTTGGATGTGGATTTAACCACTAGCACGTCAGAGGTATAAGCCAATACGTAACGGGCTACCAGGTATTGACCAAAAGGGACATCGATGAGCGAACTCATCCTGACACCCTACTGAGCCTGACAGTGACAATATCCGTACAGTCCGGTCCGTTCGTCTATGAGCATCGCATGGCGGGCCTAGGGGGTTGGTAAAAGTCAGACCCCCAAAAGCGGTACAAGTCGTGTCGGAGTGTAGCCCAGAACACCCTGAAATACTACTGGAATACCTACCAGTAAATCTCCTGCCTCGGCCGAGGGCTTCGTGTAATGGCTCTCCTAGACACAGCGCGACCTCACCCCCAATACCGGGAGAGACGAACCCCTAAAGATCCGCTCACTGCCTCCATGTGGCTCGGGACTGTACCCAACTAAAACCTGTTTGCACGTCTCCTTTGAGCGTGGTAGGGTAGTAATCAAAGTACAGTGGGAACTCACACGAGACAAATGACGATCCCCAGGTCGATGAACTAACCTGTACACATGTCACCAAGGAACTGCTATCTGACGTCAGGTATAAGACCAACTAGCATGTTCCCGGCGAGTTCTGTCCGGTGTACTCATAACCCAATGAGCACCTGTATACATCTTAGGTGAACCAACTGACACCAGTGGCTTGTGAGACCAGCCACCGCCCCTCGTCGGGGTCTCGACTGTATACACTAGTCTACTCTGGAGTATCGATGCCCTGTCTCGAAACTCTCACGACTAGGGACCTTTTAAGGATGTGCTTATGGACTACCAGCTCCCACGTATATGATCGCCCTCATACTGCTGGCAGTCAAGCAAGAATCCTAGGGGCTCTACCAACGTGTAATAGCGACCTGTCAGGTCACCTAAAGCAGTACACGATGATAAAGATAAACCAGATAGCATACTATCATCTCGAGTAAGACTGTCCTACTGGGACAGGTCCTCCCTCAATCATTGTAATCATGTGCCTGTGATCCAATAATTGACTCTGAGGGCACTATCTCCAACACATGTATCGATCAGCCCGTTTAAAAACATCATCCGATCGGTCTGGTCCATATATCTATGAATTTTACATGATCTTTATATGTTGGAGCTTCTAAATAACAACGATAAACTATCCGCTGTTGATTTTATTTGAAACTTTTGATTTAGGTACATGATTTCATCGTTTGTAATGACTAAAATTGTTTGGACTTCCATTACTTCTCAACCATGTATGATGTAACTTCTCCGCTAACCTTGCTCATGGATGGCCATTTTATTCATACAAAAGCTATTCATATATCCGCTTGCGGTATATGGAAAGGACGATAGGACCTTTATTAGTTTCTTACCCACCATGTGCAATATATCCGACCTCTAGGGGCCAAGCCATTTATTTGACATCTCCAAGAAGATGATAAGGGTGTTACAAATGGCTATTAATGCTTGAATAATTTATCGGCATGCAAAGTTCTTCCATATACCATGTGCGTGTGCCCTGCAATGGGAGAAAAAGAAATAAGATATGGTCTTGCAAAAGTGTCCGAAAAATTGCGTCTCTTTCTCTCATGTTCGATGCATTACACCAGACATACCGAATCCGTATACGTAGATGCAATAAAAATAGTTGGTTGTAGTTTCGACCAACTTTAAAGTTCATGGCATGGTGGTGTTTAATGGTTTATCCATGGTTGAGTGAACACTATTTATTTTTAAAACATCATCGTGAAAATTTTACTAATCCGAAGAATGCTTGTGGAGTTAAAAATATGGCTTAAAATGAAGCATTAATGTTTTACTAATAATTGAGATTTTTCCTGTTTGTGATTGTTGATTCACATGATAGCCAACAAATGAGTCATAACGTTTCCTCATATTGGGATGGCGCATCTTACATTTAGTTGGGCACTTATGAACCTTATTAAATGGTTTGTAGCAACAAACTCATTTATCTCACTAATTATGCATGACTCAATTGAGCTCATTGACAACATTATTCTTATTTCTTTATCTTATACCAACTATTTTTTGTATGTTCGGTGCAATGTATATTAGATATCGTCCGGTTAAAATCAATTATACTGTTTAAATTTTCATACTTTGCTAATTACTAAAAAGTGTTTCCATAATTCATATTTACTTAAAAGGTTCATACATTTAAGTTGCACTAAAAATCTCTCGAACATGCGAGAAAAAGAATTTTTTTGGAGGAGGCTAACAACGAGTATTGCTTAAAGTTTTAAAATCTTCCTAACCCCTTTTATTTCCCCAAAATTCCTAATTTTTCCTCTAAATTGGGATTTAGCATCAAGGTTTCGATAAAAAAATCTCTCAAATTTATCATAAAAAGCAGTTGGTTTTTCTCAACATTCTCCACCAATGAGCTTGCCGAGTGTCATTGTCTCTTTAAATGCAAGTTTTGAGTTTGTGGGCAATCCTATTTGAAAGGAGAGCGATTATTTAGTTGCGCTAAATCTCAATTTCCAACTAAATGAGAATGCATGTTCTTTTTATGGGAGAAACATCTACATAAATATTTAGAAGCTAAGAGAACATCTCAAAATACAAGCTCCAGTCCATGTTCCTCCTAACCTAACGCCAGCTTTTGATGGAAAGTTAATGAGTTTTATTTAGTGCAATTTAAATTTATGAGGGGTATTTTAAGTAAATGTAAGGAATGAAGGGCCTTTTAGTAATTAGCGAAGTATAAGGAGGCTTTTTAGTAAAAAAACCCTAAATTGTATGATTATGATTTAAATATTACTAGAGTTTTAGCACGCGAGTCGCACGTATTTAAGCTGACAAGACATTAACAATAAATAGATTTGTTAATTTTATTTTTAAAAGTCCTATGCTTTATCATTTTAATTTATGGTTAATTCATTATTTAAAAATATGTAATATGATTCAACAAGTTAGCTAGTTATGGTTTTTAATTAATTCATTATTTTAAAATATTTAATATGATTCAACAAAGTTAGTTATGGTTTTTAAAATAACTTTTCTCATAATAATGAGTTTTTTATGCCGAGTATTAGTTTGTAAATCATTGGAAATTTTAATTCGAAGGCCTCTCCACCTTTACAATAGTAAAGATATTAAAAACAAGATCCTTTTGCGATTTTTCTTTATCTTATATTACCTGCGGGTTGAAACATAAGTTTTTACTATATCGGTCTAAACCCTCCAAATTTCCGAAGTTTCTTGTTTGCCTGAAAGTTGATTGTATCGACCATTCAATTTGACTTATGCTATCATTATTAGGCTAAATGGTAGGAAATACCCCTAATATATACCCCAATAGCAGGAAATACCCTTCACTTTCTAAAATCAACGGTTTGCCCCCCTCAAGTTTAATTGATTGCCAAAATACCCTAATTTAAATTTTTAATTAAAATAATTATATCAATATTTTTTTTTAAATACTCTCTAAAATTCTATGCAAATTTAATGTACCCCTTATTCTTAAATATTATCTTTACCTCCCCCAATATTTTTTTTATATACAGCATCATTAAATAATGGATGATTTGGACAAAAACCATTTTTTTAAAATGTAAATATTCTCATAGTCCCTTCTTATTCCTTACATTCTTTCAAATTCTCAAAATAAAAATTACTTGATTGATTTAGACTTTTTATAAGATTTTTATTGATTTAGATGTTCTATTTTATAAGTGTTGATTGATTTATGTATTTTATATTAGGATTTGCATGATTTTAAGTTTCTTTTGGATTAGAATTCCTAAAATTTGGGTTCTTTATATCCGGATCTTAAATTAGAAGTAAATATATGGGAAAAGAAGAGAAGAAAAAACAAAGAGCATATGAAAACAAGAAGGAAGAGAAGAGAATTATAATGGATAGCACCAAGAGATGAGTAGAAAGAAACTAAAGATGGAGTTTTATGGAGTTATTATGAAAAAGAAGATAATGGTAAGAGCAAAGTTTGTATTTAAAAAATAAATTAAACTGAAAAATAAACTCAACATTTACATAATGAGTCGGGTGTATTTTTAAAAACTTAAAGAATTTTAAAAGGTGTGGATAACACCGAAAAACAACAAGGTCATATAAGAAAGAGAGATGAAGAAATATTTTTTAATTATATATAAAGGGCATTTTGGAAATTAATTAAAGTTGAAGGAGCAAAGTGCTGGTTTTAGAAATTTAGGGGCGTTTCCTCTGGGTATTTCGGGCCATTTAGCCTTCTTATTTTTTTTGAATTAAAACGGAAGCAAAATGCCCCCGCGTTTCATTAAACGACGATTTAACGAAAAAACATTAAAGAATGTCCAAAAAGAGAAAAAAACAAAAGGAAACAGAGGATAACACATCTCCCTAAAAAAGAAATACAGGTTTTATTTTCTAAATATTAAATACTAAAAAAGCCACCATCTCCGTTAAACCTTCCTTTGTAACCATTAACGGTCAACGTTGTCCTCCTCCTGGTCGCACCGCTCGGTTCTTGTCCATGTTGGAAGCTGAAGGTCCCAAACCAGCTACTGATCTCTCGTCCTGTGCCTCGGTCCTTGTCTTTTTCTTTGCCCACTTTTCCGCATCACCTGTCCAGAATTTAATGATTGCTTTAGTCGTGTTTTGAATACCCGGATTAGATTTCTTAATATTTAAAAAATTATTATTATTCCACTCTAACCAAATATTCCAACACAAGACCGAAACCATAAATCTCACACCCCCTAATTTCTCTCTATCCAACTCAATGCCCCCGTAAGTCCATAAATCACCAAAGTTGCACGGAAGAGAAGAAAACTCAAACTCAATCAAAAACCTATTCCGGACATTCCAAGCAATTGGACACAAAAAAAATAAATAAATGATCCACTGATTCTGATCGTGCCTCACAAAATCCGCAACACGACGGCCCTGTCCACTTCCGCTTGCATAAAAAATCGTCTCTTAACAGTCAAGATTGTGTTATTGGACGCGGATCATAAAATGATATGGATCATTAGGGCCTGTTTGGTTGCAGGATTATGAGTTTGGATTTGGATTTGGGATTGTGGAACAATTTTGTGTTTGGTTTCAAGATTAGTATTTCTAGGATTCCTTTGTTTTGTATGTGGGGCCCACCACAAAAGAAGGATTCATGAATCCTAAAAATTTTCAAGAATTCTCAAGTATTTGGCACTATTCATTGTGCTTTTAGATGGGGCCCATGTACTTTATTTATTTAACAATCCCCTCTCTCTCTATCTCTCTCTAAAATCCTCAAATCCAAATCCTATTTTTTTCCACCAACCAAACAAAGATTACAAGGATCTACAAACCCAATATTAGGAATCCAAAACCAACCAAACAACAAATTACCAAATCCAGAAATTTCAACCGTACTATTTTTGGAATCCAAATTCCATAATCCTGCAACCAAACAGCCCCTTAACGGCACATGGAACTTCCAAATATGATATCTCCGGTCTCATATTCCATGCATGAAAATTTCAACCATTCATCACAAATCAAATCAAAGCATCCCATCCCCTTTAGACCTCTCTGTTTTGCGACCATCAGATTGGGATGATGAAAGGATTGAGGCCACCTTATTCTCATTTTTTCTTTGGTTAATTTGTACTTGCAATAAATAAAAAATAGGGAAATTTTACCAAAGCATCATGTATTACTGTCTTTATTCCCAAAACAACAGCGATGTGAATTTTGTGCATATAAACCCCTGAAATTTTCTCCGTGTAAGCGATTTCTTGCCATTAAAATTTAAAAATTTTAAGTTAAAATCTTTTTATTTCTTCCAAAAATGCCCTTTCTGCTCCCTTTTATAGGATATTTTGGTCATTTTATAAAGAAATTAACAGTATGGAGTCACGAGGGGATCGTGTGTAACCGAGAAAACTTCAAGGGGTTTATATGCAGAAATCGGCGGCATGCAGTTTTGGAAACAATTTAAGGCCACAGCACAGGTGTTTGTGGTGAAATTTAGAAGGATTGAAGCCGACTGTTAACATTTTTGTTTAGTTTGTACTTGTTATAAATTTAAAAAATTAAAATTAAAGCACCAGATACATTCCCCTAACAGAGCCAGATTCCAGCCTACTTGAAAGAGACAATTGGTATTAAAAAAAAATCAACTGATTATGAGATTCGTACCTTATTGGTCTACATTTTTTTTGCTGGATGAAAATTCTTGGTCTAGATTAAATGCAATGTTCTCTTTTGAATTGCCACCATCGGTGACTTCAATGACAAGTACAATGGAACAATTGCATCATTATCATAGTTTAGCTTATCAAGCATCACAGGGGGTGGGGTGGGGGGCGGGAATGAAAAATCCAAACATGGACAAATAAGTCAAGGGGCACAAAATATCTTGCCACATTCATGATTTGGGCATGGAATCATATGGTTAGCAGAGAACCCATGCCATGTCCACATGAATTGGTGGGCTATGTTTTTATGCCCATGATTTCATGTAAATTATCCAAGAATAATGTTATCCTATCCATCTATGTCGGGTTAAATGGAATCGAAATCCTATTTTCGACTCTGACTGTTCCATTTAGGTCGTCGTCTTTTTCCTTTACTTTGAAAGTAATTGCGTTAGTCTTAGTCATGCAAATCTTCGATAATAATACTATTCACGGAATTCGGGTGGAGCTCAAATGTTATTCTTCATTGTTTAAAGTTTGTCGCATCCATCGAAACGTGAAAAGATTGGACTAGTAAATTATGTATACGTTTAGACAATCATAGAGAGCGATCTTTGAACCGGTAAAAGAAAGTACGGAGTTATGACTAGTGAATGGCGAACATTGAAAATATGGCATTATGGAGCATCGATGACCTTCTTGATCTTTTCATCTTTTGTTATTTTAAGTCGATAAGTTGATAGTAGTAGAGACCAAATCTCACGACGAATGGGGTTAATGTTCATGGAATACCGTCGTCGGATCGTAACGCTCTCTAAGATATCGCACTAGAGGATGAATATGCTAGGGATGTTAGAATACTCTCAAGGCAATTCAATGGATATTTATTAGTTATGAAAATCCGGACGGTTGGACTATCAATATAAATGATCAGAAGACAAAGAATAAAGAGAAATTCAACGTTGGGTTCAGCGTGGTTCGAATAATCACCTGTGTCCATCTTGAGAAACACATCTTTATTACTTTATCGGCGTATGATTTACAAGGGGCCCGGCCTCTCTGCGGGGTCTCTCTCTTCCTCACATTTAGATTGCCATCTCTTGGATAGACACACTATTGATATCTCTTGGATAGACACACTAATGAGATACGATTGGCATCCGAACTCTTGACTTTCTCTTGGATAGACACACTAATAAGATGCAAGTCTGCAGACAAAATTATTTCATAATAGTATTAGGTACCAAATTGGTTCCTGGTTTGCTTGTTAGCAAATGAGGAAAAAAAGGTAAAATCTATCACAAGTCAAGATTCCATTAAGAACGATCCTTAGAAAATCCATCGTCCTTATTTCATGTGGACCATGTTGAAGATTCACAAGGAAAAAAACATGCCATGCATATTAATGGAAAAACTAGGTATAAATAAATCATAAATTTATAAATGCCTCCCAATGAACAATGATTTGGAGTCGATCAATATGGCGACCATAGGAATTTTTTTTAAAGCAAAAATTGTCAGATTTCCACCCACTTTGAAATACCATACATAAAATTATCAAATAGTTTCCATGTTATGCAACACACTACCGAACAGTCTTAAAATTACGAATAACTACCAAAATAAACATTCAACGGTGGTCAGTGTTAACCATCTATGTAAAATGACAAGCTTTCCCTTTTAATTAATTTAATTGCATAAATATTAATTATTGCATTAAAAATTATTAACAAATTATTAACAATGTTAATAAAAAAACCCACCCGGCTGTGGACGAGGTGGTCGTCGGAGGCGGTGGAGGAGAAGGATGAGAGAGGCGGTTACAGTGGCCAGCGGCGACAAGAGAGGAGGCGGAGGAGTGGTTAGGGTTGGAATTAAGGCTAGGGTTTGGGTTGGTTCATGGAGGAAGACGATTGAGTGGCGAGGCGGCTAAGGCAGCGGTGACAGGCGAGATGGTTAGGGAAGCGATGACAGAGGTGGCTTGGGCATCATCGGCGATGTGGCTAGGGCAGCGGTTATGAGGATGGAGGCGGAGAAAGTGGCTAGGGTTAGAATTAGAGTTAGGATTTGGGTTGGCTTATGGAGTATGACGATGATGAGACGGCGAGAGAATCGATGGGAAGGTGGCTAGGCAGCAGTGGCGAGGGTGGCGAGGATGGCGGCGATGGTGAGGGTGTAGGTGTCGGCTCTGGAGAGGATGGCATGGAGAAATGTTGGAGGAGACGCCCATGGAGGAGGAGGAGGCACCGGTAGAGGGTTTCGGAGAAGTGTAGCTGGGGTGGGGGTGGGGGTTCCGGTGGTAGGGTAGGGTTTAGGCTAGGGTTTGCAGTTGAGGAAGAAAGTAGTAAAAATTTAAAATTTTAATGACGTGACAGAGATGCTGATGTGGAATTAACGATGCCGGCATGTCACTGTTAAATGTGGTAGTTATTCGTAGTTTTGAGACTATTTGGCAGTTTGTTGTAGAACATGAAAACTATTTGGTAGTTTTCTGGATTTAAGGCTGCTTTCAATTACTCTACTCACATGATAAGAAAATAATACATATTTCATTTAAAATGTTGTGTGAAGTACTGCATATCATGATGCTTTTGTCCTTTTCCTATATTTTAATTTGATGCTATGAGAAATATTTTATGCACGAAAAATTAAGCCGAAGAGTCTATATTTGGCCAGCATTTTGTACCTCGTATGTGATAACATTCTGTAACACAGCTCAATTAAGTAGGTCCATCTTTGCTTAATTATGTTTTACTGAATAATAATGTATTTTTTCTGCATACTCTGCAAAAATTGATCTAAAAGTATTCATCCAGCAATACCCTTATAACAATACCGAAAAAGCAAGCAAAGATTGAGACATAAAGGCTCATTAATCAGGGCACGTTTGGCTGTCCGGAAAAACCAAAAGTAATAATGAAGTAGTTTTTAAAAAAATGTTATGGAAATGGACCTAAATCTTACTTCTAATGTTTATTTGTATGGTTTTTAAAGAAGAAATAAAAAACGAAACAACTTTTTTGATTTCTTTCATAAAAAAAACAGAAAAATATAATTAATTTTTCAATAGTAATATATTAGTACGTTTTGGAAGTAACAAAGAGAAGTATTGACCCACGGCTTTTCCATAAAAGGGGCTCCCCAATGTGGAGAGGCATTGTAGGGTGGGGTTTGCTGGGACATGCGGTCCCCCCAACCTTTATTTTTAGAGGAGTTGCAGCAATATACATGGTGTATTTTTCTACTATGGTAACACAATAACATTATGCAAAATATCACATTGAAAAAAACTTATAGCTGCACTTGGGTCAATATTATTGCATTTCATGATATCATATAAAATGATTTGTATTCATGTAGTATAAAAGAATATGAAGTCATCATGCTAGGACAAGTAAATACTTCGATGTGTGATGGAGGTCCTTTTCGGATCTCCTTCAGATGTTGTCTTCCGTTGATCTCGAGACGAACTCGACTGGTTGTCCTTCGTTGCGTGTGGGTCTCAATGGGTTTTGAAAGGATAAGGCGGGATGTGGAGGTTGTCGCTGAGTACCTGCAAAGAAGTCCCGGGGTGGTTTGGTACCACCGAGGACCCTCCGACGCTCAAGTTAGTGATGTACTTCGAGCAGAGTAACGGCATAAAGTGTCCCAAAAATGGCTTACCTGGCCCCTCTGTGATGGGGTTTATATAGCGGTGGTGGCGCGCAGCGGCAGGCGCGGGAATCTCGCCGGCAGTTACGCTACCGACGTCACGTCCGCGCAGAGAGCGGATCGCCCATTAATGGGGATCGTGTCGTGGAACGTGGGATGTTGCTGACGTTGAATCTGCGCATGGCGAGATTCGCGGAGCGGCGGTTACGCCTGTGAGTGGTGGAGTTGGTCGGAGGGACGAGGAAGACGGCCTCGTGCTGAGGGCTCGGGGACGAGCGAGGAGGCCGAGGGGTCTTCGTCCTGTGGCAGCTCGGGCGAGCTAAGGGGCCGAGGAGGCCAATTTGCAGAGGGGCCCCGAGGAGGGTTGGTTTGCGCTTGCAGGTCGGGCACGGGGGGCCTGGTCGGCCCCTGTGGACCCTTTCTTCTGAGTCTTGGGATACGTCATCAGCCACGTGTCCTGATCTTGGAGGTTGCCGATATCGAGTGTCATCATTAGCCCCCCCACTCTTGCCCCGTCCAGCTAGCGGTTCGGGTCAGGAGTGGACTGCAGGCCCCCCGAGGCGAGCTCCTACTTAGGGTCATGCCGAGGTGAGTCCTCGAGCCGTCGGTTGTCTTTTCCGCTAGCGAATCGAGGCGAGATCTTTGCATTTAAGGAGGGTGCGCCGCTTCGTGCACTCTTCAGTCGAAGCGAGGGTCCGCGTGTCGAGCGCCAACTGGCTGATGTGACGTGCGCAGGTCTGCGGCGTCTGACGGGACGCGGCCAATCGCTGGGCTGCCACGTGGAGCGATCGGAGCCGCTGGGCGCGAGGAGCCGTTTCGGCGGGAGACGATGGGCGCCATTGGATGAGGTCGTATGCGGTAATAAATGCAGGTGGGGCTCGCCCTAGGGCCCTTGCTCTCTCATATTCCTCATCCTCAAGCCCCAGCTGCTCGGCGCTCGTCTCCCTTCTCTTGTTCCCAATCTTTGAAGAGTTTCCTTCCCAGGTTAGATGTCTTTCCCTGTAGAATCAGTACACGTCGTAGGAGTAGGTGATAGGGTTGCCTTAGATGTGTCCGAGTCTCCTCGGGGAGCAGGGGCTGAGCCCTCTCCCCGAGGCCGTGAGGCGGGGTCCGCCTCCAGGGAGGAGGCGGTAGATGTAGCCCTCAGCACCCCGTGCTGGGTGAGGCATGGGGACGAGCTCGCCAACGCTCGAGCTCGCTTCCACATCCCCTCGCGCTATACGCTTCGTCTGGCTGAGGAAGGAGAGAGGGCAGACCGGGTACGGGGCAGGGAGATTGCCCTGTATTTGGAAGCTTTTTGGGGCGGAATGCGCTTGCCCTTCTCTCCTGAGGTCGTCGCCGCTCTGAATTTCTTCGGATTGGCTCCTGGCCAGTTGGTACCGAACGCGTGAAGGATCCTCCTTGGGTCCTGATCCGCCTGAAGCTGCAGGCGATTCCTTTCAGCCTTTCTCTTCTCGACTCCTCCCTTGCTTTTAAGAGTCACCCCGGCGGTCGAGCTGGCGACCCGAGGTGGGTTTATTTTACTTTTAGGAAGCGGCCCGGGGTCACCACCGGGACGGGGGTCGTGGCCTTGCCCTCCTCCATCCACGACTGGAAGAAGAAGTTTTTATTCGCCTCCCCTCCCGAGGGCGAGGACTGGCCGGTGCCCACCAAGTGGTCGAGGGAGAAGAGTCTGCCGGTGAACCTGTCCGACGACCCCGCCGCAGTGAGGGTGGCGTCGCGAGAGCCTATCCCTCGATACGACGTGCTGCTGTCCGAGAGGGTTTTGATCTGGGCCGGGCTTAGCCCCGTCGAGTTCGTTGGTAAGTTAGGCTTGCTTTCCGGGTTTATGCTTTACTCGCGTTGCTGATAAGTGGGGTGTTTGTTTTGTGCAGGATCCATGGACTTCGGCGTTCTTCGAGATGCTATGCGCCAACCGAGGTAGCCTGCTAGGGCTGGGGGCGCCAGCTCTTCCCGGTCGCAGGCTGCCCCCACTCCCACCGCCCCGGTGGCAACGCCCCGGGGACGCTCGGTGGTAGATCCCGCCCCGGGCCCCAGCAGAGTGTCGGGGCGGAAGCGGGCCCTGATTGTGGAGGACACAGCCTCGGAAGAGGAGATCGGCTCCCCCACGGAGACGCTCAAGCGGAGTTCCCGGAGATCTTCCCGGGGTCGGTCCTCGCCGACCGTGGTGGAGGAAGGGGGGCTCCGGTTCACGGTGCCGTCCGGGCTGTCGGTCGCGGACAACCTCCTCCACGAGATAGAGACCTCGGCCGGGGGTCGGGTTCCCGGTGGAACCCGAAAGGCTCAGCTGGCGTCGATCGCCCAGGAATCCGTGCAGGTAAGCCCCCAGTTCGCGGTGAGATTTAGTGTTTTCCCTCAGTTGTTTGCAGTCCTCCGTGGCGTGGCCCAGCACCCGGTGGAAAGCGCAGTAGGGGCCCCGGGTTCGCTTAGCGGCCTGACTTAGGACCGGGGGGAACTTGAAGAACCCCTCATTCTGGGCCTCCTCCAGCAACACTGCGAGGGAGACGTTGAAGGGGGTATACTCCTGGAACTTCGGGTGGTAGGGCTTCCGAGTCCTTTTCTTCTGGTCGGGCCGGTCTGCCCGGGGGAGGTTAGCATTCACTTCGGATTCTAGCTGGACCTCACGCTCGGTCCACGTCTTGACTTCGGCCATGGTCTTAGGTTGAGCCAGCGCGAAGGAGCGCAACCAGTCTTTGTGCTTCAAACCGGATCTGAATGCCGTTATGACGGTCTCGTCCCGGTGCTCGGGAACCTCGAGGAGGGCGTTGTAGAAGCGGGTAATACAGGCCTTGAACGTTTCCTTATTGTAACAACCGAGCCCAATTCTACTAATTTCAGTTACCGTATGTGTAGTGTGTGGTATTTATTTCATTTATCTTGCTTGACTATTGCTAGTTGTAATTTACCCCGACAATTCATATTCTGCATATAACAATTTAAGTCATCTAAAATTAAATTAAAAATACTTGTCTTGGCCTGCTCGGCATCCCTAACCCTGTGGTAGCATCCTTGCATCGTGTTCTCGTCCCGTTCAGTGGAACGGACGTGTTTGGACGGCTACGCGCACGTACGTGCGTCCGTCTTGGGGGTATGCTTTTTAATTATAATATACTTCATATTAATTTTTGGAACCCGCCAATAAATTTCATATTTCAAATTCAAATTTTAGACCCGACCCGGGCGCAATTCTGAGATATTTTGCATACTGCCAAATCCTATTTATTTTAAATCTTTTAAATCAACTTAAAAATATTTTATAACCAATCAGATTTCTTTAAGCCACGATATCACTTTTAAAACCCAGTAAAAATCTTTCCCCAATCTTTCTCAAATTCTTCCTAACTCCCCAGCCAATCACCATGTGTTTTAACCCCTCGGGCCCCACCGTATCCCCCTCTCTCTCTCCCCCAGCCTTCTCTTTCTCTCTCTCTCTCCTCCATCGCAGATTTCTTCCTCTCTCTCTCTCTTCTTTCTCTCTCCTCTCGCACCTTTCTCTCACCTCTCGCGATTACTATTCACTCCTCGGATCGCGTCACCGCCTCCTTGCTACGCTCACCTCCCTTCACGTCTTCTCTTCTTCTTCTCTTTATAACCCCGCATCTCCTTCTTTAAATCCATCGCGGTAAAACCCTAACCCTAGACGCTCCTCTTCCTACCCGAGCCGACCTCATCAACACCTCAATCTCATCCTCTCCTCATCCCTTTTCTCCTTCCTCCTTCATTCTTCTCCTTCTCCCTCTCCCGAGACCTTGCACACCCACTGCGCCCTAGAACCCATCACCGCCACCGTTCCATCGCCATCGACTCCCCTTCTCGTCGTCACCATCTCCCTCTCCCTTTGTTCTTGCTCTCTGATCTTTCCCCGAGCACTTAACCTGCAACCCTAGCCCGAGTCTTTCCTGCAGCGTGGACCCTGTCACCTTGCCATTGATCTCGCCGGTGATCCCTTGCCAACGACTTCCCACCTTGGCATCCGCAGACGTCTCCCAAACCCACAGTAAGCGTTTCTTCTCTCTCTCATCCTTCTCTTCTTCTTCTACCTATGATTTTCTGTTAAGATTTTCTTGCTGTATTTTGAGAAGCCTCTGGTGATCGTCGGAGCTCCGCCGATCTCATCACCGTGGTCTCACCGTCACCATTAGCATCCCTTTGCAGCCAGTAAGCTATCCCTCCTTCACTTTCTCCTTCTCCTTGTCCTGTTCTCTTCTTTTCTATTTCTGCATCTATTTTTCCTAGCTTATGTGTTTACTGTTTTGGGTTCGCCGGAATCCGGCCGTGCCGGCGACGTTTCCCGATGATCCAGCGAGGAACTCTGACCCGTGTGGTTCCACTGTTTGTCGTTCGGACTTATTCCGTGAACCGTGCGCACGTCGCGAGATTTCCCCGCCGACGTGTAACGTTCCGTTTTCCGTTTCGCGACCCATCGAGGCAAGTGAAACTTGCTACATGCTATTCTAAACTATTCATATGCTAAATTACTTATTTCCTGTTAAATCTCTAATTATAATCGAAAGAAAGCATTTCAAGTTAACCGTATAAAGTTCCGTTATACATTCTTATGATTCCGAACGTGAAACTTAATCTTGCATCTGATTATTTACATCTAACAATCACCTGTACATGATAGATCACATTTGTTTATTGCTATGATACCTTTTTCCAGTTTAGCCTATCAGACATCCATGTGCAACTTAAACCGGTCTAATTACAACTGCATCCATTAAACAGATTATACACGTCGTTGCATCCATATTTATTAACCTGTTTTCTGCATTCACATCCATCACACTGTATTCACATTATGCCGACACTGTCTGTTAAACACAATTGATAACTGTACAGCTAAATAAATAAAATCTGCTTTATTGCTTAACTCATTGCTTAGATCATGTTGTTGATAACCATGCTTGATTATTATAACCCTGATTATGCTAACTGATTATGAGCACATTCTTGATATCGTTTACACCTTGACATGACTTGCTACATATATATTGATTGACCCGACATGGTACCGCACACTACTTGACTTGACCGGATGTACCATGACTTGACCCGTTACTTGATCTTGTGTCTAATGCCAACGAACCTGACATGTAGTCCTCACGGACCGTTCCTGTTGTCTATCCAGACAAACCTGCTCTTACCTGATCCTGTGTTTGCATTAGTTCTTGATTACTGAATACCTGACTTGAACACTTATAACTTGGGGGTATGGGGAAATCAATGGTGGAACCTGACTTGTAACTCAACAGATCGATACCTGTTCTGATCAGTCTTACGGGCTAGGCCAGCCCCGGAGTGATGATGCTGACATCACTCGTCTGTACCTGCTACCTTTTACTGCCTAGCGGTACGTCTCGGTTTCAGCCCGAGAGTCTGTAGACCGTGGTCCCGGGCATGCACGGGATACTATTGAGTTACATCGATGATTCATCAACTTGATTTCAAAGACTTTAGAATAGAAACCCAATAGAACAGTTTAGTTTACTCACTGCACACTACCCTGCACTGCCTGCTTTATATTACTGTTACCCCTGCTTGTTCATTCCTGTTTATATTTGCATTGCCTGTTACTCTGTTCATATTTTATAACTTGATGACATGGCGCGCTGACGTCTGGTTTTGCATGGCCCAGATTCTGTACCGCTGCTGCAGTCCGAGCAGGAGTACTTCAGCCAGCAGGCTGGGCTATGAGGTGTCAGCAGTAGTTAGATCTTTTATTTCCTGCTGTAACACCCGAGTCCAATACTACTATTTTCTGTTACTGGTTGAGCATTAGATAATACTCATTTCATTTAGCTTGCCTGTTTGACACTTACCGTGAAATTTTATCTGGCTAAGTCATTTCTGCATATAACAAATTTTAGCATCTAAAATGAAATTAAAAATATCTATCTTGGCCTACTCGACACCCCTAGCCTCGTGGTAGCGTCCGTGCATCGAGTTCTCTTCCCGTTCGGTGAAACGAGCGAGTTTGGACGGCTACGCGCGCGTATAAGTGTCCGTCTTGGGGGTATGCTTTTTAATCATAAAACACCTCATTTTAAAATTTGGAACCCGCTTAAAATCCTATTATTTAAATTTCGAATTTTTGGACCCATCCCGGGCACGATTTGAAAATGTTTCATTTAGCTCCAAAATCCCAAATTAATATAATATTTAAAACCATATAATATTTCTTTAACATACAATCTTTACTGATTGAATCTTTTAAATCTTTAATATATTTTTCTTTAACCATTAACCACTTCCTCTGGCCAATCACGAGGGCGTATTACCCCTGGGCCCCACTTTCCCTATCTCTCTTCCTCTCTCTCTCTATCTTTCTCTCTCTCTCTCTAACTCTCTTTCTCTCTCTCCCTTATATATATTTTTCTCCACAATATTTTCCAGAACGCGAGAGACGAGCAGAACCCATCGAGCCCCAACCCTAGCCGTCTTCACCGTCGCCGCCGCAGCCCCGACGCCGGCGCCAACGTCACCGTCACCCTCGCCTCCGCCTCCTCCTCTCAACCTCAACCCTGTCTTTTCCCCGCGCACCCTGCACGACAGCGGCCACCGGCAGACTTCCCTGCAGTCGCCTGAGACGTCACTGCGACCCCCTCGCCGCCCCTGGCCGTCGCCGACGAACCCCAACCACCTCTAGACACCATGTAGGTGTCTCTCCACCTTTCCCTTCCTCTCTTCTTTTTCCAGAATTGAAAACAGTTGCTGGAAATTTCTGCAGATCGCCGGAGACGCCGTCCTCGCCGTCGTCGATCTCACCGTCGTCACTAGTGCCCTCTGGACCAGTAAGTATTCCCCCATCTTCTTCTTCTACTGGTCATTTCCTTCTTTCCAAGATCTACACCCATTCGAAACCCTATTTACTGTTTTTGTGCTCACCGGAATCCGGCCGTGCCGGCGACGTGTCCCGACGATCCAGCGGAGTACTCTGACCCGTGAGGTCCCTTGGTTCATTGTTTGGGTTCAATCCGTGAACCGTGCGTTCGTCGCGTGTTTCCCCGCCGACGTTACATTCCGTTTTTCCCGGTTCGCGACCCGCCGAGGCAAGTATCCCTTGCTATATACTATACGATATATTTATATATGCTTTGACACATTAAACTTGTAAAACTTAACTTGGTATAGTCGTTTCTCATTTGGTTGCAATATGGCATTATATCATTTTACAGTTAACATAAAATTTACAGTTTGCCAATTTAACCCTAATAACCAAGTTTACCTGTTAATCACATTGTACTGTATAGTAGATGGTAGCACTTACCTATGTAGTTCTATTACATTCGGACATTCGTATTCCAAGGCATGATATAACTGTATTGCACCAATACCCAAACTATTGCACCGCTAAGGATGCTTAAACCTGTTAACATACTTAAACGGCTGCATTGTATTACTGCACTCTTGTGATTAAATGAAACATGCTTATTATTTAATCCATTGCTTATTTCATGATTGTTAAATACCCTGTTCGATTATATATCTGTTTGTGAGCACACCCACGATATTGTTACATCTTGACTTGACTTTGTTACACATGGTATATATTGATACACCTGACATGGTACCGTTTACTGTCGACTTGACCTGATGTACCATGACCCGACCTGTTACCTGATCTCGTGCCTAATGCCAACAACCTGACATGTAGTCCTCATGGACCGTTCCTGTTGTCTATCCAGACAAACCTGCTTTTACCTGATCCTGTGTCGGCATTAGTTCTTGATTACTGAATACCTGACCTGACATATATAACTTGGGGGTATGGAGAAATCAAAGGTGAAATCTGACTTGTAACTTGACAGTTCACTACCTGTATTGAGTGTACACATTCATGTTTTGTGCCTAGCGGCATGTCTCGGTTTTAGCCGAGAATATTGTGGCCGTGGTCCCGGGTATGTACGGGATACTATCGAGTGTACACATTCCTGTTTTGTGCCTAGCGGCATGTCTCGGCTGCAGCCGGGAATATTGTGGCCGTGGTCCCGGGTATGTACGGGATACTATTGAGTTACATCGATGATTCATCAATTGGTTTCAAAGACTTTAGAATAGAAAACCTGATAGAATAATTTAGTTACCCACTGCACACTACCCTGCACTGCTTGTTTCACATTATTGCTCTATTCATGTTTACTTTTGCATTGCCTGTTACACTGTTCATATTATATTACTTGTTGACATGACGCGCTGACGTCTGGGTTTTGCATGGCCCAGATCCTGTACCACTGTCGCAGTCCGAGCAGGAGTACTTCAGCCAGCAGGCCGAGTTGTGAGTTCGGTAGTGGTTAGTTTTATTTTCATGCATTTATTTCCTGATGTGAGCCCGCATTATGGGACATACCTTTCAGTTATTTGTATTGGATCATTTACTTCCGCACTTATTTATTATTGACTCTTGTTATTCTGGATTATGGACATGTTTTAGATAGTTTTGTCTTGTTCTTGATATCTCTACAGCCGTAATGTGACTGTGGATGGATACTTCCTACCCACAGGTAGCATGGTTGGCTATGTCACGTGCCCAATCTAGCGTACTCTGGGAAGCGGGGCGTGACATGGTTCTTTTTTGGTATCAGAGCCATAGGTTAGTTGGGTTGATTCTTTTATAGTTGGGTATTGTACCCAATACACGAATCAGAATACCCGTGTTAGGAAACATGTCCTGCCACTTTGCCGTTTGCCATTCTTGAATCACATTCTTCCTGATTATATCTTTTGCGACGTGCAAACTTACTTTGCATGTCGACTCGAAAAACCTGATTTCTTGTTATCTCTAGGACTTAGGCGACTTGGGTGGAGTTAAGTAATTATGGCTATGATACCGCGGCATAGTTACAATGCGGTACTCTATTTAAGTATCTTGGAGTTCTAGCCTTGAGCTATATATTAAATCTATCATCATGCTAATGTTGGGTGTTTTTGATTTCAGGAATATAGCAGATAAGAATTTCAAGACGTACCAGAGGCGTGTGGACGAAGCCGCCATGCTGGGAGTAATAAGAGGAATGCTGGAAAATCAGAAGAGGCAGACTGAGCTGATCCAGCAGCAAGCAGATTCGTTTCAGGAAGGTTTGCAGATCGTTCAGCAGTTTGTAAACAACGCTGGAACTAAACCAATTGACCGAGTAGGGACCGTGGCAGATTTCAGACGTTTGGGTCCGTCTACATTCACTGGTTTGGAAGAGCCGTTGCCAGCTGAGCAGTGGCTAGTCGACACAGAGAATTTGCTGATTGCGGCACAGATTCCAGAGGACAAAAGAGTTGACGTAGTACACATTCAGTTAGTGGACTACGCCCGAGAGTGGTGGCTTGTGGAAGAGACCCGCTTGCCCAAGCAGATCAAGTGGGCGGATTTTTCTAAGAGTTTCCTGGAGAAGTTCTTCCCGCGGACTGCACGGGAGGAAATGGAAGAGAAGTTTATTGGGTTAAGGCAGAATGGAGCACCCGTAGACGTGCATGCAGCAGAGTGGACGAGACCCAGCAGATTCGCTGGACCTTTAGTCGCCACCGAAGCAGACATGGCACGAAGGTTCATGCGCAGTTTGGATGTGGACATCCAGAGGCAGATCGTCTTCCTGGGTTTGACCACTTTCTCACAGGTTCTTACGGCAGCTCGGGAACAACAGAGTCTATCTGGGATGAAAGGGAGCTTGCAGTAGACAGCAGTTGCGGCCAGGAAGCCCGCATTTGTACCTAACCGAGCTCATGGTCGCAAGGGTATTCCAGTGGACCGTCGTGGTGTAGCACCAATGAAGAAGCCTGTGATTGTTGATCGAAGAAAGAGCATGAATTGTAACTACTGCAATTTACCTGGCCACATGCAAAAGGATTTTCGAAGGAGGCTGGGACTTTGTTTGGTTTGTGGAGCGGCTGATCACGCAGTTGGTGCTTGTCCGTCGAAGCTTCGTACAAGGGATGATATTCAGAAGCCTCCGCGGAGACCGTTCCAAGGGCAGAAACAGCCGACTCAAGGACCTAATCAGGCTCAAGCTTTTACCTTGACAGCTGAGGAAGCCAAGGCATCAGGAAAAATTGTTTCTGGTACTTTACTCGTTCATGGTTTTCCCGCATTGGCATTATTTGATTCTGGTGCATCCCACTGTTTTATGCCATCCAACTTTATAACTACACACTCAATTACCTGCATGACCCTGTCTCGTTTCTGGGACATACACACTGGGAATGGGAAAATCATATCTAGTAGGGAGTGTAAAGATTGTACGGTTGTTGTGTGCGGACGGGAACTCTTTGCAGATTTCTTGGTGATAGATACGGGCAGCTATGAAGTCGTCTTGGGAATGGATTTTCTTGGCACTTTCCACGCTCACATTGACTGTAGGGCAAAGAAAGTAATTTTCCGGATTCCCGGACATCCCGAGTTTACCTTCACTGGAGGAAGCAGTTCTGTCGGGCCAGTCGAGTTTAGGGCTAGGCCGACAAACAATATTCTTGCAGCAATGAAAGTTGATAGTGGTGAAGAGCCGGCGGTTGTTCGCGATTTTATGGACGTATTTGAAGATATATCGGGTTTACCGCCGAAGCGAGACGTGGAGTTCGCAATTGATCTTATTCCTGGTGCAGCGCCAGTATCTAAAGCGTATTATCCAATGGCACCAGTAGAGTTGGAAGAAGTTAAGAAACAGGTTGCTGAATTGCTTGAGAAGGGTTGGATTCGAAGTAGCAACTCGCCTTGGGGAGCTCCAGTTCTTCTAGTAAAGAAGAAGGATGGCACGAGAAGGATGTGCATCGACTATCGAGAATTAAACCGGGTGACTATTAAGAACAAGTACCCGATCCCTCGCATTGGGGAACTTTTTGAGCAGCTTAGTGGCGCGAGGGTATTCTCGAAGCTGGATTTGCGATCCGGATATCATCAGGTCCGAGTGAAAGCAGAAGATATTTGCAAGATGGCGTTCCGAACTCGGTATGGACATTACGAGTACTTAGTGATGCCCTTCGGAGTAACGAATGCGCCAGCAGTATTCATGGACTTGATGAACCGAATCTTTTCACCGTTCTTGGATCAGTTCATTATGGTATTCATTGACGATATTCTGGTTTACTCGAAGAGTTTTGAGGAGCATGCTGAGCACTTGAAGATCGCACTGCAGACGTTGAGACATGAGAAATTGTATGCGAAGATGAGCAAGTGCGAATTTTGGCTGGAGGAAGTGAAGTTTCTGGGGCAGTTGTGTCGGGCGATGGAATCGCCGTCGATCCCGAAAAGATTGCAGCAGTTCGAGATTGGCCTATTCCAAAGAATGTAGCTGAGATAAGAAGTTTCCTTGGATTAGCCGGATACTACGGATATTTGTGGAGAACTTTGCTCGTCTGGCAGAGCCGTTGACCAAGCTTACGTGCAAGGAGGTACCTTTTGTATGGATGGATAAATGTGCGTTAGCTTTTGAGACATTGAAGCAGAAGTTGATAACCGCCCCTATTCTGACCGTGCCAGACAATTCCGGAGGATTGGTGATTCACAGCGACGCATCTGGAAAAGGATTGGGATGTGTTTTGATGCAGCATGGGAAAGTTGTAGCATACGCATCGAGACAACTGAAGACCCGTGAGAAGAATTATCCAACTCATGACTTAGAGCTTGCGGCTGTGATCTTTGCTTTGAAGATTTGGAGACACCACCTTTTGGGCGAGAGAGTCGAAGTTTTTACAGATCACAAGAGTTTGAAGTATGTGTTCACTCAGAAGGAGTTGAATATGAGGCAGCGTAGATGGTTGGAGCTGATGGCCGACTACGATCTTGATCTTAAGTACCATCCGGGGAAGGTTAACGTCGTGCCGGATGCGCTTAGTCGGTTACCAGCAATTCGGGTATTAACTACGCAGAGGGAGATCATTGCAGATTTTCGAAGATTTGACTTGGAGGTTGTGCTACCACGTTCTACAGGACAGTTGATGCAGTTGCAAGTACAGTCGTCTTTAATTGAGAAAATTAAAGCAGCACAATCGCATGATCCTAGACAGCAAAAGTTTTGGGAGCAGGCTGAAGCTGGGCTACGAACAGATTTACTAGTCCACGAAGATGGTTCGTTGAGGTATGGTAGCCGTTTGTGTGTGCCAAAGGGAGATGTTCGTAAAGAGCTTTTGAAAGAGGCACACATTCAGCTTATTCTGTACATCCAGGAGGCACGAAGATGTACCGAGATATTCAACAGCATTTCTGGTGGGAAGGCATGAAACGGGAGATTGCTCGCTTTGTGGCTAAGTGCTTGGTGTGTCAGCAAGTTAAGGCTGAACACCAATGGGTTGCTGGTTTATTGCAACCACTTCCGATTCCTCAGTGGAAGTGGGTACATATAACTATGGAATTCGTGACGGCTTTACCGCGGAGTCCAAAGGGCAACAATGCAGTATGGGTGATTGTTGATCGATTGACCAAGGCTGCTCACTTTATTCCTTTCCGGGTTGGTCAATCAACGGAGACTTTGGCAGAGCGGTACATACAGGAGATTGTAAGATTACATGGTGTACCGGTGAGCATCGTGTCCGATCGGGACACTCGGTTCTTATCACACTTCTGGAGGAGTTTACAGGAAAGTTTGGGGACTTGATTGAAGTTTAGTACAGCTTATCATCCTTAAACTGATGGTCAGTCGGAGAGAACGATCCAAACTCTTGAAGACATGTTGAGAGCATGCATGTAGGACTTCAAGGGTTCGTGGGAGGATCATTTACACTTGGTGGAGTTTTCTTACAACAACAGTTTTCAAGCAACTATCCAGATGGCTCCGTTTGAAGCTTTGTGTAACACCCGAGCCCAATACTACTATTTTCTGTTATTGGTTGAGCATTAAATATTACTCATTTCATTTATCTTGCTTGTTTGGGGCTTACTGTAAAATTTTATCTGGCTAAGTCATTTCTGCATATAACAATTTTCAGGATCTAAAATGAAATTAAAAATATCTATCTTGGCCTACTCGTCACCCCTAGCCGCGTGGTAGCGTCCGGGCGTCGAGTCCTCGCCCCGTTCAGTGAAACGGGCGAGTTTGGACGACTACGCGCGCGTACAGGTGTCCGACTTGGGGGTATGCTTTTTAATCATAAAACATATCATTTTAAAATTTGGAACCCGCTTAAAATCTTATTATTTAAATTTCAAATTTTTGGACCCAACCCGGGCGCAATTTGGATATGTTTCATTTAGCGCCAAAATCCCAAATTAATAAAATAATCTAAACTATAATATATATTCGTAATCTTGCTGTTAATTTAACTTTTAAAAATCTTTTAATTATTCTTATAACTCACGAATCTCCCCTGGCCAATCAAGGCTTTCTTTCCCCGTGGGCCCCTCCTATCTCTCTCTCTCTTTCTCTCTCCATCCCTCACGTCTCTATCTCTCTCTCTCTCTAATTTCTTTACCTCTCTCTCTCTCTTCCCTATATATTTATACATCCCCTGCATCTTTCCTCTCCTTCACGAGAAAACCCATCGCGCCCTCAACCCTAGCCATCTCCTCCGTCTCCACCGGAGCTCCGACGCCGGCGCCAGCACCACCGTTGCCTTTGCCTCCGCCTCCTCGTACCAACCTCGACATTCCCTTCTTCTCCCCGTGTGCACGTCGCTGCCGCAGCAACCCCGGCCTACCCAGTGCCTTCTCTGTTCGGCCGAAGACGTCGCCGGCGACCGTCGTCGCCGTCACCCGTGCCACCTTCGACATCTCCTCATCACCTGCGCACCAGCCCCCGACCACCTCCTCTTCATCTCCACTTTCTTCCCTGTTTCCATACCCGCAACCCTAGCAGTCGCCTGCAACCTCCTCGCCGGCGCCCCACCGCCGTCGACCCCATCACCGTCACGAGCTCTGCAACCCTGTAAGCCTTCTACTCCTTTCCTCCTTTCTTTTCTCTGGTTCCTTTGCATTCATGTTTGCACAACTTGATGTTTCTCTGTTCTCTTTCTCGCCGGAATCCGGCGATGCCGACGACGTGATCCGACGTTCCAGCAAGGTACCCCGGTCCGCGTGGTCCCATTGTTCGTTGTTTGGGTTCAATCCGTGAACCGCGCGTCCGTCGTGTGTTTCCCCGCCGACGTTACGTTCCGTTTTCCCGGTTCGCGACCCGTCGAGGCAAATATCACTTGCTACATGCTATACTATACAATTATATATGTTCTGACTCATTGAACCTGCAAACTTAACTCGGTAAAGTTATTTTCTCATTTGGTTGCAATATGACATATATCATTTTACTGTTAACATAACATTTACAGTCTGCCAATTTAACACTAATAACTAAGTTTACCTGTTAATCACATCTTACTGTTAAATAGATGATAGCCCTTACACATGTAGTTCTATTATATTCGGACATTCGTATTTAAAGGCTTGATATAACTGTATTGCATCGTCATTTAACTATTGCACCGCTAAGGGTGCTCATAACCAGTTAGTATAATAAAACGGCTGCACTGTATTACTGCACTCTTGTGATTGAATGAAACTGCTTATTGTTATGTAGCTCATTACTCATTCCATGTTATTTCAATACCCTGTTCGATTATATGTCTGTTGTGAGCACACCCACGATATTGTTACATCTTGACTTGACTTGTTACACATGATATATATTGATACACCTGACATGGTACCGTTTACTGTTGACTTGACCAGTTATACCATGACCTGACCTGTTACCTGATCTCGTGCCTAATGCCAACAAACCTGACATGTAGTCCTCATGGACCATTCCTGTTGTCTATCCAGACAAACCTGCTGTTACCTGATCCTGTGTTGGCATTAGTTCTTGATTACTGAATACCTGACTCGACATACATAACTTGGGGGTATGGGGAAATCAAAAGTGTAAACTAAAGTGTAACTTAAAAGGGTATTACTTGATCCGTGGTCCCGGGGGGTAACGGGACAGAGCCATTCGTGACTCTTACATTTTCCTGATCCGTGGTCCCGGGGGGTAACGGGACAGAACCACTATTGGTTCACATATTCCTGATCCGTGGTCCCGGGGGGTAACGGGACATATCCTTTGAGTTACATGGAGGATTACTCAAATTGATTCCAAAGACTTTAGAATAGAAAACCTGATAGAACAGTTTAGTTACCCACTGCACACTACCCTGCACTGCTTGTTTCATACAATTGCTTATTCATGTTTATTTCTGCATTGCCTATTACACTGTTCATATTATATTACTGGTTTACTTGACGCACTGACGTCTGGGTTTTGCATGGCCCAGATTCCGTACCGCTGTCGCAGTCCGAGCAGGAGTACTTCAGCCAGCAGGCTGAGCTGTGAGGTGTTAGTATTAGTTAGTTTTATTTCCTGCATTTATTTCCTGATGTGAGCCCGCATTATGGGACATACTTTTCAGTTATTTGTATTAGATCATTTGCTTCCGCATTTATTTACTATTGACTCATGTTATTCTGGATTATGGACATGTTTTAGATAGTTTTATCTTGTTCTTGATATCGCTACAGCCGTAATGTGACTGTGGATGGATACTTCCTACCCAAAGGTAGCATGGTTGGATATGTGACGTGCCCAATCTAGCGTACTCTGGGAAGCGGGGCGTGACATGGTTCTTTTGGTATCAGAGCCATGGGTTAGTTAGGTTGATTCTTTTGTAGTTGGGTATTGTACCCAATACATGAATCAGAATACCCGTGTTTAGGAAACATGTCCTACCACCTTGACCGTTTTACCATTCTTGAATCACATTCTTCCGGATTATATCGACGTGCAAACTTACTTTGCATATCAACTCGGAAACATGATTTCTTGTTATCTCTAGGACTTAGGCGACTTGGGTGGAGTTAAGTAGTTGTGGCTATGATACCGCGGCATAGTTACAATGCGGTACTCTATTTAAGTATCTTGGAGTTCTAGCCTTGATCTATATATCAAATCTATCATCATGCTAATGTTGGGTGTTTCCTTGATTTCAGGAATATGGCGGGTAAGAATTTGAAGACGTACCAGAGGCGTGTGGACGAAGCCGCCATGCTTGGAGTGATAAGGGGAATGCTAGAGAATCAAAAGAGGCAGACCAAGCTGATCCAGCAGCAAGCAGACTCGTTCCAGGAAGGTTTGCAGATCGTTCAGCAGTCTATGAACAACGCTGGAGCTAAACCAGTTGACCGAGTAGGGACCGTGGCAGATTTCAGACGTTTGGGTCCGTCTACCTTTACTGGTTTGAAGGAGCCGTTGCCAGCCGAGCAGTGGCTAGTTGACATGGAGAATTTGTTGATTGCGGCACAGATTCCAGATGACAAAAGAGTTGATATGGTACGCATTCAGTTAGTAGACTACGCCCGAGAATGGTGGCTTGTGGAGGAGACCCGCTTGTCCAAACCGATCAAATGGACGGATTTTTCTAAGAGTTTCCTGGAGAAGTTCTTCCCGCGAACTGCACGGGAGGAAATGGAAGAGAAGTTTATTGGGCTGAGGCAGAATGGAGCACCCGTGGATGTGCATGCAGCAGAATGGATGAGACTCAGCAGATTCGCTGGACCTTTGGTTGCCAACGATGCAGACAGGACACGGAGGTTCATGCGCAGCTTGGATGTGGACATCCAGAGGCAGATTGTCTCCCTGGGTTTGACCACTTTCTCACAGGTTCTTACGGCAGCTCGGGAACAGCAGAGTTTATCTGGGATGAAAGGGAGCTTACAGCAGACAGCAGTTGCGGCAAGGAAGCCCGCATTTGTACCTAACAGAGCTCATGGTCGCAGAGGTATTCCAGTGGACCGTCGAGGTGTAGCACCCATGAAGAAGCCTGTGATCGTTGATCGAAGAAAGAGCATGATTTGTGACTACTGCCGTTTACCTGGGCACGTGCACAAGGATTGTCGAAGGAAGCTGGGACTTTGTTTGGTTTGTGGAGCGGCTAATCACGCAGTTGGTGCCTGTCCATCGAAGCTTCGTACGAGAGATGATATACAGAAGCCTCCGCAGAGACCGTTCCAAGGGCAGAAACAGCTAACTCAAGGACCTAATCAGGCTCGAGCTTTTACCTTGACAGCTGAGGAAGCTAAGGCATCAGGAGAAGTGGTTTCAGGTATTCTACTCATTCATGGTTTTCCCGCAGTAGCATTATTTGATTCTGGTGCATCCCATTTGTTTACCTTAATCAGAGCAAAGCTCTGTCTTGAAAATTAAAAAGAAAATTAAAGTTAAAATAAATAAAGTAACGTACTCTATAAGAGCAAAGCTCTGTGGGAAAAAAAAAAAAAAAAAATTGCGCGGCGCGCTGCGCAGTGCGCGCGCTGCGCAGTAAAAAAAAATAATAATAAAAAAAAATAAAAAAAAATAAAAAATTCTTTATTGGAAAAACAGAATAAAGATTTGAGAAAATCTTTTCTGTTTTTGTTAAAACAATAAGATTTCTTCTGTAAAACAGAGACCTTTGGATTAAAGATCCGACGGTGGGGAAAATTCCCCAAATCACTTAGAGAATAATCTCTTTAACAAACTTTAACTAATTTATGAGCACTATAAAAAGGACCCTAGACCTCATTTTAAAATCATCAACATCTTCCTAAAAAAGAAAAGAGAAGGGAACTCTTGAAGAATAAAAAAAAAAAGGTAAAAACCTTTTGAAGAAGAGAAAATTCTCTTATGAACAAGATCATAGATCTTTAACGATAAATAAATAAATAAATAAATAAAAATAGTGCATTGCACTTGTTTTATGAACCATCGGTTCTTGAACCTAAAAGGTTCCTAAATTAATAGTGCTTTGCACTTTTATGAACCTTTGGTTCTCTAAGATAAGAAAAACAAGAAAAACTTGTTTTTTCTTAGATCTAAAAAATGAAATAGTGCCTTGCACTTGATATGAGCCTCTGGTTCTAAAAAATAAAAGAATAATAAATAGTGCCTTGCACTTGATATGAACCCTTGGTTCTGTGAAAAGAAAACAAGAAGAAAAACTTGTTTTCTTTTGATCTAAATGTAGATCAAAAGTGCATAGCACTTTTGATCTTCAATCAGAAGATTCTTGAGTTCCTGCAACTCATTATTTAAAAGGGCCTGGCCCAAATCAGAAATAAAAGGGCAGAGCCCTATTCGGAAAAATTCTTGAGGGTCTGGCCCAAATCAGATCACAAAAATAAAAGGGCAGAGCCCTATTTGAAAAATTCTTGAGGGCCTGGCCCAAATCAAATCATGAAAGGGCAGAGCCCTATTTGGAAAATTCTTGAGGGCCTGGCCCAAATCAAATCATGAAAGGGCAGAGCCCTATTTGGAAAATTCTTGAATACAAAGGACAGAGCCCTGTTTGGAAATGCTTGAGGGCTTGGCCCAAATCAAACTGCAAGAATAAAAAGAGGCAGAGCCCTGTTTAGATTGATTCTTTTAATCGGGCAGAGCCTAAAATAAAAATTGGACTTAACCCAATCCTGGCTGTAAGTCCTTAAATTAAATGCCTCTCATAAACTAAGTCATGACCGGTTCGAGGGTACATCTCCGAACTCCTTTGACACCTGTCGTTGTAATTCCTCAACGACGTCAAAGAGGTGACGGGTCCCAACGACCATTCATCTAATAGCGGACGGAAACGTCCCTAAACTAATATCGGACCGAAACGTCCCTAAACTAGCATTGGACCACTACGTCCTTAAACTGGCGACGGACCGGAACGTCACTAAACTAATAATGGACCACCACGTCCCTAAAACTGGCGACGGACCGTCATGTCCCTAAACTGGCACAATAGGGCCCAAACGCTCTGTTGTTGGATCTAAACGGTCCCGTCTAAGTTGATCTTAACCCCAAATAGGGTTAACGTGTCCTTAGACATTTAAATAAACGATAAAACTCCAAATCAACTTTGGTTCAAGGGTACATCTCTGAACTCCTCAGACGCCTGTCGTTGTAATCCCTCAACGACGTCAGAGAGGTGACGAGTCCCGACGGCCGGATAATTAAATCAATCATAATGTTAGGTTGATCTTAGTCTCAAACAGGACTAACGTATCCTTAACGAACGTTTAAGTCGATCTTAGACGCAACGCGACTAATGCATCCTTAAACTAAAAACACCAAACCCAAATCTAAGTAAATACGGATTTGGACTAATCCACGTCCTACGGGTGACGACATCACTCAGTCTCCGTATACAATCCACGGGCAATCACAAACAAAACAAACACACACGACACGAAGTGAAATTCTGGAGTAGGAGAAAGTTGTTACCGCTATGCGGTAGCGTAATTAACTGCAGGGGCTTGCGCCTGCAGGGAAGAGCGTCCCCACAATCAAAAACCCCTCACCCTGAGGGGGAATCTGACAAAGTCTGCTACATCGGCCGCATCCGTCTAAACCTCCGATACAAGGTGCTATAAATCAACTTGGTATCTTCGGAGAGATAGATGGATAAAAACCAAATAGCATCTGTCCCGAACCTCAGGCACGGATGTCCTAACGTCGTCGGCCGCCGTTCGGAGGGGAACAGATTCTGGCACGCCCGGTGGGACCTCTTCCTCTTTCCACTCCACACTTCGTGTGTCGTGTTCGCGAACGAATCGCGGTTTGCTGTGGTTGCCTGTGGATTCGAGATACTAAGATTTGGTGTCTTGCTCCGTGCAGAAAACAGAAGATCAATGGCTTCAAACTGCACTACCTGCAACTACAACTCTCGCTCCGTCATTGCTGGAGGAGTGACTTATGGACCCCAAGCGGCCTCCCTTTTCAAAATGTCGGTGGAGCAGTTGGCCCAAGCCACCACTGGACTGTTTTTTGGGACCATGCTCCCACCAATGAGCTTCAACGCCCCAATGACATTGCAAGAAGCTCCAAAGAAGTCGGTCTTCGATCGACTTACTACTGCCGCGACCCCTCTCAACGGGTCGTCCAACTCCACTGCTTCAGTTTTTAACGGACTAGGCCAGAGCTCTAACAGGCCCATGAAGAAGCCTGCCATACCAGAAGGCGTTATCCCAAAGCGGATAGCCATTCCAACTCACGTTCCTGGAAAAATCACCAAGGTTGCTTCCCATGTTCAGAAGTCCGCTTCTGACAAGTTGGCCGTCCCCGTTCAACGGACGTCGATCTTTAAAAAGCTGGTACCAGTATATTCTGACCAACATAGAGGGCATGAGGAGGTCACCCCTATAGCTGAAACAACTCCATCAGCACGACATGCCCGACGTCGCTACTGGCGCCGAGTGAGGAAGGCTGGGGGCAACTCCCCCTCTGGACTTACTCCTCCAACTCCGATGGTGAGGATCGATGCTGCTGTTCCAACCAAGAACAGCTTTGAACTGCTCAACAAGGTGCGCAGAAACTCTCCTACTGCGATGTTGAAACGAACTCCTTCACCTGTGGAGAATACTCCAGAGAAGAAGCTAGAGCAGCCCCCTCAACGGCTGTCCTCTAAAATTTACAAAGTCTGGCGACAGGTCCAAGAGTCGGTGATCGATCGAGACTGCCTCCGACGACAGAAAAATATGAAGGTTCGGCAGGGGAAGGATTACTCTGTCAAACCACAAGAAGCAAAAGCTACTCGGGTGCCCACTACAACGGTTCCCTTAACTCCAATCACTCAAAAAAGGAGGCCGCAAAAAGCCCCTGTGTTTTCGGCAAATCGCAAAGACACCGAACACAAACGCCCCAAGTCTGGGGGCATGGTAGTGCATACTGTTTATATGGCTTCTGGAAAGGAGGAAAGCCGCACTTCTACGGGCCGCCGACCGCTCACCCGATCCGTGACGAAAGCCCAGGAGCAACAGCAAAAGCTTCAGGAAATGATGACTACAATGGCTGCACTCACTGAGCCAAAAGAAAGCTCTGAAACGTCTTCGGATGAGCGTCAAGAACAAGAAACTGACGCTGACTTTTTACGCAGAGTCCTCGAAAAGAGGGACAAAGAAGCTGCAGAGCAGGCGGCAAACATAAAACAGATGGCGCTCCTCTTCAAAGATATGGTAGGGATGATGTTACAGCCAGATCCTCCTGCTGAAAATCCTCCGATTGTCCTTGAAGATGACAAAGGAGAGACATCGAGTCCTCCTTCGGCTCTTTTAGCTGCCAAGGAAGATACCATTTCTAAGGCCGCACTGGATGACCATATAGCTCAGCAAATACGAGCTCACCAGGCAAATGAAGCGGCTGAGCAAATTGCTAGAACTGGACGACCCTACCCGGGCTGGTATGACCAAATTAGTTACCCGCCGGGATATACGATCCCTAAATTCCATGTATATAAAGGGACAGGGAATCCGCATCAACACGTCGCTCAATTCAGGGCCTTATGCGGCAATACTGGAGGCGATGACAAATTGTTATTACGATAATTCGTCGGCAGCTTAGCAGAAATAGCCTTTGAATGGTATTCGGAGCTGCCTAACGACTCTATCAAAACATTTGCAGAGATGGAGCTGCTGTTTACACAAAGATTCGCGAGTGCTAGTGAACGCACTCCGATAACAGCACTGATAAATGCCAGGATAAGGCCGAGCGAAACGTGGGTCCAATACGCAACACGATGGCGGAACCTATGGTCGAAATGCGAACAACGCATAGAAGAGGCACCTGCGGTAGGCATGTTTGTGGGCACTCTCGATCCGCAGGCGACCATCTCACAATTCATGATGTTCTTCAGGCCGACCACCTTCCAGGCCTTGATCGACAAATTAGCCCAAATGGACCAGATGGGCCATAGACCGTCTCCTCCAAGACCCGATCCCCGAAATGAGAAAGGAAAAGCGATCATCGCCGCCAACGCTCAGCAACAGTCGAGCAACTCAAAGCCGGTCGCTCGACAAAACAACGTGCGTCCACGCCCATCCCTCGAAGAGAGGCTAGGACGTCATTACTCGTTTCCTCAGAATAAAACGAGAAGACTGTTCGAGCTGGCCGTGCGCAACAGACTCATTAATCTGCCGAGTCCAAAGCGTCCGTTGCAACCAGGCGATCTTAATAATCCCAATTATTGCCCTTACCACCAAACGGTAAGTCACCCAATTGAAGATTGTTTCGTCTTTAAGGGATGGATCGAGGATCAATACCTGCAAGGCAAGTTTGCGCTGTCTGAAAGCTGGAAGGTAAACCCCCCACAGCCGCACTCTCCAAAGAAGACGGACACGCCGGGGGCAACTTGTTCTTTCGTCGAGGATGAAAACGATGGAGAAAACTTATCGAATGAATCCGAAGACTACGTAGCGACTTGTCATGTGATTTCTCATTCACTGACAGATGATGAGGAGGACCCTTGCGCTGAGAAATCAACGGCGGACCCTGAAACAGAAATTCCGCGGCCGTCAGACAAGTTGATCGATGCCTTCCTAAATGAAATTCGTCTGAAAGCGAAAGCCAATCAAGAGCATGAAATGGCCATACTGGAAAGAACCAAGGTATTCCCGTCAAATCAAAAGCCATACACTGCGGGTAAAAACAAATTCAAGACGAGGAAACGGTTCGCCAAAGCTCTATCAGTAGGAATGAAGCTACCGCCCTCTGAAGAAAATTCTTTCTCTGAGGTAGAGATGCACCCTAACTTCTGTTTATATCATCAGAAGATCATACATCCTACCGAAGACTGCGAATCCTTTAACTGTTGGTGGCAAGGGTATGTCGCTCAAAAGCGACACTTCGACAGGACAAAGTGTGAAGCTTGCGGACATCGGAAAAATACGATAGATGAGCGCAAAAGAGCCACCGCTGACCGTCATATAGCCAACTTCAAGGGATCACAAATTATCACCTTTGGAAGCGACTCTGACGAAGAAGCTACCCCCAACTCTTCCCTCGGGGAATCTATTTCAAAAATAAAGGAATTAAGAAGCTGCGAGAACGTTCAGCCATGCAATCGCATGCTACTCGGAAAGAATCCCGGCCCTGCAAACAACGGAGCGAACAAAAAGGATAAAAGAAAAGGAAAAAAGGCCCTCGTCGCCGGCGCTCACCAACAATCAGGTGACCCTAGACCGGTTGCTTGCCAAAGCAACAAGCAGCCATCCCTCCAGGAAAAGTTGAAACGTCCTTACTCGTTTCCGCAAGATCAAACAAGGGGACTGTTCGAGCTAGCAGTGCGCAACAGACTCATTAATCTGCCGAATCCAAAACGTCCGTTGTGGCCAGGCGATATTAATAATCCTAATTATTGCCCTTACCACCAAACGGTAGGTCATCTGATCGAGGATTGCTACGTCTTCAAAAACTGGGTTGAAGACCAATACCAACAGGGCAAGTTCGCGTTGTCCGAAATTTGGAAGGTGAACCCGCCACAACCGCATGCTCCGAAAAATATGGACACGCCGGGGGCATCATGCTCATTCATAGAGAAAGCCTAACGGACCACTACGTCCTAAAACTGGATAACGGACCGAAACGTCCTTAAACTAACAACGGACCGAGATGTCCTTAAACTAATGACGGACCGCAATGTCCTAAAACTTGTAAATGACCGAAACGTCGTTAAACTACTCCCAACCCGCAGCATCTTCAGGCTGACGTGTTAATAAAAAAAAAAAAAAAAAACAAACAAAATAAACGGTACGTTCACAAGCAAAATGGGCACGGATGAAAACCCGAAAGGGCTCCGTGAGTAAAAACAGCAGAGCTACCGGCGAGTGTTCGTGAAAACCCGAAAGGGCGCGACCTCGTAAAAAAAATAAAAATAAAGGTATGTCCATAAGCAAAAAGGGCACGGATGAAAACCCGAAAGGGCGCGACCTCGTAAAAAAAAATAAATAAATAAAGGTATGTCCATAAGCAAAAAGGGCACGGATGAAAACCCGAAAGGGCTCCGTAAGTAAAAACAGCAGGGCTACCGGCGAGTGTTTGTGAAAACCCGAAAGGGCGCAACCTCGTTAAAGAAACACTTATAGGATCCTCTTGACCCTGTAAGGAGAAACCACCTGCGTGAGATCCTTATGACTCACAAAGGAGCAACACACTTGGGGATCCCCACGATTCCTAAGGAGAAAATACACTTGCGAGATCCTCACGACTCGTAAGGAGAACTCTCTTATGGGACCCCCACGGCCCGTAAGACTTGAAAGTCTTAAGTTACAGAGACCTAAACCTGTGCTTAAGCAAACCCCCACAAACTTCCAATATTGCCCTACAAGCGGCTCATAATGACCCTTGTATACAATCCACGGGCGCGAATAAATACTTCCTTAACAAAGTCCCATCCGTGACTAGGGATATGCTTGTACAGCAAACAACACTTGTAAGTCCTCTCGACTTATAAGGAGAAAACCCTTTTGTAAGATCCTTACGACTTACAAGAGAACATGCACTTAGGAATCCTCACGATTCCCAAGGAGAAAACACACCTACAAGATCCTCACGACTTGTAGGGAGAAATACCTTTGTGAGACCCTTACGGCTCATGAAGTCAAAAAGCCTTAGCCGACAGGACCCTTAACCCTGTTTACTAAGCCACCTTTGTTCAACATCGATAGAGGCAAATGATGATTCGCTCCTGGCAATATTCCAGTTGCAGCGATGCTGATGCCTGGACCGGTATCAAATTCCAAGTCCTTTCATGGCAGATGATGATTCGCTCCTGGCAATATCCCAGTTGCAGCGATGCTGATGCCTGGATCGGTATCAAATTCCAAGTCCTTTCATGGCAGATGATGATTCGCTCCTGGCAATATCCCAGTTGCAGCGATGCTGATGCCTAGACCGATATCAAATTCCAAGTCCTTTTACGGCAAATGATGATTCGCTCCTGGCAATATTCCAGTCGCAGCGATGCTGATGCGAAGATTGGGATCAGACCCCAAATTCCCTACTCGCAATAAAAAAAAAACAGCGAGTAAAAATAAAATAAACAGTCGAAATGATTGGGCAACTCGCAATAAAAAGTAGCGAGTAAAAATAAAATAAACAGCCGAAATGATTGGGCACCGCGAAAAATAGCCGAAATGATTGGGCAATCGCGACCTTCGCGATATAAAAGCTGAAATGATAGAGCATCGCGGAAAGAATAAAAAAAAATGAAAGAATGAAACTTTTGCCCTACAGGTGAAATCACATCGATCCCTGTATACAATCCAGGGGCGCAGATAAAGAGGGAACCATACCTTCCCAACAGGCTCCATCAGAAAACGAAGCCAAATCTCGACGGTTCATAGACAACCTAGAGAAAATCTCGACATTTATCGCAATATTACAGACACGATGTCAACAAATGAAGCAAATGAAGATCCCGAGCTTCAGGGTCTCGACGTCAACACCGAAAACTTAGAGACCACCAACGGCGTTTCTCCTTACTCCAACCAGATGCAGACATGACGTCAACAACTGACCTCAGAATCGCAACGAAACAGAACCATGACAAAGTCCCTAGTTCCAAATCTCAATGGCCACGTCTAAAGCCTGGAGACCAACAACGGTGTGCCTCCTCATTCCAACAGGACACAGATGTTACACCATCAAGCGGAGCGATGGCAGAATCCCAGCTTCACCTCAGCATTCGTCTCGATACAGCAGACGAAATGTCAACCCCAGCGTTCTTCCCCCAACAGGATTCGGACGCGCCAAAGCAAACGAAGCGAAGGCCAAATTCCTAGCTTCAACGTCTTTACGGTAACTCACATAAAACCGGAAAGACAATCGGAGATCATCTCGCACCAGCACAGAGTGGTCACCACCTTGACGTTCGTCTCGATACAGCAGACGAAATGTTAACCCCAGCGTTCGTCCTCCAACAGGATTTGGACACACCAAAGCAAACGAAGCGAAGGCCATATTCCTAGCTTCGACGTCTTGACGGTAACTCATATAAAACCGGAAAGACAACTGGAGATCATCTTGCACCAGCACAGAGTGGTCACTACTTCGACGTCCGTCTCGATACAATAGACGAGATGTCACCCCAATGTTCGTCTCGACACAGCAGACGCAACGTCATTAAACAAATGGAGCCACGGCAAAATCCCTAGTTCCAAACCTCGACGGTTCACCAGTAACCTAGAGACAACCACGACATTCATCTCGATACAGAGGACGCAATGCCAGCAAATGAAGCGAAGGCTAAATTCCTAGCTTCAGGGTCTTAACGGCAAGTCATATAAAACCGGAAAGACAATCGGAGATCATCTCGCATCAGCACAGAGTGGTCACCACCTTGACGTTCGTCTCGATACAGCAGACGAAATGTTAACCCCAGCGTTCGTCCTCCAACAGGATTTGGACACACCAAAGCAAACGAAGCGAAGGCCACATTCCTAGCTTCGACGTCTTGACGGTAACTCATATAAAACCGGAAAGACAACCGTAGATCATCTGGCACCGGCACAGAGTGGTCACTACTTCGACGTCCGTCTCGATACAATAGACGAGATGTCATCCCAATGTTCGTCTCGACACGGCAGACGCAACGTCATTAAACAAATGGAGCCACGGCAAAATCCCTAGTTCCAAACCTCGACGGTTCACCAGCAACCTAAAGACAACCTCGACGTCCGTCTCGATACAGCAGACGAGATGTCGCCCCAACGTTCGTCTCGACACAGCAGACGCAACGTCATCAAACAAATGGAGCCACGGCAAAATCCCTAGTTCCCACCATGACATTCGTCTCGATACAGAGGACGCAATGCCAGCAAACGAAGCAAAGGCCAAATTCCTAGCTTCAGGGTCTTAACGGCAAGTCATATAAAGCCTGAAAGACTATCGGAGATCATCCCACACCAGCGCGGAGTGGTTATGACTCATCGGGGCTCTCCAAAATGAGCCTGACCTCAAGTAAAAAGCGGCATGGCAAATTCCTAGCGCTTGCTCTTCCGACGGTCAAACTGCCAAGGAGGATTGCTTGAAGACGTCTTGTCCAGCCCCCGAAGGGATCAGAGACACGGCAGTCGCGGGGCTACTCGAACAGCACGATTGCCTATCGAGGACTATATCAGCTTATGCGACGGTACGATGGCCAAAACCCTAAGTACCACCGACCTTAACGGGCTTCTGTCGTAAAGAGCAGAGGTTAAATGCGACGTTAAGATGTTCTTGCGAGAAACGTTCGATTCGTCTCGACTTGTGAAAAATTGTCGAGGCGGCTCGACTCGTGAGATGAAGTCTTAGACAGCAAGGATTGAAAAGCTTGCTTTTTGAGCAATGGGGCCCTGCAAGTCAATCCAAACTGGTCTCTTGCATACTATTCACGGGTCTCACTCTCCGAAGTCGAATTTCGACGAGGAGGGAAACAACCACTTACGAATCCTCTCGATTCGTAAGAGGGAAAATTCTCTTATAAGATCCTTACGACTTATAAGAGAAAACCACACTTAGGAATCCTCACGATTCCTAAGGATAAAATCCACCTATGAGATCCTCTCGATCCGTAGGGAGAAAAGCCTCTATGAGACCCTCACGGCTTATAGAATTGAAAAGTCTTAGGCATTAGACCTGAACCTGCGGCCTAAGCCATCGCTATTTCCTGAGGAAGTCAGAATACTCGTTTTAGACATCCATCAACCATGGTTATTAAGACAGCCTGCTGACTTTAAAAGAAAGAAGATGACAGAGAGAATATCCGGTCTACATTTGATCTGGCATGCGTGACGCATTCATTTATGCATGGACAGAAAACTCAGTACGGGAAATAAGAGAAGCTGAAGTAAAAAGTTTCCATTCATATTGGCAAAAATTCTTACAATTTTGAAAAGCGGTAAAAGGAAAACATTATTACAATGGAATAACTTCAGATCCGGGGCAGGGATTGAGGAATTCAAAAGTAAGGCCATCCAAACTTCTTTTGGCCTTTCTAATTATTCTTATGCGCAGCCTCTCGCGCTCCTCGGTGTCAATATCATCGGCAAGCCCCTCCGGCCTTCGATAAGCAGCAACGATTGTCGTCTGCTGAAAGATTTGATGTAGGATGTCAACGAGGTTGTTTCGCCGTTTCTTCGAAATCAGCCCCGTCAGGTACACTGAATGCACCTTGTCTTCGGCATCATCTAGCGCATTGAGCGGTAAGGCCTCATGAAGACCTGGGAGTGCTCTCCATATTGACCCCAGCACGACTTTCAAAAGGGCCGAACGACGAGGTAGCAGCCAGCCACCGCTGGCATTCAGGCGACCCATGACCTCTGCACATTGAGCGTCCGTAAACTCCTGGTTCTGTTGACGGCCCTGTACACGGATATTCTCATAAGTGATGAACTCGTGCAAGCTGTACAGACGCACCGCCATAATACCTGAAGAAAACAATACAGGGATATTAATAAACAAGAAAATACAGAAAGTTAAAAGTTAAACTCCTCGAGAGCAATGCTCTGCAGACAAGAGCGATACCAGTCAAAATCAGTTATGAGGAGAATTTGAGGAAGATTCCCTGAAAATATTGAGAGCTCCGCTCTGGGAAAAAAAAATGATATAATAATAATAATATTCTCAAGTGCCATATAAGTTGGGAGGAGCAAAGCTCCATTAATTAAGAAGATATAAGAAAAATCTTTTATAGAGCAAAGCTCTATTAATGGAACCCTAACAGGACTCTCCTGAGTTCTCTTTGGACCTCTTTAGAGCAAAGCTCTGCTAAATGAAACCCTAAATAGATTTTCTTTAGATCAGGGATCTATGGAGAGCAAGACTCTATTAATCAGTTTTAATTTAATTTAATTTTTACCTATGATCGTTATGAACTCTGGAGTTCTTAAAAAAAAAAAAAAAAAAAAAATCAAGAGCAAGGCTCTGAAAATTCTTAAGCAAGAGCAAGGCTCTGAGTCAAAATTCTTGAATTGGTAAAAAAAAAAATAAAAAAATTTCGAGGACCAAAGGTCCTATTTATAGGCATCAAGTGCCCTTTCAGCTTCCAAAAGATGGCGCGACGGTCCGGAGTCTACCACCGCTGCGCTCACGTTAGGAAGCCACGTAAGCGCAACGGTGGGGGGCATTTGTTTACCTTAATCAGAGCAAAGCTCTGTCTTGAAAATTAAAAAGAAAATTAAAGTTAAAATAAATAAAGTAACGTACTCTATAAGAGCAAAGCTCTGTGGATGGAAAAAAAAAAAAAAAAAAATTGCGCGCCGCGCAGTGCGCAACTGCGCGCTGCGCAGTGCGCGCGCGCAGTAAAAAAAAATAATAATAAAAAAAATAAAAAAATAAAAATAAAAATAAAATTCTTTATTGGAAAAACAGAATAAAGATTTGAGAAAATCTTTTCTGTTTTTGTTAAAACAATAAGATTTCTTCTGTAAAACAGAGACCTTTGGATTAAAGATCCGACGGTGGGGAAAATTCCCCAAATCACTTAGAGAATAATCTCTTTAACAAACTTTAACTAATTTATGAGCACTATAAAAAGGACCCTAGACCTCATTTTAAAATCATCAACATCTTCCTAAAAAAGAAAAGAGAAGGGAACTCTTGAAGAATAAAAAAAAAAGGTAAAAACCTTTTGAAGAAGAGAAAATTCTCTTATGAACAAGATCATAGATCTTTAACGATAAATAAATAAATAAATAAATAAAAATAGTGCCTTGCACTTGTTTTATGAACCATCGGTTCTTGAACCTAAAAGGTTCCTAAATTAATAGTGCTTTGCACTTTTATGAACCTTTGGTTCTCTAAGATAAGAAAAACAAGAAAAACTTGTTTTTTCTTAGATCTAAAAAATGAAATAGTGCCTTGCACTTGATATGAGCCTCTGGTTCTAAAAAATAAAAGAATAATAAATAGTGCCTTGCACTTGATATGAACCCTTGGTTCTGTGAAAAGAAAACAAGAAGAAAAACTTGTTTTCTTTTGATCTAAATGTAGATCAAAAGTGCATAGCACTTTTGATCTTCAATCAGAAGATTCTTGAGTTCCTGCAACTCATTATTTAAAAGGGCCTGGCCCAAATCAGAAATAAAAGGGCAGAGCCCTATTCGGAAAAATTCTTGAGGGTCTGGCCCAAATCAGATCACAAAAATAAAAGGGCAGAGCCCTATTTGAAAAATTCTTGAGGGCCTGGCCCAAATCAAATCATGAAAGGGCAGAGCCCTATTTGGAAAATTCTTGAGGGCCTGGCCCAAATCAAATCATGAAAGGGCAGAGCCCTATTTGGAAAATTCTTGAATACAAAGGGCAGAGCCCTGTTTGGAAATGCTTGAGGGCTTGGCCCAAATCAAACTGCAAGAATAAAAAGAGGCAGAGCCCTGTTTAGATTGATTCTTTTAATCGGGCAGAGCCTAAAATAAAAATTGGACTTAACCCAATCCTGGCTGTAAGTCCTTAAATTAAATGCCTCTCATAAACTAAGTCATGACCGGTTCGAGGGTACATCTCCGAACTCCTTTGACACCTGTCGTTGTAATTCCTCAACGACGTCAAAGAGGTGACGGGTCCCAACGACCATTCATCTAATAGCGGACCGAAACGTCCCTGAACTAATATCGGACCGAAACGTCCCTAAACTAGCATTGGACCACTACGTCCTTAAACTGGCGACGGACCGGAACGTCCCTAAACTAATAATGGACCACCACGTCCCTAAAACTGGCGACGGACCGTCATGTCCCTAAACTGGCACAATAGGGCCCAAACGCTCTGTTGTTGGATCTAAACGGTCCCGTCTAAGTTGATCTTAACCCCAAATAGGGTTAACGTGTCCTTAGACATTTAAATAAACGATAAAACTCCAAATCAACTTTGGTTCAAGGGTACATCTCTGAACTCCTCAGACGCCTGTCGTTGTAATCCCTCAACGACGTCAGAGAGGTGACGAGTCCCGACGGCCGGATAATTAAATCAATCATAATGTTAAGTTGATCTTAGTCTCAAACAGGACTAACGTATCCTTAACGAACGTTTAAGTCGATCTTAGACGCAACGCGACTAATGCATCCTTAAACTAAAAACACCAAACCCAAATCTAAGTAAATACGGATTTGGACTAATCCACGTCCTACGGGTGACGACATCACTCAGTCTCCGTATACAATCCACGGGCAATCACAAACAAAACAAACACACACGACACGAAGTGAAATTCTGGAGTAGGAGAAAGTTGTTACCGCTATGCGGTAGCGTAATTAACTGCAGGGGCTTGCGCCTGCAGGGAAGAGCGTCCCCACAATCAAAAACCCCTCACCCTGAGGGGGAATCTGACAAAATCTGCTACATCGGCCGCATCCGTCTAAACCTCCGATACAAGGTGCTATAAATCAACTTGGCATCTTCGGAGAGATAGATGGATAAAAACCAAATAGCATCTGCCCCGAACCTCAGGCACGGACGTCCTAACGTCGTCGGCCGCCGTTCGGAGGGGAACACCATTGTTTTATGTCATCCAAGTTTATAACTACACACTCGATTGCCTGCACGACCCTGTCTAGTTTCTGGGACATACACACTGGGAATGGGAAAATTGTATCTAGTAGGGAATGTAAGACTGTACAGTTGTGGTGTGCGGACGGGAGCTTTTTGCAGATTTCTTGGTGATTGATACGGGCAGCTACGAGGTCGTCTTAGGAATGAACTTTCTTGGCACTTTCCACGCTCACATTGACTGTAGGGCAAGGAAGGTGATTTTCCAGATTCCCGGACATCCTGAGTTTACCTTCACTGGAGGAAGCAGTTCTGTCGGGCCAGTCGAGTTTAGGGCTAGGCCGACAAATGTTATTCTTGCAGAAATGGAAGTTGATAGTAGTGAAGAGCCGGCGGTTGTTCGCGATTTTATGGATGTGTTTGAAGATATATCAGGTTTGCCGCCGAAGCGAGACGTGGAGTTCGCAATTGATCTTATTCCTGGTGCAACGCCAGTATCTAAAGCGTATTATCCAATGGCACCAGTAGAATTGGAAGAAGTTAAGAAACAAGTTGCTGAATTGCTTGAGAAGGGTTGGATTCGAAGCAGCAACTCGCCTTGGGGAGCTCCAGTCCTCCTAGTAAAGAAGAAGGATGGCACGAGAAGGATGTGCATCGACTATCGAGAATTAAACCGGGTGACTATCAAGAACAAGTACCCGATCCCTCGCATTGGAGAACTTTTTGAGCAGCTTAGTGGCGCAAGGGTATTCTCGAAGCTGGATTTGCGATCCGGATATCATCAGGTCCGAGTGAAACCAGAAGATATTTGCAAGACGGCGTTTCGAACTCGGTATGGACATTACGAGTACTTAGTAATGCCCTTCGGAGTAACGAATGCGCCGGCAATATTCATGGATTTGATGAACCGAATCTTTTCACCGTTCTTGGACCAGTTTATTGTGGTATTTATTGACGATATTCTGGTTTACTCGAAGAGTTTTGAGGAGCATGCTGAGCACTTGAAGATCGCACTGCAGACATTGAGACAGGAGAAATTGTATGCGAAGATGAGTAAGTGCGAATTTTGGCTGGAAGAAGTGAAGTTTCTGGGGAATGTTGTGTCGGGCGATGGAATCGCCGTCGATCCCGAAAAGATTGCAGCAGTTCGAGATTGGCCGATTCCAAAGAATGTAGCTGAGATAAGAAGTTTCCTTGGATTAGCCGGATACTACAGGAGATTTGTGGAGAACTTCGCTCGTCTGGCAGAACCGTTGACCAAGCTTACGCGCAAGAAGGTACCTTTTGTATGGACGGACAAGTGTGCGTTAGCTTTCGAGACGTTGAAGCAAAATTTGATAACCGCCCCTGTCCTGACCGTACCAGACAATTCCGGAGGATTGGTGATTCACAGCGACGCATCTGGAAAAGGATTGGGATGTGTTTTGATGCAGCATGGGAAAGTTGTAGCGTACGCATCGAGACAATTGAAGACCCATGAGAAGAATTATCCCACTCACGACTTGGAGCTTGCGGCTGTGATCTTCGCTTTGAAGATTTGGAGACACTACCTTTTGGGTGAGAGAGTCGAAGTTTTTACAGATCACAAGAGTTTGAAGTATGTGTTCACTCAGATTGAGTTGAACATGAGGCAGCGTAGATGGTTGGAGCTGATGGCCGACTACGACCTTGATCTTAAGTACCATCCGGGAAAAGTTAACGTCGTGCCGGATGCGCTTAGTCGGTTTCCAGCAATTCAGGTGTTAACTACGCAGAGGGAGATCATTGCAGATTTTCAAAGATTTGACTTGGAAGTTGTGCTACCGCGTTCTACGGGACAGTTGATGCAGTTGCAGGTACATAGGCTCCTCTCACATCGAGCTCATAGGCTCCTCTCACATCGAGCTCATAGGCTCCGAGCACATAGGCTCCTCTCACATCGAGCTCATAGGCTCAGAGCACATAGGCTCCTCTCAAATGCATATGTAAATTTGCATAGATCATCATGATGATATATTAAGTATGCGTATATATATATCAGCGTCCCATACCACTAATATATATATACTCTATGGGTATACATATATATTTCAGCGTCCCATACCACTGATATATATACGCAGGAGTAAAACAATCCAGAATCATCATATGCAACCATATCACATTGCGAAATCCATGGATTATAATACATGCAACGAGAACGCTAATATAAGCATGCAACTATGTAAAGGCATATGCTCAAGGAATATGAATCAATGACATATGAGCATGCAATGCACTGCGAGCCGTAGAATAAATGGTAAATGAATAATAATGCAGCTTGCCATTTGAAATAAAATAAATCGGGGTTTTGTAATAGGTATGACTCGGGTCTAGTCTAAATCTATTATGCAAACCACAGATCTAAGTATCAAGTCAACCGGGAGGGGTATGAAATCCACCTAAATCTAAGTCGATATAAATATATATACATATAATAGTCGGTGATCCCGCCTCAATAGTATCGCGTACAATACAGTATATCATATGACAATCCTCAAGTCATGTGTGCGGATCTATCATCAATATAAAGCTCGTACGGTAAATCGTCGTACGGCATCCCAATAGCTGGGTATGGGTCAATATCACATTATCTCATCAAGTACCTGGTATTCTTATCATCGCAACACATAATCTGGGATACTGAATCTAAGTCTAGTACAAATCGATACCATCTATATAATTATGAATGCGGGGGTAAAACACATGCCCAAAGGCCCGCTAAGAATCACATATCGTATCCCAAATACGAATCATATCAAATCACCGATCTCACGGCACCAAGCCCAATATCATCGACTCATCTCCAAAGTCATCCAATATCATCATCAACACAGTGTAAATATAATGAATATGCAAGGGTGTGCGTGTGCGTGTAAACCTATTCTAGGGTTCATGGCTATGAACTACACTAGTTTACTTCTAAGCCTAAACTATCCATAAAACACCTACCACAATATCCATGACACACTATAACTATCATATATAGTATATCATCTACGGACTGCGGGGGTGCTATACGTCATCCCCCGACTTACCCCTGTAGATATAATCTACTCACCTTGCGTCTTCATTGTCGACGTCACCACGCGTTTCTTGTCGTCCCGAAGTCTTCATGGGGTACCTACACATCAAAGTGTCGTATATGCGCATTAAAACCAATTCAAAACTAAAACGGCACACGAAACCCCAAAACGATACGATAAGGGGCCTATAGGTTAGAACCTATGGGCACGCCTTCAAAACAATCAACAAATCCTCGATATCGTCGTACAAACGCCAAATAGTCGAGGTAAAACACAATACACAATTTCAGAATTAAAAATACGGAATACGGAAATACGAATCCAAAACAGCAACTTAGGAAATAGGCTCCAGATTTCACCTTAGGTCAAATTGGACAAATCTATATATACCAGGGGCCTAATCTACATATAAAGGAACACCAAAACCAAAACGAGGCAAATCCACCATGGTCTGGCTGCAAATTGCGGCCAGAATGGATAAATCTGCGGCCGGCTTGATGAGTTAGGGGTTGGGGTCTTGGTGGTAGCTTCCTGGGTGCCTGCACATGTCATTGTCCAATCAATTTTAATTTAGGATGTCTCGGGTGATAGCAGATTCAATATATCCTTCACAGATTCCACAATTTCTCCGATATCGGTTTCTAAATCCGTATTTCGGGTTTCAACTCTCAGGTTAGGGTCTCAATTCATGCACTAGGGTGTTGGTGTAGGCTCTACTGAACTTAATTTCGCATTACAACTCATAATTTCCTCAAACCCTAACTAGGTTTTCCTTAACTCCACAATACACACAATATCGGTTCAATCTAAACATGGGGGTAAAGGAAATGCTAAAACTAAGTTAATGATCCAGAAAATACCTCATTTTGCAACTCAAGAATTTTCTTGAGTTGCCCCTAGTGGCCAAAATCTTTGCTTCTTTAGCCCCAAGTGTAGATCTTGAGCTTGTGTACACTTTTAATGAAATGAGAGTGGGGTTTTGTAGTTGTTTTAGATGTGTTTAGAAGGCATTGAAGTGGGGAGGGAGGTGAGGTGCAGGAGCAGCAGCAGCAATGGAAGGAGAGGGAGGGAAAATGAATGAGGAATGAAGAGAATAACTAAGTCCAAAGTCAAAGAAAACCCATACCTTTCTCTCTCTCACCATACCTCATTTCTTTATTCTTTTCCCATTTTCTTTTCCTTTTCTTTTTCTTATTCTCTCAAAAACCTTCTCCTAAGAATAGTAAACCCAAAGTGAACCATGGCAAGAAAATGCACAAGTGTGAAAAAGTGATATGTGCAAGTTTTGCACAAAATTGCTAAAAAACCGATTAGCGATTTTTTTTAATCGCGATTAGCACTCAATTAGCATATAACTAATCATAACAACTTAAAAATGGTATAATCCTCTAAATTACCCTATTTTAGAATTTTCCATAATTTTTTTCCCAAATTTTTTCTCCATTTATCTATATTTAATTATACCGAATTATTAAAATATTCAATAAAGTAATATTAATTTATAAAATTTCCCGAAAATGATATTTTATTATTTTGAAATGTTACACATCCGGGGAAGGTTAATGTCGTGCCGGATGCGCTCAGTCGGTTACCGGCAATTCAGATGTTGACTACGCAGAAATAACTTGTTGAAGACTTTCGAAAATTTGATTTTGAAGTTGTGCTACCGCATTCCTCGGGACAGTTGATGCAGCTGCAAGTACATTCGTCGTTGATCGAGAATATTAAAGCAGCGCAGTCGCAGGATCCTAGATTGCGAAAGTTTCGAGAACAGGTTGAAGCCGGACTGCGAACAGATTTATTGATCAACGAAGATGGTTCGCTGAGGTATGGTAGCCGTTTGTGTGTGCCAAAGAAAGATATTCGCGAAGAACTTATGAAGGAGGCATACAGTTCAGCTTATTCAGTACATCCGGGAGGCATGAAGATGTACCGAGGTGTACGACATCATTTCTGGTAGGAAGGCATGAAGCGGGAGATTGCTCGCTTTGTGGCAAAGTGCTTGGTGTGTCAGCAAGTCAAGGCTGAACATCAAAGGGTTGCTGGTTGTTTACCCCAATCAGAGCAAAGCTCTGTTCAAATTCCGAGGCGGGAGATGAAGCAACGCTTCATCTTCCCCCAATCAGAGCAAAGCTCTGCTTTCAAAATTCAAAATTTTGAAGCAACGCTTCAAGTCCCGGGCGCAACGCGCCACGTGTCAGGCGCTAATACGTCAGCGCAACGCCCAAGAAGGCGCGCCCAATCAGAGCAGAGCTCTATTTTTATGAAGCAACGCTTCAGCTGCGCAAGCACTGCGCTGCGCGACACGTGTCAGCGCAGATGCGCTTGCGCAGTTGCGCTGCGCTGTGCGCTGCGCGACACGTGTCACGCGCTGGGGCATCTGCGCCAAACTGAATTAAGATTTTAAGAAATCTTTTCTGTTCTTGTTAAAACAAGAAGATTTTCTTCTGCAAAGCAGAAGCCCTTGGATCAAAGATCCAACGGTGGGAAAAATTCCCCAAATCACTCAGAGAATGATCTCTTTAACAAATTTAACTAACTTGTGAGCACTATAAAAAGGACCCTAGGCCTCAATTCAAAAGAGGAAGATTTTCTTAAAAAAAAAAATAAGAGCTTCAAACAGAGAGAACTCTGAGAAGAATTTCAAGAATAAGGTAAAACCTTCATAAGAGAGAAGAAATTTCTTCTAATAGATCATTGATCTAAAAACAAGATCAATGATCTTCACATAATAAACAGTGCTTTGCACTTCTTATGAACCACTGGTTCTTTAAAACAAGAAAAACAGAAATAAAAAAAATAGTGCTTTGCACTTTTATGAACCTTTGGTTCTTGAAATAAAAAGAAAAAACTTGTTTTTTCTTTGATCTAAATTAGATCAAGAAATCAAATAGTACTTTGAACTTCTTTTATGAACCATTGGTTCTTGAATCTAAAAGATTCTCAAATTAACAGTGCTTTGCACTTATAAATCTGTACTGTTGCGCTCTTGGGTTGGCGCAAGCCACCAGAGAGCGCCACGTGTCAGCATCTGAACCAGTTGCGCTACGCGCTTTTGAAATAGAGCTTTGCTCTCTGAAATTGGCGCAACTCACCAGAGCGCGCCATGTGTCAGCAGCACTAGCGCAGCGCACTAGCGCAGCGCACTAGCGCTGCTTGACACGTGTCATCATCATAAGCGCTTGCGCTCTTTGAGTGGCGCAAAGCGCCTGAAAATGCAATGCATTTTCTCTGTTAAAAGGGCCAGGCCCAAGTCAAAATGACCTAACATGCCAAAATAAATTGCAAGGCAATAAATGGGCAGAGCCCAAATAAATTGATGCTTTGCATCCTTTATACAAGGGCAGAGCCCAAATAAAATTGATGCCTTGCATCATTCCTAAAAGAACAGAGCCCAAAACAAATTGATGCTCTGCATCCTTTCTGGGCAAAGCCTAAATAAAAATAAAAAAGAAATGCAATGCAAAAGCAAATAAAATGTTGAACATTTTCAACTGGACTTAGCCCAATTTTGGCCGTAAGTCCTTAAATTAAACTGACTGAGCAAGATTGCTCTCTTAAATCAATTTACTACCGGTTCGAGGGTACATCTCCGAACTCCTCTGACACCTGTCGTTGTAATCCTTCAACGACGTCAGAGAGGTGACGGGTCCCAACGACCACACGTATATGGACTGCGGGGTCCTTAAACTCGTGGACCGAAACGTCCTTAAACTAATATCGGACCGAAACGTCCTTAAACTAACGGTGGACCACTATGTCCTTAAACTGGTATTGGACCACCATGTCCCTAAACTGGCACAATAGAGCCCAAATGCTCTTTTGTCGGATCTAAACGATCCCGTTAAGTCGATCTTAGTCCCAAACTGGACTAACGTATCCTTAACAACCGTTTAAGTTGATCTTAGCCTCAAATATGGCTAACGCATCCTTAAACCTTCAAACAGACTTTAGTCCCAAATTAGACTATAAATTCCCCCAATCAACTTTGGCTCAAGGGTACATCTCTGAACTCCTCTGATATTTGTCGTTGTAATCCTTCAACGTCGTCAGAGAGGTGACGGGTCTCGACGACCATACATGAAATGGACCACTATGTCCCTAAACTGGAAAAATAGAGCCAATTGCTCTTTTGTCGGATCTAAACGATCCTGTTAAGTTGATCTTAGTCTCAAATTAGACTAACGTATCCTTAACAAACGTTTGAGTTGATCTTAGCCTCAAACATGGCTAACGCATCCTCAAACCAAAACCCTAAACCCAAATCTAAGAAAACACGGATTTGGACTAATCCACGTCCTACGGGCGACGACATAAATTGGTCTCCGTATACAATCCACGGGCAATCACAAACAAAACAAACACCCACGACACGAAGTGAAATTCTGGAGAAGGAGAAAGTTGTTACCGCGAAGCGGTAGCGTAATTAACTGCAGGGGCTTGCGCCTGCAGGGAAGAGCGTCCCCACAATCAAAAACCCCTCAAGCGAGGGGGGAATCTGACGAAGTCTGCTACATCGGCCGCATCCGTCTAAACCTCGGTGCCATAAATCAACTTGGCATCTTCGGAGAGGTAGACGGATAAAACCAAATAGCATCTGCCCCGAACCTCAGGCGAGGCGTCCTAACGTCTCGGCCGCCGTTCGGAGGGGAACAGATTCTGGCACGCCCGGTGGGACCTCTTCCTCTTTCCACTCCACACTTCGTTTGTCGTGTTCGGGAACAAATCGCGGTTTGCTGTGATTGCCTGTGGATTCAAGGTACTAAGATTTGGTGTCTTGCTTTATGCAGAAAACAGAAAATCGATGGCTTCGAACTGCACCGCCCGCAGCGATAACTCTCGCTCCGTCATTGCTGGAGAAGTGACTTATGGGCCCCAAGCGGCCTCCCTTTTCAAAATGCCGGTGGAGCAGGTGGCTCAAGCCGCCACTGGACCATTTTTTGGGACCATGCTCCAACCAATGAGCTTCAACGCCCCAATGACATTGCAAGAAGCTCCAAAGAAGTCGGTCTTCGATCGACTTACCACTGCCGTGACCCCTCTCAACGGGTCGTCCAACTCCACTGCTTCAGTTTTTAACGGACTAGGCCAGAGCTCTAACAGGCTCATGAAGAAGCCTGCCATACCAGAAGGCGTTATCCCGAAGCGGATAGCCATTCCAACTCACGTTCCTGGCAAAATCACCAAGGTTGCTTCCCATGTTCAGAAATCCGCTTCTGACAAGTTGGCCATCCCCGTTCAACGGACGTCGATCTTTAAAAAGCTGGTACCAGTATATTCTGACCAACACAGGGGGCATGAGAAGGTCACCCCTATAGCTGAAACAACTCCATCAGCACGACACGCTCGACGTCGCCACTGGCGTCGAGTAAGGAAGGCTAGGGGCAACTCCCCCTCTGGGATAACTCCGTCAGCTCCGATGGTGAGGATCGATGCTGCTGTTCCAACCAAGAACAGCTTTGAACTGCTCAACAAGGTGCGCAGAAACTCTCCTACTGCGATGTTGAAACGAACTCCTTCACTTGTGGAGAATACTCCAGAGAAGAAGCTAGAGCAGCCCCCTCAACGGCTGTCCTCTAAAATTTACAAAGTCTGGCGACAGGTCCAAGAGTCGGTGATCGATCAAGACTGCCTCCGACGACAGAAAAAGATGAAGGTTCGGCAGGGGAAGGATTACTCTGTCAAACCACAAAAAGCAAAAGCTACTTGGGTGCCCACTACAACGGCTCCCTTAACTCCAATCACTCAAAAAAGGAGGCCGCAAAAAGCCCCTGTGTCTTCGGCAAATCGCAAAGACACCGAACACAAACGCCCCAAGTCTGGGGGCATGGTGGTGCACACTGTTTATATGGCTTCTGGAAAGGAGGAAAGCCGCACTTCTACGGGCCACCGACCGCTCACCCGATCCGTGACGAAAGCCCAGGAGCAACAACAAAAGCTTCAGGAAATGATGACTACAATGGCTGCACTCACTCGGCCAAAAGAAAGCTCTGAAATGTCTTCGGATGAGCGTCAAGAACAAGAAACCGACGCTGACTTTTTACGCAGAGTCCTCGAAAAGAGGGACAAAGAAGCTGCAGAGCAAGCGGCTAACATAAAACAAATGGCGCTCCTCTTCCAAGATATGGTAGGGATGATGTTACAACCGGACCCTCCTGCTGAAGATCCTTCGATCGTCCTTGAAGACGACAGGGGAGAAACGTCAAATCCTCCGCCGGCTTTATCAACAGCCAAGGAAGAGGCAATCTCCAAAGTTGACCTAGACGAATATATAGCTCAGCATATCCGGGTTCATCAGGCAAATGAAGCGGCTGGGCAAATTGTTAGAACCGGACGACCGTATTCGAGCTGGTATGACCAAATCAGTTACCCGACAGGATATACGATCCCTAAATTCCATGTATATAAAGGGACAGGGAATCCGCATCAGCATATCGCTCAATTCAGGGCCTTATGCGGCAATACTGGAGGCGATGACAAATTGTTGCTACGTCAATTCGTCGGCAGCTTAGCAGAAACAGCCTTTGAATGGTATTCGGAGCTACCTAACGAGTCTGTCAAAACATTTGCAGAGATGGAACTGCTGTTTACACAAAGATTCGCAAGTGCTAGTGAACGCACCCCGATTATAGCACTGATAAATGCCAGGATAAGGCCCGACGAAACGTGGGTCCAATACGCAACACGATGGTGAAACCTATGGTCGAAATGCGAACAACGCATAGAAGAGGCACCTGCGGTAGGCATGTTTGTGGGCACTCTCGATCCGCAGGCGACCATCTCACAATTCATGATGTTCTTCAGGCCGACCACCTTCCAGGCCTTGATTGACAAATTAGCCCAAATGGACCAGATGGGCCATTGACCGTCTCCTCCAAAATCAGATTCCCGAGATGAGAAAGGAAAAGGGAAAGCGATCGTCGTCGCCAATGCTCAACAACAGTCGAGCAACTCAAAGCCGGTCGTTCGCCAAAACAACGCGCGTCCACGCCCATCCCTCGAAGAGAGGCTTGGACGTTCTTACTCGTTTCCTCAGAATAAAACGGGAAGACTGTTCGAGCTGGCAGTGCGCAACAGACTCATTAATCTGCCGAGTCCGAAGCGTCTGTCGCAGCCAGGCGATCTTAATAATCCAAATTATTTCTCTTACCACCAAACGGTAAGTCACCCGATTGAGGATTGTTTCGTCTTTAAGGGATGGATCGAGGATCAATACCTACAAGGCAAGTTCGCGCTGTCTGAAAGCTGGAATGTGAACCCACCACAGCCGCATACTCCAAAGAAGACAAACACGCCGGGGGCAACTTGTCATGTGATCTCTCACTCATTGGCAGATAATAAAGAGGCTCCTTGTGCCGAGAAAACGAGGGCGGACCCTGAAACAGAAATTCCGCGGCCGTCAGACGAGTTGATCGATGCCTTCCTAAATGAAATTCGTCTGAAAGCAAAAGCCAATCAAGAGCATGAAATGGTCGTACTGGAAAGAGCCAAGGTATTCCCGTCAAATCAAAAGCCATACACTGCGGGCAAAAACAAATTCAAGACGAGGAAAAGGTTCGCCAAAGCTCTGTCAGTAGGAATGAAGCTACCACCCTCTGAAGAAAATACTCTCGCTGAGGCAGAGATGCACCCTAACTTCTGTTTATATCATCAGAAGATCATACATCCTACTGAAGACTGCGAATCCTTTAACTGTTGGTGGCAAGGGTATGTCGCTCAAAAGAAACACTTCGACAGGACAAAATGTGAAGCTTGTAGACGTCGAAAAAATGCGATAGATGAGCGCAAAAGAGCCGCCGACGATTGTTATATAGCTGACTCCAAGGGATCACAAATTATCACCTTTGGAAGCGACTCTGACGAAGAAGCTACCCCCAACCCTTCTCTCGGGGAATCTATTTCAAAAATAAAGGAATTGAGGAGCTGCGAAAACGTTCAGCCGTGTAATCGCACGCTATTCGAAAAAAATCTTGACCCTTCAAACAACGGAGCGAACAAAAAGGATAAAGGAAAAGGAAAAACGGCCTTCGTCGCCAGCGCTCAACAACAATTAAGTGACCCTAGACCGGTTGCTTGCCAAAGCAACAAGCGGCAACCCCTCCAGGAAAAGTTGAAACGTCCTTACTCGTTTCCGCAAGATAAGACAAAGGGACTGTTCGAGCTGGCAGTGTGCGACAGACTCATCAATCTGCCGGGTCCAAAACGTCCGTTGCGGCCAGGCGATGTTAATAATCCTAATTATTGCCCTTACCACCAAACAGTAGGTCACCTGATCGAAGACTGCTACGTCTTCAAAAACTGGGTTGAAGACCAATACCAACAGGTCAAGTTTGCGCTGTCTGAGAACTGGAAGGTGAGTCAAACACAACCGCACGCTCCGAAGAAGATGGATACGCCGGGGGCATCATGTTCATTCATGGAGAAGGACTCATAGACCAAAAAGTCAATAAACCAGATATTCGCCTCAAATACGGCGACAATGGACCGAAATGTCCTTAAACTAATAGCGGACCGAGACGTCCTTAAACTAATAGCAGACCGAAACGTCTTTAAACTAATACCGCAGCATCCTTAGGCTGACGAGATAAAAAAAAATAAAAAAAAATATATAAAATAAAAAAAAAACGGTATGTCCATAAGCAAAAAGGGCACGGATGAAAACCCGAAAGGGCTCCTTGAGTAAAAACAGCAGGGCTACCGGCGAGTGTTCGTGAAAACCCGAAAGGGCGCGACCTCGTTTAAAAAAAAAAGAGGAGTAAATAAAAAATAAAAAGAACGGTATGTCCATAAGCAAAGTGGGCACGGATGAAAACCCGAAAGGGCTCCGTGAGTAAAAACAGCAGGGCTACCGGCGAGTGTTCGTGAAAACCCGAAAGGGCGCGACCTCGTTTAAAAAAAAAAGAGGAGTAAATAAAAAATAAAAAGAACGGTATGTCCATAAGCAAAGTGGGCACGGATGAAAACCCGAAAGGGCTCCGTGAGTAAAAACAGCAGGGCTACCGGCGAGTGTTTGTGAAAACCCGAAAGGGCGCAACCTCGTTAAAAGACCCTTATAGGGCCTTCTCGACCTTGTAAGGAGAAACCACCCGCGTGAGATCCTTACGACTCACAAGGGAGCAACACACTTAGGGATCCTCACGATTCCTAAGAAGAAATTACACTTACGAGATCCTCACGACTCGTAAGGGGAACTCTCTTATGGGACCCTCACGGCTCATAAGATTTGAAAGACTTAAGTTACAGAAACCTTAACCTGTTCTTAAGCAACCCCCATAACCTTCGATATTGCCCTACAAGTGGCTCATATTGACCCTTGTATACAATCCACGGGCACGAATAAATATTTCCCCAACAAAGTCCCATCCGTGACTAGGGATATGCTTGTACAACAAACAACACTTGTAAGTCCTCTCGACTTATAAGGAGAAAACCCTTTTGTAAGATCCTTATGACTTACAAGAGAACATGCACTTAGGAATCCTCACGATTCCCAAGGAGAAAACAAACCTACAAGACCCTCACGACTTGTAGGGAGAAATACCTTTGTGAGACCCTTACGGCTCGTGAAGTCAAAAGCCTTAGTCGACAGGACCCTTAGCCCTGTTTACTAAGCCACCTTTGTTCAACATCGACAGAGTCAAATGATGATTCGCTCCTAGCAATATCCCAGTTGCAGCGATGCTGATGCCTAAACCGGTATCAAATTCCAAGTCCTTTCAAGGCAAATGATGATTCGCTCCTGGCAATATTCCAGTGCAGCGATACTGATGCCAAGATTGGTATCAGACCCCAAATTCCCTACTCGCAAAAAAAAAAATCAGCGAGCCCAAAAAAAAAATGCATACGAAATAGCCGAAATGATGGGGCAACTTGCAAACAGAATCAGCAAGTAAAAATGTATGCATACAAAACAGCCGAAATGATTGGGCAACTCGTAATAAAAAGCAGCGAGTAAAAACATAATAAACAGCCGAAATGATTGGGCAACTCGCAATAAAAAGTAGCGAGTAAAAATAAAGTAAATAGCCGAAATGATTGGACACCGCGAAAAATAGCCGAAATGATTGGGCAATCGCGATTTTCGCGATATAAAAAGCTGAAATGATAAAGCATCGCGGAAAGAATAAAAAAATGAAAGAATGAAACTTTTTGCCCTACAGGTGAAATTACATCGATCCCTGTATACAATCCAGGGGCACAGATAAAGAGGGAACCATACCTTTCCAACAGGCTCCATCAGAAAGCGAAGCCAAATCTCGACGGTTCATAGACAACCTAGAGACAATCTCGACATTTGTCGCAATATTACAGACACGATGTCAACAAATGAAGCAAACGAAGATCCCGAGCTTCAGGGTCTCGACGTCAACATCGACAACTTAGAGATCACCAACGGCGTTTCTCCTCACTCCAACTAGATGCAGACATGACGTCAACAACCGACCTCAGAATCGCAACAAAACGGAACCATGGCAAAGTCTCTAGTTCCAAATCTCAATGGCCACATCTACAGCCTGGAGACCAACAACGGTGTGCCTCCTCATTCCAGCAGGACACAGATATTACACCATCAAGCGGAGCGATGGCAAAATCCCAGCTTCACCTCAGCATTCGTCTCGATACAGTAGACGCAATGTCAACAGCAGCGTTCCTCCGCAGTCCGGCTGGAGGCAGATGCAACGTCAACAAAAGACCTCACGGTCGAAACAAAGCGGAGTAACGGCAAAATCCCAACTCCACCTTAGCATTCGTCTCGTTACAGCAGACGCAATGTCAACAACGGCGTTCCTTCGCAGCCTAGCATGGTGTACATGCAAAGTTAACAAAAGACCCCATGGTCGAAACAAAGCGGAGTGATGGAAAAATCCCAGCTCCACCTCAGCATTCGTCTCAATACACCAGACGCAGTGTGAGTAAATGAAGCGAAGGCCAAATTCCTAGCTTCAAGATCTTAACGGCAAGTCATATAAGGCCTGAAAGACCACCGGAGATCATCTCACATAAAGTGGTCACCTCCTCGACGTTCGTCTTGATACAGCAGAAAAAATGTCAACCCTAGCATTCTTCTTCCAGCAGGGATTCAGACATGATAAAGCAAACGAAGCGAAGGCCACATTCCTAGCTTCAACGTCTTTACGGTAACTCACATAAAACCGGAAAGACAATAGGAGATCATCTCGCACCAGCACAGAGTGGTCACCACCTTTACGTTCGTCTCGATACAGCAGACGAAATGTCAACCCTAGCATTCTTCCTCCAACAGGGTTTCGGACGTGACAAAGCAAACGAAGCGAAGGCCACATTCCTAGCTTCAACGTCTTTACGGTAACTCACATAAAACCAGAAAGACAATCGGAGATCATCTCGCACCAACACAGAGTGGTCACCACCTTGACGTTCGTCTCGATACAGCAGACGAAACGTCAACCTCAGCGTTCTTCCTCCAACAGGATTTGGACACACCAAAGAAAACGAAGCGAAGGCCACATTCCTAGCTTTGACGTCTTGACGATAACTCATATAAAACTGGAAAGACAATCGGAGATCATCTCGCACCAGCACAGAATGGTCACCACCTCGACATCTGTCTCGATACAGCAGACGAGATGTCACCCCAATGTTCGTCTCGACACAGCAGGCGCAACGTCATTAAACGAATGGAGCCACGGCAAAATCCCTAGTTCCAAACCTCGACGGTTCGCCAGCAACCTAGAGACAACCTCGACGTCCGTCTCGATACAGTAGACAAGATGTCACCCCAATGTTCATCTCGACACAGCAGGCGCAACGTCATTAAACGAATGGAGCCACGGCAAAATCCCTAGTTCCAAACCTCGGCGGTTCACCAGCAACCTAGAGACAACCTCGACGTCCGTCTCGATACAGCAGACGAGATGTCACCCCAACGTTCGTCTCGACACAGCAGACGCAACGTCATCAAACAAACGGAGCCACGACAAAATCCCTAGTTCCCACCGCAACATTCGTCTCGATACAGCAGACGCAATGCCAGCAAACGAAGCAAAGGCCAAATTCCTAGCTTCAGGGTCTTAACGGCAACTCATATAAAGCCCGAAAGACTATCGGAGATCATCCCCACACCAGCGCGGAGTGGTTATGACTCATCGGGGCTCACCAAAATAAGCCTAACCTCAAGTAAAAAGCGACATGGCAAATTCCTAACGCTTGCTCTTCCGACGGTCAAACTGCCAAGGAGGATTGCTTGAAGACGTCTTGTCCAGCCCCCGAAGGGATCAGAGACACGGCAGTCGCAGGGCTACTCAAACAGCACGATTGCCTATCGAGGACTATATCAGCTTATGCGACGGTGCGATGGCCAAAACCCTAAGTACCACCAACCTTAACGGGCTTCTGTCGTAAAGAGCAGAGGTTAAATGCGACGTTAAGATGTTCTTGCGAGAAACGTTCGATTCGTCTTGACTTGTGAAAAATTGTCGAGGCGGCTCGACTCGTGAGATAAAGCCTTAGGCAGAGGGCATAAAAGAAGCCTGTTTCCTAAGCATTGGGACCCTGCGAGTTGGCCCAAAATGGTCTCTTGCATACTATTCACGGGTCTCACTCTCCGAAGTCGAATTTCGACGAGGAGGGAAACAACCACTTACGAATCCTCTCGACTCATAAGAGGGAAACAACCACTTACGAATCCTCTCGACTCGTAAGAGGGAAAATTCTCTTATAGGATCCTTACGACTTATAAGAGAAAACCACACTTAGGAATCCTCACGATTCCTAAGGAGAAAATCCACCTATGAGATCCTCTCGATCCGTAGGGAGAAAAATCTCTATGAGACCCTCACGGCTTATAGAATTGAAAAGTCTTAGGCAGCAGATCTGAACCTGCGGCCTAAGCCATCGCTATTTCCTAAGGAAGTCGGAATACTCGTTTTAGACATCCATCCACCATGGTTAGTAAGACAGCCTGCTGACAATTAAAAAAAAAGAGAAAATGACAGAAAGAATATCTGGTCTACATTTGATCTGGCGTGCGTGACGCATTCATTTATGCATGGGCGGAAGACTCAGGACGAGAAATAAGACAAGCTGAAATAAAAAGTTTCCATTCATATTGCAAAAAAATTCTTACAGTCATAAAAAAAAGCAGTGAACGAAAAATATTATTACAACGGTATAACCTCAGATCCGGGGCACGGATTGAGGAATTCAAAAGTAAGGCCATCCAGAGTTCTTCTGGCCTTTCTAATTATTCTTATGCGCAGCCTCTCACGCTCTTCTGTGTCAATATCATCGGCAAGCCCTCCCGGCCTTCGATAAGCAGCAACCATCGTCGTCTGCTGGAAGATTTGGTGTAGGATGTCAATGAAGCTATCCCGCCGTTTCTTCGAGATTAGCCCCGTCAGGTACACTGAATGCACCTTGTCCTCGGCATCATCCAGCGCATTGAGCGGCAGGGCCTCGTGAAGACCCGGAAGTGCTCTCCATATTGCTCCCAGCACGACTTTCAAAAGAGCCGAACGACGGGGTAGCAGCCAACCACCGCTTGCGTTCAGACGACCCATGACCTCTGCACATTGAGCGTCTGTAAACTCCTGGTTTTGTTGACGACCCTGTGCGCGGATATCGTCATAGGTGATGAACTCATGCAAACTGTATAGATGCACCGCCATTATGCCTGGAGGAAATACCACAGGAAGATTAGCGATAGAAGAAAAATAATATATATAGAGAGCTAGATTCCTAGAGGGCAAAGCTCTGTTCAAGGATTAAAACCCATGAACAAAAAGCTTAATGAAACCCCAATAGGGATCTCTTTAGATCAAAAGATCTGTGAGAGCAAAGCTCTTTGACTGAGATTAATTTAAATTAATTTGATTTACATTAATTGCACCTAAAGTTTCTAACTTAGAAAATGAGCAAAGCTCTGATAGTGAAACCCCAATGGAGATCTCTTTAGATCAAAAGATCTGTGAGAGCAAAGTTCTTTGATTGAGATTAATTTAAATTAATTCGATTTATACTACCTAAAAGTTTCTAACGTTGAAATTGAGCAAAACTCTACTAGTAAAACCCCAATGGGGATCTCTTTAGATCAAAAGATCTATAAGAGCAAAGCTCTGCTGTTTAAGATTAATTAAAATTAATTTAATCTAAGAATCAATTGTACCTAAAGTTTTTCTAAAAGACTTTGGAAAAGAAGAGCAAAGCTCTAAAGTTCTTGAAGACAAGAGCAAAGCTCTGAAGTTTTAAAAACCTGAAAGATGATAAGCATCTGCGGGGGACCAAAGGTCCTATTTATAGGCCTTAAGCGCCTCTTCGTCTTCCAAAAGGGGTCACGGCAGTATCCATCCACAGTCACATTACGGCTGTAGAGATATCAAGAACAAAATAAAACTATCTAAAACATGTCCATAAGCCAAGATAATATGAGTCAAGAATAATAAAACGCGGAAGCAAAAGATCCAATACAAAATATCTGGAATGTATGTCACATAATGCGGGCTCACATAAGGAATAAAATGCAGGAAATAAAAGAACTAACTACTGCTAACACCTCACCTCTCAGCCTGCTGGCTGAAGTACTCCTGCTCGGACTGCAGCAGCGGTACAGAATCTGGGTCATGCAAAACCCAGATGTCAGCGCGTCGTGTCATCAAGTAATAAAATATAAACATGGTAACAGGCAATGCAATATAAACATGAATGAAAAGCAGGTGTAACAGTAATGTAAGTCAGGGCAGTGTAGGGTAGTGTGCATTGAGTAAACTAAACTGTTCTATCAGGTTTTCTGTTCTGAAGACTTTGAAATCAAATTGATGAATCATCGATGTAACTCAATAGTATCCCGTGCATACCCGGGACCACGGTCCTGATTCTCGGGCTGAAACCGAGACATGCCGCTAGGCACTAAAACAGGAATATGTACAGATGAATGATGTCAGCAACATCATCCCAAGGCTGGCCTAGCCTCTAAAACTGATCAGAACAAGTATCGAACTGTTGAGTTACACGTCAGGTTTCACCATTGATTTCCCCATACCCCCAAGTTATATGTGTATGTCAAGTCAGGTATTCAGTAATCAAGAACTAATGCCAACGCAGGATCAGGTAAGAGCAGGTTTGTCTGGACAGACAACAGGAACAGTCCATGAGGACTACATGTCAGGTTTATTGGCATTAGACACAAGATCAGGTAACGGGTCAAGTCATGGTACACTAGGTCAAGTCAAGTAGTGTACGGTACCATGTCGGGTCAAACAATATGTATGTAGCAAGTCATGTCAAGGTGTAAACAATATCATGGGTGTGCTCAAATCAGCTAGCATAATCAGGGTTAAATAATCGAGCATGGTTATCAACAGCATGATCTAATCAATGAGTTAAGCAATAAGCAGGTTTGTTTATTTAGCTGTACAGTTATCAATTGTGTTTAACAGACAATGTCAGCATAATGTGAATACAGTATGATAGATGTAAATGCTGAAACAGGTTAATAAATAGTGAGTGATCCATGGATGCGACGACATGCATAATCTGTTTAATGAATGCAATTGTAATTAGACCGGTTAAAGTTGCACATGGGTGTCTGATAGGCTAAGCTGGAAAAAGGTTATCATAGCAATGAACAAATGTGATCTATCATGTACAGGTGATTGTTAGATGTAAATAATCAGATGCAAGATTAAGTTTCACGTTCGGAATCATAAAATGTGTAACAGAACCTTATATGGTTAATTTGAAATCCATATTTATCAACTCCAATTAGGGATTTAACAGGAAATAGTTAAATTGATATATGAATAGTTTAAAATAGCATGTAGCAAGTTTCACTTGCCTCGACGGATCGCGAATCGGTAAAACGGAACGTTACACGTCGGCGGGGAAATCTCGCGACGTGCGCACGGTTCACGGAAAGAACCCAAACGACGAACAATGGAGCCACACGGGTCAGGATTCCTCGCTGGATCGTCGGGAAACGTCGTCGGCACGGTCGTATTCCGGCCAACACAAAAACAGTGAACAACCAAGATGCAAACAAGAAAAGATAAAGAAAATGAAGAAGAAGGGAAGGAGGATTGAGAAGAGAGTGCTCACGATGATCTGTAGAGGGGTTGTGATCGTCGACCACGTCGACGGAGCTCCGGTGAATGACCTGCAGAGGACCACCGACGGTTAAGGAAACAGCCGAGATTGGAAGAAGAAGAAAGAAAGAGAGGAGGAGAAGGAAAGAGAAGAAGGAGAAGATCATGCTCACCGAGGGGTGCACGAGGCCAGGGAACGGATCAAGATCGTCGGCGGCGATCCTACGGCGTGCAGCGGCGTGCAGGTGGGTGCGCGGTGCTCGTGCAGGGTTCTCGGGGAGAGGAGGAAGGAGGTGAGGTGGAAGTGATGAGGGCGAGGAGCCGACGAGGCCGGCGATGATGGCGTCGGCGTTGGGGCAACGGCGAGAGAGGACGAGGCGGCTAGGGTTCTGCGAAGGTGGGTTCTGGTTAAAAAGAAATTGAGGAAGGAGAATAAATATATCTAGGAGAGAGAGAGAGAGAGAGAGAGAGAGAAAGATTGCGAGAGGAGAGAGACAGAGAGGAAGTGAGAGATCGAGAGGAGAGAGAAAGTGGAGAGGAGAGAGAATCTTGGCGTTAGCGCCAGAGAGAGAGAGAGGAAGAAAACGCGTGGGCCCAGAGGGTTAAAACGAAAGTGATTGGCTGGGGAGAGGAAAAATTGTAAAAGATTTTTAAAGGAAAAGGAAAAATATTTTCGGGGATTTATATTATTTTCGTTGGTTAAAGAATAATATTAGAAAATAGGATTTGGCGCAAATGCAAAATATTTCCGAATTGCGTCCGGATCGGGTCTAAAATTTGAATTTGAAATAAGAAAATTACTGGCGGGTTCCAAAAATTAAAATGAAGGATTTTATAATTAAAACGCATACCTCCAAGAACGGATGCACGTACGTGCGCGTAGCCGTCCAAACACGTCCGTTTCACTGAACGAGACGAGAACACGATGCAAGGACGCTACCACAGGGTTAGGGGTGTCGAGCAGGCCATTTCAATTATTTTTAATTTCATTTTAGGTGCCCAAGATTGTTATATGCAGAATTGAATTGTCGGGGTAAAATTTATAACTAGCAACAGTCAAATAAGATAAATGAAATAAATACCACACAACACGCATACGGTAACAGAAACTTATAGAACTGGACTCGGTTGTTACATTATACCCAACTACAAAAAGAATTTCGTCCTCGAAATTCCAAGAACACAAAGATAGACGAAAACAAACTACAAGAAAAGATGAGGAAACTTCTGCCGGATTTCATCTTCTCGTTCCCAAGTGGACTCTCCATGCGAGCGATTTCCCCAAGAAACAAGTACAAGAGGGATAACCTTGTTCTTAAGAACCTTTTCCCTTCGATCCACAATTTCAGCCGGTCGCTCCTCAAAAGTCAAGTCATCACGTACTGTCAGCTCCGAATGATCCAACACATGTGTTTCATCTCGAACATACTTACGGAGTTGAGATACGTGAAACATATCGTGCACACTCGCCAAAGACTGCGGTAGCGCCAAACGGTACGCTACCTCACCAACACGCTCCAAGATCTCAAAGGATCCAACGAAACGAGGACTGAGATTTCCTCGACTTCCAAAACGAATCACCCCTCTAATTGGTGATATCTTTAAGAATACCAAATCACCCACGGCGAACTCTAGAGGTCTTCTCGAAGTATCTGCCCAACTCTTCTGTCGGTCTTGAGCTGCCTTCATATGATTCCTGATAGTGTTAACCCTTTCTACTGTCTGCACAACCAAATCCGGTCCCAACAATCTTCGTTCACCGACATCGTCCCAACAAACAGGTGAACGACACTTGCGACCATACAAAGCTTCGAATGGAGCCATCTGAATAGTTGCCTGAAAACTGATGTTGTAAGAAAACTCCACCAAATGTAGATGATCCTCCCAAGAACCCTTGAAGTCCAACATGCATGCTCTCAACATATCTTCAAGAGTTTGAATCGTTCTCTCCGACTGACCATCAGTTTGAGGATGATAAGCTGTGTTAAACTTCAGTCGAGTCCCCAAACTTTCCTGTAAACTCCTCCAGAAGTGTGATAAGAACCGAGTGTCCCGATCGGACACGATGCTCACCGGTACTCCATGCAATCTTACAATCTCCTGCATGTACCGCTCCGCCAAAATCTCTGTTGATTGACCAACCCGAAAAGGGATAAAATGAGCTGCCTTGGTCAATCGATCAACAATCACCCATACTGCATTGTTGCCTTTTGGACTCCGCGGTAGAGCTGTCACGAAATCCATGGTTATATGTTCCCACTTCCACTGAGGAATCGGAAGTGGTTGCAATAAACCAGCAACCCTTTGATGTTCAGCCTTAACTTGCTGACACACCAAGCACTTTGCCACAAAGCGAGCGATCCCCTATTTCATACCTTCCCACCAGAACTGCTGTCGCAAGTCGCGGTACATCTTCGTACTTCCTGGATGTACGGAATAAGCTGAACTGTGTGCCTCTTTCATAAGCTCTTCGCGAATATCCCCCTTTGGCACACACAAACGGCTACCATGTCTCAACGAACCATCTTCATGTATCAGTAAATCTGTTCGTAGTCCGGCTTCAACTTGTTCTCGAAACTTTTGCAATCTAGGGTCCTGCGATTGCGCTGCTTTAATATTCCCGATCAGCGACGAATGTACCTGCAGCTGCATCAACTGTCCCGAAGAATGCGGTAGCACAACCTCCAAATCAAATCTTCGAAAGTCTTCCACGAGTTCCTTCTGCGTAGTCAACATCTGAATTGCTGGTAACCGACTGAGCGCATCCGGTACGACATTAACCTTTCCCGGATGGTACTTGAGATCAAGATCGTAGTCAGCCATCAGCTCTAACCATCTATACTGCCTCATATTAAGCTCCTTCTGCGTGAACACATACTTCAAGCTCTTATGATCAGTAAAAACTTCGACCCTTTCGTCCAAAAGGTAGTGTCTCCAAATCTTCAAAGCGAAAATCACAGCCGCAAGCTCCAAATCGTGAGTTGGGTAATTCTTCTCATGGGTCTTCAACTGTCTTGATGCGTACGCTACAACCTTCCCATGCTGCATCAAAACACATCCCAATCCTTTCCCAGACGCGTCGCTGTGAATCACCAATCCTCCGGAATTGTCTGGCACGGTCAGAATAGGGGCGGTTATCAATTTCTGCTTCAACGTCTCAAAAGCTGACGCACATCTATCCGTCCACACAAAAGGTACCTCTTTGCGCGTAAGCTTGGTCAACGGCTCCGCCAGACGAGCAAAGTTCTCCACAAATCTTCTGTAATATCCGGCGAGTCCAAGAAATCTTCTTATCTCCGCAACATTCTTTGGAATCGGCCAATCACGAACTGCTGCAATCTTTTCGGGATCGACGACGATTCCATCGCCAGACACAACATGCCCCAAAAACTTTACTTCCTCCAGCCAAAACTCGCACTTGCTCATCTTCGCATATAGCTTCTCTTGTCTCAACGTCTGCAGTGCGATCTTCAAATGTTCAGCATGCTCTTCAAAACTCTTCGAGTAAACCAAAATATCGTCAATGAACACCACAATAAACTGGTCCAAGAATGGTGAAAAGATTCGGTTCATCAAGTCCATGAATATCGCCGGTGCATTCATTACTCCGAAGGGCATCACTAAGTACTCGTAATGTCCATACCGAATTCGGAACGCCGTCTTGCAAATATCTTCTGCTTTCACTCGGACCTGATGATATCCGGATCGCAAATCCAGCTTCGAGAATACCCTCGCGCCACTAAGCTGCTCCAAAAGTTCGCCAATGTGAGGGATCGGGTACTTGTTCTTAATAGTCACCCGGTTTAATTCTCGATAGTCGATGCACATCCTTCTCGTGCCATCTTTCTTCTTAACTAGAAGAACTGGAGCTCCCCAAGGCGAGTTACTGCTTCGAATCCAACCCTTCTCAAGCAGCTCAGCAACCTGCTTCTTGACTTCTTCCAACTCCACTGGTGCCATTGGGTAATACGCTTTAGATACTGGCGCTGCACCAGGAATAAGATCAATTGCGAACTCCACGTCTCGCTTCGGCGGTAATCCCGATATGTCTTCAAACACGTCCATAAAATCACTAACAACAGCTGGTTCTTCACCTTTATCAACCTCCATTGATGCAAGAGTATTACTTGTCGGCCTAGCCCAAAACTCGATTGGCCCGACAGAACTGCTTCCTCCAGTGAAGGTAAACTCGGGATGTCCGGGAATCTGGAAAATTACTTTCTTTTCCCTGCAATCAATGTGAGCGTGGAAAGTGCCAAGAAAATCCATTCCCAAGACGACTTCGTAGCTGCCCGTATCGATTACCAAGAAATCTGCAAAAAGCTCCCGTCCGCCAACAACAACTGCACAATCTTTGCATTCCCTACTAGATATGATTTTCCCATTCCCAGTGTGTATGTCTCAGAAACTAGACAGGGTCGTGCAGGTAATCGAGTGTGTAGCTATAAACTTGGACGACATAAAACAATGGGATGCACCAGAATCAAATAACGTTAATGCGGGAAAACCATGAACGAGTAGAGTACCTGAAACAACTTCTCCTGACGCCTTAGCTTCCTCAGCCGTCAAGGTAAAAGCTCGAGCCGGATTAGATCCTTGAGTCAGCTGCTTCTGTCCCTGGAACGGTCTCTGCGGAGGCTTCTGAATATCATCCCTCGTACGAAGCTTCGACGGACATGAGTTAACAGCGTGGTCTGCCGCTCCACAAACTAAACAGAGTCCTTGCCTCCTTCGACAATCCTTTTGCACGTGGCCAGGTAAATTGCAGTAGTTACAAGTCACGCTCTTTCTCTGGTCAACTACAGCATGCTTCTTCATTGGTGTTACGCCACGATCGACCATGAGCTCGGTTTGGTACAAATGTCGGCTTCCTTACCGCAACTGCTGTCTGCTGCAAACTCCCATTCTTCCTGTAGGGTTGCTAGGCACGCGCACAAGGGTCTACGAGGCATCAACCATGCCCGATTAAAAATTTAGCAGTGCTGAACAACCCGAATACGGAACTTTAAACTAGAGATTAGGCGAAAACTAACATGTTAACAACTTTAACACTAAGTGAGAGGGATTACAACCTTTGTAGATCCGGTCCTTCACTTCATATGCTCCGTGTTGTGGTCCCTGCGCTGCGATCATCGGGATCCGGACTCTCGAGAGGTTCCACGAAGAGAAAGATGCAACCTTTGCTTCCGATCTTCGATACTAAGATGATCTACCTTGAAGTTTCTTTAACATAAGATAACACTCATGAAATGATGTGAACACCCTCAACTAAATGTCAAGGGAAGATGAGGATGATGAAGTAGGATTTTTGCTCTCTTTATTTATCTTTTTCTCATCTTTATTCATCACTTTGGAAAAATCTAGCAAGCTTTTTCATGAAAGAATGAAGGAAGAAGAAGATGAATAATGTTGTGAATCCTTTTGTGATGAATAGGAAAAGGAGATAATGATCAATTATGCAACCATGGTTCACTTAACCATTGTAGAGAATTAACCAAGGGTTAGGGTTTGGGTTGAGTTAAGAATGAGTCATAACAAAATATCTTTTCCATGACAAAACAAAAACCTTCTAGAATCATCTAGAATGCTTAACCCTAATCCAAACCCTAATCATGTTTAAACTCCACTAAACATGTTGCATTAGTTATCATATCATGTTACAATATTATATATCACATATATAATATTTATCGTAACAAAATAAAATAATACAATTAACATATATCGCATATATATCAATGTATTACCCGAGTGAGAAAAAGAATCTTTTAGTGAGCAAATATTAGTTAATGTAATTTAATATATCATATATATTATTATACATTAAATTATCGAATCAACACTTGATCCGACAATCCGGCTATATCGCATGTAACCGACTAATATTTATCCGTACCGATTCATCGAATCAACACTTGATCCGATGACCCGGCTGATATCAAATATCGCGAGAATACAATACGGTATCACATATCGCATTATCCTCGGTCCCGCACATATCACATATGTGCTCCTACTCCGTTTTGCCTGAGTCAAGAAGCCTCTGTGTAGGACTCTAAAGAATCGTCAATACGCCGGCAGTAGGTGATGATCATATCAATCACCCACAAGCTGCAAGCGGTCAGCTAAACGTAACAGCTACCCAGGTATTGAGCGCTCAGAAGATCAACAAGCAAGCCTGTACATTCTCCTGCGAATCCAAACAGTAACACTCCCGTACAGTCCGGTCTCGTCGTCTGATATGTTGCATATCTCGCCTAGGGGTGGTAAATGTCAGACCCCAGTAGCTTGATAAGTCGTGTCGATTTGAGGTCTATAACAGTTCGAGAAACTACTGATACACTTACCAGTAAATCTCAGCACCCCTGGCCAGGGATTTCCGGTTATAGCCAATCGAACACAGCACAACATCAACTCCCTATACCGGGAGAGACGAATCCCCTCCTATCGCTCATTGCCTCCATGTGATTCGGGACTGTACCCAAAAGCCACCTTTTTGCACGCCCTCTTAGACGTGGTATGATGGAAATCAAAGCACAGTGGGAATCACACAAGACTCTATGACGATCTCGGGTCAACAGACTACTCTGTACCAGTGTCACCGGAGAACTGCTATCTGACGTATGGTATAATACCATCTGGGAGTTCTCGGCGAGTCCGTCCAGTGTATCCAGTCTCTACTGAGCACCCGTACACCATCCTTGATGTCAAACACCGATGGATATGGGATCATCCATCGCCTATCATATGGGTCAAGATGCGTATACACTAGTCTACTCTGGTGCATCGATGCCATGTCTCGATACACCCTCGACTAGGAACAGTTATAGGATGTACTCGTCGACTACCGTGGCCCCACTAGTATGATCTCATCATAGTCCCAGTAATCGAGTACATGTCCTAAGGGCTTTATCAACATGTAACATAGAGACAATCAGAGTACATGTTAAGATAAAGTACAACCAGATAGCATACTATCATGTCGAGCAAGAAAGTCCTCGCTATATATGTCCTAGCATCCACTACAATATACATCGCATGTACAGTAATGGCCTCTAGGGCATACATATAACTAACAATTCCCAGATAGGCGCTGCTGTTCTCGGGCTGCCGTAAGTACCTGTGAGAAAGTGGTCAAACCCAGGGAGACAATCTGCCTCTGGATGTCCGCATCCAAGCTGCGCATAAACCTCCTTGCCCTGTCTGCATCGTTGGCAACTAAATGTCCAGCGAATCTACTAAGCCGTGTCCATTCTGCTGCATGCATATCTATGGGTGCACCATTCTGCTTCAGACCGATGAACTTCTCTTCCATTTCCTCCCGTGCTGTCCGCGGGAAGAACTTCTCCAGGAAACTCTTCGAAAAATCCGCCCACTTGATCGGCTTGGGCAAGCGGGTCTCCTCTACAAGCCACCATTCACGGGCGTAGTCCACTAACCGAATACGCACCACATCAACTCTTTTATCATCTGGAATCTGTGCCGCAATAAGTAAATTCTCCGTGTCAACTAGCCACTGCTCTGCTGGCAACGGCTCCTCCAAACCAGTAAAGACAGACGGACCCAAACGCCTGAAATCTGCTACGGTCCCCACACGATCAACTGGTTTAGCTCCAACATTGTTCACAGACTGCTGAACGGTCTGCAAACCTTCCTGAAACGATTCAGCTTGCTGCTGGATCAGCTCGGTTTGCCACTTTTGATTCTCCAGCATTTCCCGAATTACTCCAAGCATGGCGGCTTCGTCAATACGCCTTTGGTACGTCTTCAGATTCTTGCCTGCCATACTCCTGAAATCAAAATACCCAAGATTAGCATGATAACAAATTTACAATATGGATCAAGGCTAGAACTCCAAGTTACTTAAATAGAGTGCCGCATTGTAACTATGCCGCGGTATCATAGCCACAATTATATAACTCCACCCAAGTCGCCTAAGTCCTAGAGATAATAATGGAATCAGGTTTCGAGTCGATATGCAAAGGAAGTTTGCACATCGTAAAAGATATAACCAGGAAGAACTTGATTCAAAAACGGTAAACGGCAAGGTGGCAGGACATGTTTCCTAAACACGGTATTCTAATTCGTGTATTGGGTACAATACCCAACTACAAAAGAATCAGCCCGACTAACCTATGGCTCTGATACCAAAAGAACCATGTCACGCCCCGCTTCCCAGAGTACGCTAAAATGGTCACGTGACATAACCAACCATGCTACCTGTGGGTAGGAAGTATCCATCCACAGTCACATTACGGCTGTAGAGATATCAAGAACAAAATAAAACTATCTAAAACATGTCCATAAGCCAAGATAACATGAGTCAAGAATAATAAAATGCGGAAGCAAAATATCCAATACAAAATATCTGGAATGTATGTCCCATAATGCGGGCTCACATCAGGAATAAAATGCAGGAAATAAAAGAACTAACTACCGCTAAAACCTCACCGCTCAGCCTGCTGGCTGAAGTACTCCTGCTCGGACTGCAGCAGCGGTACAAAATCTGGGCCATGCAAAACCCAGACGTCAGCGCGTCGTGTCATCAAGTAATAAAATATAAACAGGGTAAGAGGCAATGCAATATAAACATGAATGAAAAGCAGGTGTAACAGTAATGTAAGTCAGGGCAGTGTAGGGTAGTGTGCATTGAGTAAACTAAACTGTTCTATCAGGTTTTCTGTTCTAAAGACTTTGAAATCAAATTGATGAATCATCAATGTAACTCAATAGTATCCCGTACATACCCGGGACCATGGTCCAGATTCTCGGGCTGAAACTGAGACATGCCGCTAGGCACTAAAACAGGAATATGTACAGATGAATGATGTCAGCAGCATCATCCCAAGGCTGGCCCAGCCTCTAAAACTGATCAGAACAAGTATCGAATTGTTGAGTTACAAGTCATGTTTCACCATTGATTTCCCCATACCCCCAAGTTATATGTGTATGTCAAGTCAGGTATTCAGTAATCAAGAACTAATGCCAACGCAGGATCAGGTAAGAGCAGGTTTGTCTGGACAGACAACAGGAACGGTCCGTGAGGACTACATGTCAGGTTTATTGGTATTAGACACAAGATCAGGTAACGGGTCAAGTCATGGTACACCAGGTCAAGTCAAGTAGTGTACGGTACCATGTCGGGTCAAACAATATGTATGTAACAAGTCATGTCAAGGTGTAAACAATATCATGGGTGTGCTCAAATCAGCTAGCATAATCAGGGTTAAATAATCGAGCATGGTTATCAACAGCATGATCTAATCAATGAGTTAAGCAATAAGCAGATTTGTTTATTTAGATGTACAGTTATCAACTGTGTTTAACAGACAATGTCAGCATAATGTGAATACAGTATGATAGATGTAAATGCTGAAACAGGTTAATAAATAGTGAGTGATTCATGGATGCGACGACATGCATAATCTGTTTAATGAATGCAATTGTAATTAGACCGGTTAAAGTTGCACATGGGTGTCTGATAGGCTAAGCTGGAAAAAGGTTATCATAGAAATGAACAAATGTGATCTATCATGTACAGGTGATTGTTAGATGTAAATAATCAGATGCAAGATTAAGTTTCACGTTCGGAATCATAAAATGTGTAACGGAACCTTATACGGTTAATTTGAAATCCATTTTTATCAATTCTAATTAGGGATTTAACAGGAAATAGTTAAATTGACATATGAATAGTTTAAAATAGCATGTAGCAAGTTTCACTTGCCTCGACGGGTCGCGAATCGGGAAAACGGAACGTTACACGTCGGCGGGGAAATCTCGCGACGTGCGCACGGTTCACGGAAGGAACCCAAACGGCGAACAATGGAGCCACACGGGTCAGGGTTCCTCGCTGGATCGTCGGGAAACGTCGTCGGCACGGTCGGATTCCGGCCAACACAACAACAGTGAACAACCAAGATGCAAACAAGAAAAGAGAAAGAAAATGAAGAAGAAGGGAAGGAGGATTGAGAAGAGGGTGCTCACGATGATCTGTAGAGGGGTTGTGATCATCGACCACGTCGACGGAGCTCCGGTGCATGACCTGCAGAGGACCACCGACGGTTAAGGAAACAACCGAGATTGGAAGAAGAAGAAAGAAAGAGAGGAGGAGAAGGAAAGAGAAGAAGGAGAAGATCATGCTCACCGAGGGGGTGCACGAGGCCAGGGAACGGATTAAGATCGCCGGCGGCGATCCTACGGCGTGCATCGGCGTGCAGGTGGGTGCACGGTTCTCGTGCAGGGTGCTCAGGGAGAGGAGGAAGGAGGTAAGGTGGAAGTTACAAGGGCGAGGAGGCGACGAGGCTGGCGATGATGGCGTCGGCGTTGGGGCAACAGCGAGGGAGGACGAGACGGCTAGGGTTCTGCGAAGGTGGGTTCTGTTGAAAAAGAAATTGAGGAAGGAGAATAAATATATATAGGGGAGAGAGAGAGAGAGACGGGGAGAGAGAGAGAGAGAGAGATTGCGAGAGGAGAGAGACAGAGAGGAAGTGAGAGATCGAGAGGAGAGAGAAAGTGGAGAGGAGAGAGAATCTTGGCGTTAGCGCCACAGAGAGAGAGAGAGAGGAAGAAAACGCGTGGGCCCAGGGGGTTAAAACGAAAGTGATTGGCTGGGGAGAGGAAAAATTGTAAAAGATTTTTAAAGGAAAAGGAAAAATATTTTCGGGGATTTATATTATTTTCGTTGGTTAAAGAATAATATTAGAAAATAGGATTTGGCGCAAATGCAAAATATTTCCGAATTACGCCCGGGTCGGGTCCAAAATTTGAATTTGAAATAAGAAAATTACTGGCGGGTTCCAAAAATTAAAATGAAGGATTTTATAATTAAAACGCATACCCCCAAGAACGGATGCACGTACGTGCGCGTAGCCGTCCAAACATATCCGTTTCACTGAACGAGACGAGAACACGATGCAAGGACGCTACCACAGGGTTAGGGGTGTCGAGCAGGCCATGTCAATTATTTTTAATTTCATTTTAGGTGCCCAAGATTGTTATATGCAGAATTGAATTGCCGGGGTAAAATTTATAACTAGCAACAGTCAAATAAGATAAATGAAATAAATACCACACAACACGCATACGGTAACAGAAACTTGTAGAACTGGACTCGGTTGTTACATTATTAATCCTCAAACTGATGGTCAGTCGGAGAGAACGATCCAAACTCTTGAAGATATGTTGAGAGCGTGCATGTTGGACTTCAAGGGTTCTTGGGAGGATCATCTGCATTTGGTGGACTTTTCTTACAACAACAATTTCCAGGCAACTATTCAGATAGCTCCATTCGAATCTTTGTATGGTCGCAAGTGTCGTTCACCTGTTTGTTGGGACGATGTCGGTAAACGAAGATTGTTGGGACCAGATTTGGTTGTGCAGACAGTTGAGAAAGTTAACGCTATTCGGAATCATATGAAAGCAGCACAAGACCGACAGAAGAGTTGGGCAGATACGTCGAGAAGACCTCTAGAGTTCGCCGTGGGTGATTTGGTATTCTTGAAGATATCACCGACTAGAGGAGTGATTCGTTTTGGAAGTCGAGGAAAGCTCAGTCCTCGATTCGTTGGACTCTTTGAGATCTTGGAGCGTGTTGGTGAGGTAGCGTACCGTTTGGCGTTACCGCAATTCTTGGCGAATGTTCATGATGTGTTTCATGTATCTCAACTCCGTAGGTATGTTCGAGATGAAACGCATGTATTGGATCATTCGGAGCTGACTGTACGAGGAGATTTGAATTTTGAGGAGTGACCGGTTGAAATTATGGATCGAAGGGAAAAGGTTCTTAAGAACAAAGTTATCCCTCTTGTACTTGTTTTTTAGGGTAATCGTTCTCATGGAGAGTCCACCTGGGAACGAGAAGATGAAATCCGGCAGAAGTTTCCTCATCTTTTCTTATAGTTTGAATTTTTTTCCGTCTATCTTTGTATTCTTGGAATTTCGAGGACGAAATTCTTTTGTAGTTGGGTATAATGTAACAACCGAGCCTAATTCTACTAATTTCGGTTGCCGTATGTGTAGTGTGTGGTATTTATTTCATTTATCTTGCTTGACTATTGCTAGTTGTAATTTACCCCGACAATTCATATTCTGCATATAACAATTTAAGTCATCTAAAATTAAATTAAAAATAGTTGTCTTGGCCTGCTCGGCATCCCTCACCCTGTGGTAGCGTCCTTGCATCGTGTTCTCGTCCCGTTCAGTGGAACGGACGTGTTTGGACGGCTACGCGCACGTACGTGCATCCGTCTTGGGGGTATGCTTTTTAATTATAATATACTTCATATTAATTTTTGGAACCCGCCAATAAATTTCATATTTCAAATTCAAATTTTGGACCCGACCCGGGCGCAATTCTGAGATATTTTGCATACTGCCAAATCCTATTTATTTTAAATCTTTTAAATCAACTTAAAAATATTTTATAACCAATCAGATTTCTTTAAGCCACGATATCACTTTTAAAACCTAGTAAAAATCTTTCCCCAATCTTTCTCGAATTCTTCCTAACTCCCCAGCCAATCACCATGTGTTTTAACCCCTCGGGCCCCACCGTATCCCTCTCTCTCTCTCTCTCCCTCAGCCTTCTTTTTCTTTCTCTCTCTCCTCCATCGCAGATTTCTTCCTCTCTCTCCTCTCGCACCTTTCTCTCACCTCTCGCGATTACTATTCACTCCTCGGATCGCGTCACCACCTCTTTGCTACGCTCACCCCCCTTCACGTCTTCTCTTCTTCTTCTCTTTATAACCCCGCGTCTCCTTCTTTAAACCCATCACAGTAAAACCCTAACCCTAGTCACTCCTCTTCCTACCCGAGCCGACCTCGTCAACACCTCAATCTCATCCTCTTTCTCCTTCCTCCTTCATTCTTCTCCTTCTCCCTCTCCCGAGACCCTGCACACCCACTGCACCCCAGAACCCATCACCGCCACCGTTCCGTCGCCACCGACTCCCCTTCTCGTCGTCACCATCTCCCTCTCCATTTGTTCTTGCTCTCTGATCTTTCCCCGAGCACTTAACCTGCAACCCTAGCCCGAGTCTTCCCTGCAGCGTGGACCCCGTCACCTTGCCATTGATCTCGCCGGCGATCCCTTGCCGACGACTTCCCACCTTGGCATCCGCAGACGTCTCCCAAACCTACAGTAAGCGTTTCTTCTCTCTCTCATCCTTCTCTTCTTCTTCTACCTATGATTTTCTGTTAAGATTTTCTTGCTGTATTTTGAGAAGCCTCTGGTGATTGTCGGAGCTCCGTCGATCTCATCACCGTGGTCTCACCGTCGCCGTTAGCATCCCTCTGCAGCCAGTAAGCTATCCCTCCTTCACTTTCTCTTTCTCCTTGTCCTGTTCTCTTCTTTTCTATTTCTGCATCTATTTTTCCTAGCTTATGTGTTTACTGTTTTGGGTTCGTCGGAATCCGGCCGTGCCGGCGACATTTCCCGACGATCCAGCAAGGAACTCTGACCCGTGTAGTTCCACTGTTTGTCGTTCGGACTTATTCTGTGAACCGTGCGCACGTCGCGAGATTTCCCCGCCGACGTGTAATGTTCCGTTTTCTGTTTCGGGACCCGTCGAGGCAAGTGAAACTTGCTACATGCTATTCTAAACTATTCATATGCTAAATTACTTATTTCCTGTTAAATCTCTAATTAGAATCGAAAGAAAGGATTTCAAGTTAACCGTATAAAGTTCCGTTATATATTCTTATGATTCCGAACTTGAAACTTAATCTTGCATCTGATTATTTACATCTAACAATCACCTGTACATGATAGATCACATTTGTTTATTGCTATGATACCTTTTTCCAGTCTAGCCTATCAGACATCCATGTGTAACTTAAACCGGTCTAATTACAACTGCATCCATTAAACAGATTATACATGTCGTCGCATTCATATTTATTAACCTGTTTTCTGCATTCACATCTATCACACTGTATTCACATTATGCCGACACTGTCTGTTAAACACAATTGATAACTGTACATCTAAATAAATAAAATCTGCTTTATTGCTTAACTCATTGCTTAGATCATGTTGTTGATAACCATGCTTGATTATTATAACCCTGATTATGCTAACTGATTATGAGCACACCCTTGATATCGTTTACACCTTGACATGACTTGCTACATACATATTGATTGACCCGACATGGTACCGTACACTACTTAACTTGACCGGATGTACCATGACTTGACCCGTTACCTGATCTTGTGTCTAATGCCAACGAACCTGACATGTAGTCCTCACGGACCGTTCTTGTTGTTTATCCAGACAAACATGCTCTTACCTGATCCCGTGTTGGCATTAGTTCTTGATTACTGAATACCTGACTTGAACACTTATAACTTGGGGGTATGGGGAAATCAATGGTGGAACCTGACTTGTAACTCAACAGTTCGATACCTGTTCTGATCAGTCTTACGGGCTAGGCCTGCCCCGGAGTGATGATGCTGACATCACTCGTCTGTACCTGCTACCTTTTACTGCCTAGCGGCACGTCTCGGTTTCAGCCCGGGAGTTTGTAGACCGTGGTCCCAGGCATGCACGAGATACTATTGAGTTACATCGATGATTCATCAACTTGATTTCAAAGACTTTAGAATAGAAACCCAATAGAACAGTTTAGTTTACTCACTGCACACTACCCTGCACTGCCTGCTTTATATTACTGTTACCCCTGCTTGTTCATTCCTGTTTATATTTGCATTGCCTGTTACTCTGTTCATATTTTATTACTTGATGACATGACGTGCTGACGTCTGGGTTTTGCATGGCCCAGATTCTGTACCGCTGCCGCAGTCCGAGCAGGAGTACTTCAGCCAGCAGGCTGAGCTGTGAGGTGTCAGCAGTAGTTAGATCTTTTATTTCCTGCATTTTATTTCTGATGTGAGCCCGCATTATGGGACATACATTCTAGTTATTTTGTATTGGATCTTTTGCTTCCGCATTTTATTATTCTTGACTCATGTTATCTTGGCTTATGGACATGTTTTAGATAGTTTTATTTTGTTCTTGATATCTCTACAGCCGTAATGTGACTGTGGATGGATACTTCCTACCCACAGGTAGCATGGTTGGCTATGTCACGTGCCCATTTTAGCGTACTCTGGGAAGCGGGGTGTGACACTTATCCTCGCTCTTAACCGTGAAGAGGTAATCGACCGTGCGCTTCTGTCGATGGTTCCCCACGAAATGGCCGAGGAACTGAGATGCGCACGGCGAGCAGTCCCTCGGTGAATGGCTTCGTGAGCGAGTCGGAGGCGTACTTAACCCCGTCGCTCGAGGAGTTAGCTTCTCGGCGCATGCCCTCGTTCTTCTTCTCGAGGGCGTCGAGCCGACCATGATACCTTGAGGAATAGGCGCCTCGGGATTCCTGGGCCCCGCTGCGGGTGGACTGCGTCTGGGAGCGGCCCTGGTTTCTCTGGATAAGGTGCCTCAGGTCCCGGGATGGGGTGGCTCTTGAATTGCCGGGATAGACCCCTTCCGTGCGCTCCCGCCGATCACGGTGGGGTCAGCCACGCTCGTGGATAGGAGAGGTGACCGACATTTCCTCAGGGGGTAAGGGTCGCGAGGAGGCCCGGGGCGAGGCTCCCTGGCGGTGGATCTTGGCGTGGAGCCCTGGGGCGCCCAGCGGGCCTCAGGGGGCACTGGTTCGAAGGACCGGCGGCGAGGGGTGCGACCTGCTAGTGGTTGGCCGTCCAGACAGGGACATAGTCTTCTGGAGGCGGAGGAGCAGCGATCTGGGGCCCGGGCGCGGTCGTCTGGACGCGGACGAGGGCCTCCACCAGGGATTGCAGGCGATCTATCCAGCCTTGGAGGGCGTTGATGACGGTCATAGGGGGAGGTTCGTCCCCGCCTTCGGTGAGCGGAAGGCGGCGGCTGGTACTGGGATCCCTAGGATGGTCGTCTGCCATGAGAGAGGAAATAGGAAGGCCAACTTTGTATTTTGTGGAATTTAACTTTCCCACAGACGGCGCCAACTGATGGCGGTCCTTTTCGGGTCTCCTTCAAATGTTGTCTTCCGTTGATCTCGAGGCAAACTTGACTGATTGTCCTTCATTGCGTGTGAGTTTCAATGGGTTTTGAGAGGATAAGGCTGGATGTGGAGGCTGTCGCCGAGTATCTGCAAAGAAATCCCGGGGTGGTTTGGTACCACCGAGGTCCCTCCGACGCTCAAGTTAGTGATGTACTTCTAGCAGAGTAACGGCATAAAGTGTCCCAAAAATGGCTTACCTGGCCCCTCTGTGATGGGGTTTATATAGCGGTGGTGGCGCGCAGCGGCAGGCGCGGGAATCTTGCCGGCAGTTACGCTCCCGACGTCACCCCCGTGCAGAGAGCGGATCACCCATTAATAGGGATCGTGGGGTAGTGGAACGTGGGATGTTGCTGGCGTAGAATCTGCGCATGGCGAGATTCGCGGAGCGGCGGTTACGCCTGTGAGTGGTGGAGTTGGTCGGAGGGACGAGAAAGACGGCCTCGGCTGAGGGCTCGGGGACGAGCGAGGAGGCCAAGGGGTCTTTGTCCTGTGGCAGCTCGGGCGAGCTAAGGGGCCGAGGAGGCCAATTTGCAGAGGGGTCCCGAGGAGGGTCAGTTTGCGCTTGTAGGTCGGGCACGGGAGGCCTGATCGGCCTCTGTGGACCCTTTCTTATGAGTCTTGGGACACGTCATCCACCACGTGTCCTGATCTTGGAGGTTGCCGATATCGAGTGTCATCAATGTGTCTCCAATATTCCCGTTTCCACATGTTGATAAATCGTATTGTATATTCTTCAGCTTCAACTTAGTCTTGATTTGGATATCTTTTGATATGCGATGGCTGATGGCACATGCAAGCTTAACTTGCCATAACACACGTATATATGTTCATTTAATATATGAATGATCATTTGGCAATTTCTCAGAAAACACAGAATTTGATCAAGGTAAGATTTCTGTGTCCATTTTCAGTGACGCCCTAACTTGTTTAAAGAGCAACGAGGATAAAGAGGGGATGACGAGCTTAGCATGCATACTGATAAGCCCATAAATTGCCTTGCTTAACTAGAATATTTATCGAGCGGAAAGAATCGAGACGGCGCACCAACGTACTCCGAGATCTTACAAGGTGATTCCTTTAGCGTCATCTACTCCGACGTCAGGTTAGTATGTGGAGAAAAGAATGGAATATGTGTTTGGGAGAAATGAACTTACTCATCAATGTAAGGTTATAGTTATGATCAATATAGCAGCAGCATGGCGAGGCTTTTTAGTAATAATACCTGTAATAGTTATTTGAGCCTTTGCGGAAAAAAGGATGTCAGATGCGTTCCCACCATTACTATCAATTCGCCAGATAGATACTAGACGACAATAGACGTGTATCTGTTTGGCACCCCCCAAGCGCGCGCGAGAGGGGCTCCTTCCCTCTGCTTCACCTCCCGATACTGTATGGAGTCTTGAGGACTCCAACCAGACAAGTGAGTAGTTCCTACTGATAAACGACGAACGATAGGAGCTTCCGTTGAACGAGTGGAGCGCAGCAGAATAACATGCTGCCAAGCCACACCCGGCGTTGAGGGTGCCGATCGGCATTAGCCTAGCGGAACGGCCAGATGTGAGGTCCCGCCGACTGCGGGGGAGCGACTCAGTTCAAGGAAACTGTCCGGCCGGTGAGCCCGAACAGTGAGTGGTTTAACGGTTAGCTGTTTAAAAAAAAACAGTGAGTGGTTTAACGGTTAGCTGTTTTTAAAAAAAAAGTATGTCCTCATTATAGAAGTACTTCTTTTCATTTCATCTGAATTGATTTCCGCAGTCGGTAATCACAAGCAGGATTAAAGAAAGCTGTTGGATGCGGAGAACGGTCCTGTCACTCGGCCCTCTCTTATAGGCAAAGAAGCACTCGGAGAGTGGCGACCCCTTGGAAAATTGACACGTGTCCATTATCCATTTCCACACACATCACAAGCAATCCCTTACACGCTCTCTCTCTATCTTGTTGCTAGGTATGGAAAAGAGTTTCCACCATTCATTGGTCATTTATCTGAAGTCTACATCCTTGCTGCTTTGTTCAAGCAAATGTCCAAAAGCCTAATCCCCACCATCTGCTCCATTTTTTCCAATCAGCACAGACATCCATAAGATCCAACCATTCATGCCAACCGGCCTCTGCATGCTCTATGTTAAACTCTTGCATTTTATCAGCATATACCTTAACATCCGATGTGCCACTTCTACGATTGCTGGGTCATGGGTCCATAATACAAACGGGGCCGATGGAGGTCCAGCCCATTATAAACAAAAACCATAAAATGGAACATTGTAATGTCAAAAAGACCCCGGCCCGCTCGGGAGTTATCTAAAAACCCCTGATATTTCAAAAATTATTGGGAAGGGCCTACAGTAAAAAAATCTTTGTGAAAAACCCCTGAACCGCATTTCATTTTAGGCCTTTATTCCATCCAACTTTTTAGATACCACATACAACCTTTTAGATATTACAGGCAACTAGTATAAAGAGGGTTTTGATTGAGCTTAGGTTTTTTTAAACAAGAGCAAAATGCCTAGAGGTTTTTACACAAGTTTGAAACGCATTGGGGAGTTTTTTACAATTTACCCTTGATATTATCGGTTCTGAGTTATCGGGTTTGGGTACAGCTGAGAACCATAACCTATTGTCATGTTCTTGCAAGTTTTTTCCCCCAGATAGATAAATAGACAGTGCAAGAGGAAACAAAAAAGAAAAGAAAAGAAAAAAAGGAAAAAAAGAGAAAACAGAGTGAAATCGTGAGTAAAAATGCAATCCTTTTCGATTCTCTCTCATTCATGTCCATCTCTTCCTTTAATCATCGGCACAAACCCTAGAACTAATCACAACAGAAGCAAAGGCTGCAGCTTTCGTGCTCTCAGTTGTTCCAAAACCCTAGATAAACCCCAAATCTCTCCACCAACGATCTATATTGCAGATGCTAGGCGAGCTGCCATCGCCAGAATCAAAGTGTCAACGGACCTGGATTCAGACCTCAAAAGGTTCATTCTTTAGCCCCCATTTTATTCTGATTGCGTGAAACCCGTATTAAAATTGAAATATTTCATAATTAGTGCTATGTGGTGATTAACTTGAACTAGTTCCACTAAATTACCTCTTTTTGTGGTATTTAGGAAATACGGGGGGTCCATTGTAAGACTGATGGATCTTATTCTTTCGATTGAAGGAGAGTTTAGGTCTGTATTAGTGAAGTTTTTGAATCTAAGTGAAACATTTGTGAATTTTGTACTTCAATGCGCATTGGGAAGAAATTTATCGATGGTTTTGCAATGCCATGCTATTAACAAGATGATCTAGTTGATTTTAAATGGAAACAAGTTATAAGAGCTGCATTTCTTTAACCCTTACTGGGACTGCTTGTCTTCTTCAAGCACATATCTCATGCTTATTTCTCCATTTGCATCTAACCGCCTTTACCTTTGAGGGGAGTGTTATAGGGATTTTTAGACACAAAGGAAAAATACAACTATCACAAGAAGCAAGATCAAAAGAAGCACAAGAAACACAAAAAACAAAGACGGGGGAGAAATAATTTCTTCTCACAAAGGAAAAAGACAACCTTGCTCTCCAAACATCACTCACTCCTAGCCACAACACACTATCCCCACCCAAAGAAAATTTCATCTCTAAACCCTAAGAGAATGCATTTATGACTCCAAAACTCTTCCACACATAAAATTACCAATCTACCCTAACCAAAACACCCAAACATTATATGGATCCAAACCAATACCAATACCAAGCCGGAACCAATACAACCCAATGAATGCATAATGCAAGTCAAAGAACCCAATGGGGAGAGGGTGTGGAGTGGCAGTGGAATGGACACATGTTTAAACTTTAGAATTAATTTTCTAGAAATTAGTAAATTTTTCCCATCAACAATTTAAAATATAACATAGCATTGTGGAACTTTCACTAAGGGTAGGCTTTTGCATGCTGCTGAATTATAATATTATCTTTACCATGGCATTTAATATTAGACCTTCATGTAAGACAAATAAGTTAGAAAAATTTTATGTGACACCTCGAGCGAGGACTTTCTATGGGGTCCATTATAGTATTGCAATTTCCTACACATGCTTAATTCAGTGTTTTTCCATGCTTCCTCCCTATGAAAATTGCTAGCTCTTGAGTTATGGAAACCATTTAATGTTGGGGCATGTTTGGCAACTGGAAAGTAAAAAGAAAGTAGGAAAGTAAAAAAGTAGTAAGAAAGTGAAAAGAAAAGAAAGCGAAGAAAAACATTAATTCGTGTTTGTTTTGTTAGATAGAAAGTGAGAAAGAAGTCTAGTTGACGCTTATGTGGCAATATAAAATAAGATTGAGATATTTGGTGGAAATAAATAAAAAGTATGAAAGTGTGAGAAATAGAAAGCAGAATAAAAAAAAAATTCTCTACTTTCCTCACTTTCTAAGCATTTTGAGAGAGTGAAATGAGGATAATGACGTGGTAGGAAAGTGAGAAAGTACTTTCCAAGTTTTTTTAACCGAACAAAAGTTAGAAAGTGAAACACTTTCTCACTTACCATTGCATTTTCTTGCTGTCAGACATGCCAGACACAGAACTATGGCTTGTGATATACTCCCATGTTAAGGTCTAGCTTTCTTGCTAAGCTAACACTTCATCAGGGGATATGGAGTCTTAGAGTTGACCACAAATTTAAGAGGTTCCTCTACCACATCCTTCTGAGGCATGCCACTTTGCTTTGTTTGGCAAATCGCTCCACATGCGTCTCTCTTGTGTTAACTCTAATATCATATGCAATGCCCCAAGTGAGGATTTCCAAGGTCACACATTCTAACAATGCTCTTCGACAAACATGCTTAATAGTTAATACACATTTTTCCAGGATTCTCCCAAAAAAGCTAGCTATGATTAGTTCATGAGTTCATCAAAATGAGTTTATACCAAACATGTAACTTGTGGGGGGTGATACGCCGCATCATATATGCTATGTAGGCTCTATAGCTATGTTACCATAAATCGCTATACCATTAGCGAATTGCGAATTGAAACTATCGTTCTCAATTGGGGAACATTAGTGCTCCGGATAAGAAGAATCAATGTTCCGATCGAACCCATTAAAAACTTATGTTAAATGAGCCATATAATTGGATTTGTGTTAGATTATACTAAAAATATGTATGTTTTAGCAAAAAAATTTATATTTATGTATATAATAGATCAATACACACAAACATACAAATGATTCACAAATACTTCACTTTCTTGAGATATGTTTTCCGCTTTATATAAGCATATGAAAGAAGACTATCCTTATCGTACCAGGTTTCAGAACAAGTGGCGTTCCGCGTTTCCGTTTTCATTTCGTATACCAAAACGTTACACGTTCCAGATAACATTGCTCTATAGTGAATTCCATTGTGATGGGAAAAGGATCAGAAACTGACAACTAAAAGAACTATTTAACCTTAATTTGTCATTATCCCCTAAAATCTCACTATTTTCCTGCCATTCTCTTGATTACAAGATCACTCAAATAAGTCGTATCTTAACCTTGAAGGTGATTGGGAGGCTTATCTGATATATGAAACTTAAGAACAATTAATTTGTAAGGACCACAGAAGGTTCTAAGGGGCCTGCTTGTGATTAGGCTGACGGAGGAATGCTCTTCAACAATTATAACTGGCATTTGTAGTTGGGTGAGGTCAGAGCATGATTCCTACAAGCAACCCATTTGCATTTCCTTAGTCTTCCTAGTCAAGCTCTTCAGAATCCCTAAACAATCATCATTGCATCCCTCTTTTGCTATGACCTTGGAGCAGTATCGGGCTTCGGAGCTACTTAAACGAGAAGCGGTAACAAAGTTACATGGGTCGCCATAGTTTCTGATTCTGGACTAATATCCACCGATAAAATGTGCAATTGTATATTGCTTTTGTTTTCTTTGAAGTTTCTGAGAGATGATGATTCATTAATTATGTTTTTATTTTTTATTATAATAAAAATTTAGTTGTTATTAGTGCTTTCAATCCTCAAGGGTCCCTTTCATTTAGTGATAATTTGAGTTTTGCAATTCATGCATTGATTATTTTGACATTAATCACTAATGAAGTGGAGTCTAGAGCATTGAAAGTATTAGTTTAGATTTCATTGAAAATATTTTCATAATAGCTGTCAATGACTCAATCATCATTCAGTGTTTTTTGTGTCCGCACTTCATTTATTTATCATTATGATATTAGTTCCAAAAAACCAACTAAATGAAATGGACTCTAGAGCAATATGGCTGCTTGAAGGTTTAATATCAGAATAATTAATTCGATAAACGTAATCATTTAAACGGTGGTTTGTATTTATCAGCAAATAAAAGAGTGATTTTCTTATAGACTTTTATAAACTACAAACTCTAAAACAATCAAGTATGCATAGAATTAAATATTTTGAATTTGTGGAAGTATATTATTTTGATTATCCATAACTAGAAACATGCATTCTAATTATTCAAGTGAACTAAAACCATAGGGATAAGTTCATTTAAAACATGCATACTTGAGAGATTAATAGCTACAAAGTGCCATTGGAGCATTTTTTCTCCTTTAACTGACAAAAGTCAATCCTCCAATTTTTCTAATAATCGAGTCTGTTCATTTGATCTCAATAATTTAAACATCGATGCACAATTAATCATGTGATTTATATATTCTTTACCTTTGCTCGAAACGAGTGGAAAATTAATGATTTTTTAAATATAATAGCTCTTTACTTAAAAAATAAAATACAATAGAGCATTTCTTAACTTTAGATCAATGGGTAAATTGTATACAAATCACATGTATCTATGGATAGAGCATGAAGATTAAGATGGAGGTTTCGATCCTAAAAAAATAGTGCTCATATCCAGCATATTATATGTATATATTTCATGCATATGCCTACTTCGGGCTAAGGGACAATTTGATGTGTAATTGTCATCTATCATGTAAAATTATTATATAAACTAAATGCAAAGGCATTCAAAGATAATATTTGTTTGCGCCATGCAACAACTAGCAATATAATTTTATGAAATAAAGTAGAATATTAATTAACTCATTTAGCATGATATCAGTTGTACTTTGTAATAGGAATTGTTTCTCAACCATCTATGTGCTACAAACAATTATTATACTTTACTTGCAGTCATTTCAATATAGATATTTAGCAAATTTGAAATATACCGTCTATTAATCATCGGGAAAATTACCCGCTTATTTCATCATGGTTTGAACTAGATTTTGCTATTTTTTCTATTCCAATGCCATCTTGTGAATCATCAAGTAATTTCTCATGAAAACAAATGCACGATCTTCCGAAAAGAAAGGTACCCCGGACAATATATCTGTTGTAGTTAAAATTTTAACTTTTAAAAATGTGAAAAATACTTGTATAAATAGTTTTACAAAAAAACACCCAGTGATCCAATTTTTGATCAAAACATGATCTAGAACAAGCCAAAGGCTTGTTTATCACCGGCAGACCCTCATGACTAGAGAGATCCCCTTTAATACAATTCAAAATTGAGTTGTCTCAACTCAAAATTGAGTTGTCTCAACTCAAATAGGGGATGCCCCTTTCTGAGCTCTGGAGACCTCCTAAATAGGGTGTCCCGGTACGCCTGTCTTCTAAGACAGCTTCGAGATCTCTTCTTTCGAATATGTTGACATATTCTTTAAGAGATAGTGGGGGATTTCTATCCCAACTTTCGCTGATATCTAGGAAGTAGTTACCACCACTCCCACTGATAGAGAGGTATAAATATCCATGTGGGAAACTAAAATAAGATCGGAAATCTTTTTGCCTCGAGACTTTCGAACTTTGGCTAAAGTTTTCTGAAGAAGAAAACGACAAAGGAAAAAGAAGAAGGTGATAACATAGGAATGGGATAATCCCATTCCCTCAACCTTCTCTATCCCTGCCCCTTTCTCTAATCGAAGAGAGGATTATGAAAACTTATACAAGTTTTCAGCCCAACAGAGGAGCTCGGAAGCCATGGTTATGGCTTTCTTCCAGAAGATAAAGATGACTTAAAACACAGTGTGTTCTGGACCCCCATGGATTGAACCAAGAACATGGGCCAGCCCGTGTTCTGCATAACTTGGAAATAAGCCATCCTATTTCCTACATATATAAACAGAAAGATGTCAGCTCTTTCTTGAAGTACATATATTCTTCCATATAAAAATACATAAATAGAATATTCTATTCAATTCTAAGATATAAAATTATGTTTCTGGAAACATGTATGAATAGGAAAATCTTATTTTCAGACATTAAAAACATGTCTATTTATATCTTGAATGGAAGGTCCATTCATTCTTAAGATATAAAAACATATCTTTAGGATGTTCTTATGAAAAGGAAAACCCTATTCATTTTCAGACATCAACATGCATGTGCATGATCCATGTCCATAACAGATATGTATGAATGGAACCCTCCATTCATGTCTCGAGATATAAATTATATCTCCAGGACTTTCATGAATAGGGAAACCCTATTAGCCCATTTGTGAATATGCATATCCTATTCATTCATCAGACATGCAAAACATGTCTATTCCAGTGAATGCAGTGCTAAAGGCTTTACACTCATCACAAAAACATGACCTCAAAGCCATGTTTTATCCTTGAACACAAACCCATGTGTTTACTTTGCACCAAACATTAAGAATGAAGCTACACATCTTCATCCTGTGCATGAAACTCAAACATATGGGTTTCATTTAAAGAAACTCTACAAAAGTGTTTCTGAGTTGCCATGAAGCAGTCATCGGGAGGCCCAGAATAGGCCTCCTGGCTGCTTCGAGACCCCTTCCCAGGACCTCGGAAGGCCATAAAAAGGCCTCCCTGAAAGAGGCCTCCTATTTCATGCACAAAGTGTGGATCCCAACTAGGGTTTCCCACCTACACTTCAAATGAAGTAGTGTGGATCCTAGGTGGGGTCCCACATACATTTCAAATGAAGTGTCACCCTCCATTCCAAATGAGGTGATATTTACATTTCAAATGAAATGTTGAGGGCCTCACCTTGGAAGTCCTACCTACACTTCAAAAGAAATGATGTGATTCCCACATAGAGCAGTGCCCATCAACTTTTATCAAGTTGATACTAAAATACCCTCAAATGTTTAAATGTTTTCTATTCAACTCTCAAATGAGAGCTCTATGTAATTTTACATTCTTTTGCAAATATCAATGTATTTACATTCAAGTTGTATACAAATTTGAACAAAATAAATAAAATATACATTCTTTTGTTTGATCTATACTTGGTATTTACTTTACTAATATATACACGAACCCTCACACTATAATGATGCGATTTGAAATGAGCTAGTATGGTATGCTGTCCAGGTATGTCCTGTGACAATAGGATATAATTAACAGTACACGCTTGCGCTGCTGGAAGTCGTGAATTCGTGACCTTCTGGTCAACTCTTAAAACACTAAAAATAACTTTTTTTGTTTAAACCCCATCTTTGTTTCAACGTTCAAATGCTGGAGGCCCCAAAGAGGGTAAACAATATCGAACTATATGCAAAATATCAGGGCTACACCCTCAAATCACTATCAACTGTATTATTATTCATATCATACAGTGAGTCTTTAATTTTTTTTTATGTATTTGGAAGATGGTATAAACATTTTTTAGAGACGGTGAATGATGGATCAGTTAAGAGAGAGATTAAAGATATCTGGTGACTATGGTCATGGAACAATAGTGACAATGAAAGAAATCCTGTAATTTTATGGAGATTTAAGTTGCTAGGACAATAATCTCATTTATTTATTATTTATGGGGACCGAAAACTAAGATAAGGTAAAATATAATTTTCTGTATTTAGAAGTGGTTATCAATTAAGTTTGTCCTTAATGAAGACTATTTCAAACCCAAGTATAAAGGTAATCTCAAGATCTATGGCAATGGAGGACATCTGGCCCTTCATTTTATAAATCAGATAGAGTGAGAGGGTAATGGGATAATTTCGTTTTGTTTGCCTTTTGTTGTGTGTTGGAGGTCTCTAGGATGACCACTAGTGTCAACTCGGAACCTGTGACAATTCTAAATTTCCTTGTTGTATCATGTATTATCGGAAACAATTTCCATCTTTCTTACCTCTAGAAGTATGATTTGTTTTATATTCATCACGATTTGATTGATTTCTTCACCAGAATCTACACTTATGAATTATGCTACTTGAAACTTGAAGATGGCTGATCTGTTCCACTTCAAAATGCATATATTCAGTGCAGATGGAGTATTACAAGTACATGATTTCAACTTTCTCTTACGATATTTTGGGAAGTCAAAAAGCTGGCATGAAGTTTCGAAGGTTTGAAGTTTCAAGAAACCAAAAGCAGTTTTCACAATGGTTATTTGAGATAATTTTATTATGCCTCTGCTGCCTCTATATTCATTCTACATTTAGATATAGTGATATATTATCCGTTGTGTATGTTCTTAATTCGACATGCATTATTTTCCTTCGAGCAACTTTTTGTAAATATTTGTACATGATTTTCCAATTTTGGTCTGAAGTTGATTACTTGCTGCATGAAATCTACTATTTTCTTCTTTTTGCTTCCAAAGTATTAGATATTTAATTTTTATTTTATTTTGTGCTTTGTCAAAGAATTCATGCAAGATGCAATGTAATTATTATAGATTACTTCAACCTCATTACCTTTCTCAAAGCTGCAGTATGTATTCCTATAGTTTGGTCATATGACTCAGTAACCTTATGCTTAATGATACATACCCTCAGGCAGTCTAAATCATTGTCAGAGGGAAATGGTTTCTTCTAGTTATTGAGATGCAATAGGTCAGCTAAAATTCAGCAGGCATTTCTAGTAAATTCTCTCTCATTTATAGTGCACACTTTTGGAAGGCGTTCCGCTTGATTAGGTAAACAGTTGATTAAGTTTGTTGTTACAAACAATCTGTCACTCCTTCCCCACATTTCATGAGGTATGCAAAACTAGTTCGTACTGAAGCAGCTTACAATTCAAGTTGTTTACAGTACATGAATTTTAACACAAAATTGTGTATACGCACCACTAGTTCCAAACTGGATCTTGAAAATATTTTTGGTGCCTGACACCATTTTCTATGTTACAATGTGTTCTGGACATATCAGAGATGCAATTCTTAGGATAGCAACTTAAAAGGCAACTCATAACTGTAAAAATGATTGAATCCTAAACTCTCATAATAGTAAATGATTGAATCCTAACATCTGTTATGATCTACTTATCCTCTGATTCTGTATTAGTTTTCCACAGGAGTGTATCATTTCTCTTAGGCACATCCCTTTATAATATGTTATGCTGTTGTTGAATTCAAGTCATCATGTTTTCTATATATTGTGCAGAGGGTTAATGGGCGCAAAATAAATTATACATAAATTTATAGAAATAATAATTTTTTTCTTATGATTTAACTTTAAAGCTGTTGACTTTCCTCGGTAAAATGTATAACTTAGATGTGCAGTGATTTTCCTGATTTGGTTGATTTAACAGTTCCAAAATCCGAAAGATGTTCTTGTGAATTTTGAGATGACAAGATTTTAATATAAAATTAAAAAATTATTCCAGTGTTTGATTAATAACTATTTACTTTTCTCAAATTTTATACATTTGAATAAAAATCTTATGCGTAAAAGCTCACAAGCGAACTAGCACGTGCCCTGTTCTGGTATCTTTTTTTAATAATTACATTAACACTGTATTTACTGATGTCTTGCAGGTTTTTGATTTGATGCTGATAAATGAGGAGGTTAACTTTGTTTCGTATAGCAGTTTTATAAAGTATATGGGTCTAAGTCGCAATCCAATGAAAGCTTTGCAAGTCTATGATAATATTTCAGATAATTCATTGAAAGTTAATGTGTCGATCTGTAATTCTATTCTCGGCTGTATGATAAGAAATGGAAGGTTTGATAGCAGCATCAAGTTGTTTGATCGGATGAAAGATGATGGTTTATCACCAGATTTGGTCACTTATAGTTCTGTATGTCACAATAACTCTCTTTCTATGATCATGCCCCCCCCCCCCCGCCCGCCTTTAATGGAGTCAATTGTTACACTATAATGTACAATTCTCCTCCTCCTCCTCCTCTAGCTAAGTTAACGTAGGACAGGCTTCTCATTAGTTTCTTTCTTTGTTTACTCCAGCTTTTAGCTGGTTGCACCAAATTGGAGGATGGTTACTCTAAGGCAATGCAATTAGTCAATGAGCTAAAAGCTAATGGTTTGCACATGGACAATGTTATATATGGCAATCTCTTAGCAATTTGTGCTTCAAATAATTTATGTGAAGAGGCGGAGATCTTCTTTCAGCAAATGAAGAATGAAGGGTGTACACCTAATTTGTTCCACTACAGCTCTTTGCTAAATGCATACTCAGAAAATGGAAACTATGTGAAGTCTGAGCTGCTCATAAAAGAGATGAAATCCTTAGGACTGGCACCCAATAAGGTATATTTTTATTTTATGTTTGTCAGTTGCTCGTTTCCATGACATTTTACTGGTATCATCCCCCGTCCACATTTTGCAGAGCGTTTAACCTTTTTTCCCTTGCTTTTGATGATGAGTAGTTCATTTGGTGAACAGTATTATCATGTCATAATCGAATCTTTTCGGACTTGACTTTGGTTATTTAGTTTAATAAGTCAATTCTTTTGTAATTGTCGGTTGATTTCCCCACTCATGCATTCAGATAGTATTAATGTGTCTAGATATGTCTCGATGCAATCCTAATCGTAGACCAAACCAGACTGCATCATTTCTGACGTTCCGGTGACCGGTTTTATATTATCAGTTAAGCTGGTATTACTTATAAAGGTTTCATCCCATTTCTAGTGACATTATCAAGTCATTCTCAAAACTGAACACCTGCATATTAGTGGTCCCTGTTGGGAGTAGCTTGATATTTCTTCTTGTTTTACTTGATACTCAGGTATATATGGATAACTGTCAAGATGAGAATACAGAATGGAAAAAGCATGTGTATCATACTCCAGACATATTGATGATTTACAACCAATCATGTTGTCATCATTAATTTTTTGTAACACTTGTTAGCTACTAGGTTATCATCATTAATTTTTGGTTGCACTTGTTAGCTACACGATGTGGCCGTGTTTGATGGGTGGTTAGATGTGGCTGTGTTTGATGGGTTAGATGCGGCTGTGTTTGCAAGTATCAAATGTTAGCTTTGGGATTACCTACATACAAGTTAATATGATACATTTAGAGAATCCTAAATATGCTTTCAGTTGATACCGTCAAACTGACTAACCCAAAAAATATGTACGTAGGAGATATTGGATTAGTATGGTTAACTAAGTTATTTAATAAAATTATAGATACAAAGAAAATGCCTGATGAATGAAGGATAAACACCTTGATACATATCTATAAAAATAAAGGAGATATTCAAAATTGATCAAACTATCATGAAATTAAGCCTATGAGTTATACAATGAAACTATTAAAGAAAGTAAACGAACAAAGATATTGAGAACGTCCCATGGTGTAATTTGTTTGTTGATAATATTATTTTAGTAGATGAATCTAAAGAAGGGATAATATCCAAAGTAGAAAAATAAAGAGATGCCTTAAAATCTAAAGGATTTAGAATTAGTAGAACAAAAACTAAGCATACGTAATGTACCTTTAGTAAAACAGTGCGAAGAGATGGGCGTACGATGCAAATTGATGGTCGAGAAATATATAGAAATAACAATTTTTGTTACTTAGGATCTATAATTAATTATGATAAGGATATAGAGGAAGATGCATCCCATAGAATCAAAGTGGGATGGTTGAAGTGGAGAGATGTTTCAGGAGTGCTATGTAATCGTAGGGTACCTTTGAAGCTGAAAAGAAAATTCTATAGGACGACTATAAGGTTGGCTTTTTTATGGGTCATGATGTTGAGCAATTATGAAACGCGTTCAAAAAATCAATGGCAGGAATGGGAATGCTAAGATGGATGAGTGGTAATTCATGTAAGGATAAGGAATGGGTGTGTTTATAACAAGTTTGAGGTTTACTCATGTAGAGGATAAGATAAGAGAGAATATGGTTTGGACGTGTGCAACGGAAACCAACAAATGCCTCGGTTAGAAGTGACAAAATTGTATTTAATTGTCGCAACTAGAGATAAGGGTAGACCTAGATAAACATGGATAGAGGCAATTAAGAAAGATATGTTAATTATTAATGTAACTAAGGAGATAACCCTTAATAGAGCAGAATGGAAAAAACATATTCATATAGCCGACCCCAGAATTTTGGGATAAAGGCTTGTTGTAACACTAGTTAGCTACTAGGATACCGTCTCTGGTCATTGGTCAAGCATACCACTATTTCAAAGAGGCTTTACTAACTCCAGAGAGCTTTAGTACCAATTTAGATTTAGAGGTTAATCCTTTATCTGCGGAAATTTGGAATGATTTTAAAAAATTAACTAATCTTTTCAATTTGTTTTTGAGAGAGGACCAACAATAAAATAAGGCTTAATTCCTAAAAACTACCAAATTCTTTACCTCGGTTATGAGAAATCACCAAATTCTCTTAAAATTACAAGAAACTGTCATGCTTTAAAAGTTTTATGGTAGTTTCTTGCAATTATTGCCGACGTGGCATCTTCTTTATGGTAGTTTTTCGTAGTTTCTGAAAGTTTTGTAAGTTATGTGGTAGTTTCTGTAAGTTTTGTGGTAGTTTCTGCAAGTTTTGTTGCTGACGTGACATCTTATTTATAGTAGTTTTTTAAAGTTTTGTGATAGTTTCATGTAGTGTTTGAAAGTTTTGTAGTAGTTTCTTGTGTATTTAACAAGAATTTGGTAGTTTTTTATAATTAGATCAAAGTATTTGGTAGTTTTTTTGGAATTAAGCCATAAAATAAACTGAAAATTCGAAACCTAATAGATTCAAGAGGTCAAATGTTGCCGAGCAATACGAACCGAGGACAAGGTGCATAAATCTGAAGATGCTGATTAGAAGAAAAAGAAAGAAGGGAGAGAAGGATAAAAGCCAATCCAACCCCCAAAACATCTTACAACTTATCCACACTGTTTCTTTAATTAGCTTGCATCCTTTGTATAGGAACTACATGATAAAACAATACAGGTTTCTTGGATTCCATATTTGAACCCAGTATTGCTAGCTCAATTAATATAAAACTATTAAATAAGTTAAATTCTTTGGGCCCCATAACCGATGTAATAAAGGAGCATAATCAACTAACTAACAAACACTACCTTAAAAAAAGCTCTAAATCTAAAGTAAAAATCTTACCTACCAATCATCCCTTTCTTTGAGCGCATCAATTGCTTCTGGCTCAGACTTGTTCTGTAAGATAACATCCATGCTGTTTTAAACTCTACCCTTTTTCCGTATCCTCTGGAAATAAATCGAAAATCTTGCCTTATCATCCCTTCCAAAAAAGAAATGAAAAAAAAAATCACGCTCACTTCTTTCTTGCTTCTCCATCACTTTGTCAGCGCATTTTTTTAAACATCTAATTTAACCTGCTATTTCTGGCTGTACCTTATTATCTGCTGCACTGATCTTGTTTTTTCCATATTCGTCTTTGAGCAAATACTTGGGCCATGTTTATCCCCGACTCTCAGATGGTACAACAATTGTCAACTTGGAGTCATAATTCTCTCTCCCATTCTGAAGGCATGACGCGATCGGATGTAACCACATGCAACTTAGTGCTACGATTATCTGCTACTTCCCAATTTTAATATGCATCTCCTTTTATGCTTGTCTGGATTGATTGTTGTTAAACAGGACATGTTTATAGAGGCCCCATTTAAATGTGTGTGCACGTGTCACTGTCACCAACAACATACTATTTGCAGTTATTTTGCATAGGAACACCCCCATGGCATTTCCTTTTCAATGTATTCATCAGTTCTTGTACCGTATGCGATTTTCTTATTTCAAACAATCTCCTGGAAGTGTGTAATAGATATATCTTGACATATCCAAACCTTTGTTTGCGTCACGTGTGAATGTGACTACTTGCTACTTTTGTATGTCTTGTTTTTCTTTCTTATATCACAACTTGTTTCCTCCCTATTTTTCCTTTGCTTTTCGTTTACTCTTTATTTTCTTACGGTATTTGTCATGATAAGCTTCAGTTACTTGCAATACCTTGCTTGCTTAAAAAATTGTATCTAAAGCGATAAAGCTTGTCCGCAAATTTTTCTACAAAGTAAAATCAGCCCAAGGTTTCTTCTGTGAACCCCCCCCCCTGCTTTAAGGACCTATAAGGTTGTTTTTAATCTTACATTCACAGATTAGTTTTCTCAGGTCGTGTGATACAAATGCAACAGATTCACATAGTTCTCCATCACTGACCTCCATTGCTGTGAACTGATACTGTTGAGCATTTAATTAAGCTGCTCAGTTATGGTATTCGATCTAGGTTCAGTCGTCAATAACAATAATTCATTACTAATTAAAAAAGGCAAATTTCATCGAAAAGTTCTTTAAAGTGTGAAAGCTCACATTACTCCTCAAGTCTCAATTTGAAAATTGCATATTAGCTTCTAGCATTCCGCCCTAACCAAAAACAGCTGGAGAAGAACTAACATAAGAAAAGAAAAGGAAAGAATCACAAAAATAAAAGGAAGAAATACCCCACCGGTCACTTGAACACAAAACGCTGGCCTCACTCACCGGGATCTAGGCTCTCACGGGTGATCACTATATACAAGCTTGGTTTCTGCATTTCTATATATTTGTATCTTATATACAATTAATTTAAGGGCCCTCTAGTTTAACAGGCGTTAGTTCATTAGGAACTTTCCAACGAGATTTATGAAAAGCTGCTCCATATTGGTTTTCATTGTCAGAATATCTGAATAGCTTTCCATGTTAACAGATAGTTATGCAGGGATAATGATCTTCCTTGGCTAACATTTATACTCAAATGTTAGTATGTAAATACAAATTTTGTGGTCAGGGTTATTGAATCTCAATAGAAACATCTTGTAAATTGCGATACTTGTGTTGAAACTGTTTCCTTTATTCCATTCCTTGGAATTATTGCATTATTTTTTCTGTCAATTGTCAAATTGTCAAGCCTCTCGATCACTTCTTCTACCTGCAGGTTATCTTGACAACTTTATTGAAGGTATATGCTAAAGGTGGTCTGTTTGAAAAGTCGAGGGAACTTTTAGCTGAACTTGAGGCTCTGGGTTACGCTGGAGATGAGGTACAAATATAAAAATCAACGATAAGAAAGAATTGCTAACTTTTATTGCTATTTTCCTCAATATTAGCCCTTCATTATATTGATATTAATGCTAGAAACTTGCAATTGTTTAAACTATAGGGGGGCAATCGTTAAATGGAAAAAACAATATGCTCCAACTAATCTTAAGCTGTAACATGTCTCCATTAAGCTCTTACTCTAAAACCAGTATCTGTCAGCATATTCTTTTATCCTTCTGTATAACTGAGAGTTGAATATATTTGTATTTCTGCATAAACTATATTACCATCAACAAACACTATTATCTAAGACATTCACTGTAGAAGGGCTGGCTAGCATACGTCTATGTCTGAGAGGACTCCACAAAAATTTGACAGAATTTAATTAGACCGGGGATAAAGGTCAACATTCCAAGTAAATGCCAAATCGTGGGATGATGAAACTACTAACTAGAGGGGAGGTTTGAAATCTTTGCCGTATCATCATTCAATTTAACTCATAACCAAAAAGCAAGCCTCCAAACTTCTCCTGATCAAGAAAAGCAGAAGAGCAAAGGATTTTAATATTCCAAGGGAATTGCAGTTATTGCTAAGGCATGATACATGGAAATGAACCAAAAGATGCATGCAATATTCTGCGGATGCTGTTGCAGAAGTATGCTTACATGTAATCCTGATTTCTCTTATCTTATTTGTACAGTTTTTTTTGGCAGTTTATTGATGTCTAATTTGAATTGTATTGCCACTAAAATTTCCCAATATTTGGTATTCCTTTTCATGAAAAAATCGTGTCCTTGAATTTAGTATGGCTGTGATTTTGGTTGATGTAATGTCGTGTTATGTAGAATATTCTTCCTTCTACATTTTTATCACATGCTATTTACTTTTAAATGTCTAGAGTAACTGTCTCATTAAATATTTTTCTTTCCTTTTGTTCTCAGTAACTTTAAATCATTTTGCAGATGCCCTATTGTCTACTGATGGACAATCTTGCCAGGACAGGACACATACAAGAAGCCAAGGCAATTTTGGCTGAGATGAAGAAGAAAGATGTGAAATCCAGTGAGTCCAGATCTGTCACAGTATACTAAGTTGATGAGTTTGAATGGATGCGAATCAAATTAACATTTATACAGTCATGTCCTGTTTACACTGGAAAACCCCATCCTTTCTATCAGCAACTGAAATAGTTGTCCGATAAAACCAAAAATGACGAGCTATGAAAATAGTCCTTCAAATCTATAGTCAAGGTTAAAGCAGTCTGTACTTTAAGCGATAGCATGCAAAAAAATAATTTAAAACGGGGGATATTTTCTGTTGGAGCAAATAAGCAATCAAGTTTAATACCTTGGGGTGAAACCAACATCATATGATTGATCTCCAAATTTCTTCCCATCCCTAACCATCTACCTAAAAATAAGTGAAATTATGATGCCCTTCCTATTTGTCAACACTGAATACTTAATTGGTGACTGTGTCGTAACAGTGGGCAGAATAAAGTAGCCTCCTTAGACGTCCTTCACTATCTGTAATCTGATGTAGATGTGCAAATCGTATATTCAATACAACACATGACACACTTCCGAATAGTGGATCGAGCTTTTGGAAATAGAACAACCTACAAATATCCTATTCTAGTCTCGATGCAGAAAACCGTCTGGGGAAATTATATAAGGGAATGAATAATTCTTTGGCTTCCTTACTAGTATCTTATCCCCTCTCTTATTAACCACCTTACTTTCTGGAGTATATATGACTGCTCTCAAACCTAGGTAACCTTTGTAAAAGTTTTTTCCCTAGGAGTTGGGGCCTACGATAAAATCCTTTTTGCTCCTGTTGGCACTACAAATTAGGCTTTTGTCACATTCCGCTTCCAAAAATACGGAAACAGACGATAAAGCCCGCGACGTATTTATATCGAAAAGTACACCCTTTCGGTATAAATACGCTAGGCGTCTAGCAAATTATAATATCATAACAATAAAACATTTTAAAAAGAAAGAGAACCAAAGAGAAATAATATCCAACAGTGATTACATCTAGATAATTCGAATCCAAATATTTACATTAACCTCCTTGAAACAAATAAGGCATTTTGTTTAAAAGAAATAAACTCAAAAGGAAAGTTTTGATGTGCATGAACGAACATTTCAGAAAAGGTTATTAATCCGCTTAGTTTGCGAAATGTTCGAAGTCCTTCGCAGAAATCTCCTGCTCTCCCAGAAAATCATGATCTGCCTCAATCCCTAGCGATCATTTCAATCAAACAGAAATGTCCGTCATAGAGCTAGAGTTCGTGTAAGTCTCTCAAGTAACATGAAAATAAGAGCATAACTAACAAAAGGCAAGTATAAGGACCGTAAGTATACATCAACGGAATATTTATCAATGGTAAGGAGCGACATATAAGCATATATGAAATCAATATTACATGAACATGAATGAGTGTGCACATAAAGGTATCTTGTTTGTAGAATATAGCCCATCTATCGTTCGTCTTGGTTTACCGAGGGTGGTAGACTGGATTTCAAGAGCATTCTGTTTGTCCCGTGAAACAACAGCAAAATGAATGATTATATATATATATGTATAGCGTTCCGTAAAACCATCTGGAATTCACGGTGAACATGATAAGGGACTCTTGAAACCCTAACCGCTACCTTCGCCAAACTATCCTAACCCAGCGTTAAATCATTCATGCACTTAACCGACGACATTGGACTTTGCAAGAGTATATATTAGAGGAACCATTAACAATGAGTCATTCTTTTCATAAACCATGCGATATCAATAATCAAGGAGTTCTCTTGCAAGTTTTTGGTTAAATACTTGACTGTACGATATAGCATATTATCATTCAGAACAATAAACAATAACTCCATGAACTTAAAGCGGAAATAAGGCATTTCAAATTTCAGATTCAAGCTTCCGGTATAACAAGAAAGTTAGGGTTTTATGTTACGGAGATCCTACAAAAAGAATTTCTAAATCCGGGTATCGGGAACTCAAGTTATGAAGGGTTTAAGTTAAGTTGCGCGTATGTTTCAGCCACTATTTCAGAAGGTTGTGTTGATGTGAGTGCGGTTTCAGGGTGTTTTCGTGCAGAATTTTAGGTTGGTATAAACTGAGGAAATGCGCGTCACTCAGTGTACTTATGCAACATCTAAAGGTTTGTCTAGTTTGGAGTCCTGAAGCGGGAGTTTCAACCATTTAAGCGACCAGTTTTACTGTTTTCGGAAAATCAGAGTGCATAGTGAAGAAGGAAACCATTAAATCGTGGTCCAAAAGAAAAGATTTGGCCTTAAAATTATAGTGATAGGCATGAGTTTACTGCAAGTCAAAAAAGACGGATTTGCAAAATCTATTTCGATGAAGTTTATAAAAAGATTTTTGGTCAGCAACGCTACTGGGTTCTAGCCAACATGCCAAAAACGCGCGACAAATCTAAATTGCATAAATCTAAGCCATCGGTTCAGAATTTGATGCAAGGTAAAACATGAAAGTTGTAGAAAACTCTTTTCTCTATTTTAAAAAAAAGGAACATGTCATTTGGTTACAGGAATAATAAGATACATGCGTTTAAAGTTCACAACTAGTAACCGTTCATGTTTCGCACAGTATAAAGTCCGATCTTAGAGGACTTAAAACTCATAACAAATATCGTTATTAGTTTTCGGGTTCAACAGAGAAAACGTGTATGCATGTGTACTGAAGATTTCATATTAAGAATGGTAACTCAAAAGAGCATCATACAATAGGGTTTTACCCTAATTAGTACAGATTGTGCAGTAAAAATTCAGCCACAGAAAAATACAAAAGAATTGCAAATAACGTTCTATCATAGAGACTAACATTAACGATCAATGACATCTAGGATGAGAGGGCGATGATACGATCTAGGGTTTTGAGAAGGACTTACAATTTAGACGATCAAGGATTGTCCAATCGTGTAGAGAAAATCTTGATTTGATCGAGGTTTGACGTAGATGGTGTTTGGAGGAGCTTCTTCTCCATGGGTCTTCTTCGTTTCTTGTTTGAGTACTTAGGCTAGGGTTTTGAAAGTAGGGAATAAAAAAATAAATAGAAGAGGAAGAAAAAGAGAGGAGATGAGAGGACTATGGTTTATTTATAGAAGTAGAGATTGGGGTTTGGAAAGATTAAGGTCTAAGATTAAATAAGATAAGATCAAACGGCTTAAAGAGGAGTCCCTACAAATAGATTTTAAATTAAAATAAATTATCTCTAAAGAAAGTCCAACAAAATCATTTTCCTTTCCAAAATAAAATCTCCTCTTTAAAATAATATTCCAAAATCCTTTTTCTTTTAAAAGAACTTATAATTAATCTCATACTTTTTTTAAAACCCACATTTTCTAAAATCCAATTAAATCTTAAAAATCACAAAATTTTAATTTTAAAACGGGCACGGTCGTTATAGTTTTGAAGCAAGCCAATTACTTAGCCTATGAGACATGGACAATTGTACAAGGTGGCGTGTTCTTATCCGAGGCTTATTGACACCACACATTTCAAACACCATATACATGTCCAGTTACCCCGTATACATGTTATACACATGTCTACATTGCGAGAGATATGTAGGGATATCTGATATTAGTTATATTAGGATATTAGTAGAATTATGATTTTTTCTTTATACCCAAGTCTAGTTCCTTGGACAAGTCTTGAATACTATTTATTATTGCCTTGTAGTGTAGCGCATAAAAATATGAGGAAAACATTCAATGATTAAGCAGGTTAATATGATGTCACGGTTATGGTTAGTATTTTTTAATCTTGCATTTTCTTTATCCATCCTAAAAGAAAAATCCCAAATTGGTTTTTCATCATTGACGTATATCTAATGTCATTCATATTTTTCATTGATTCGTTGCTTGCGTCATCTCCAACGCCCCGCTCCTATGTTCGTGTCCATTTAGCACATCGTCATATCATCCCTAAGGAATATTTTTCAATAAGCTCGTGTACGGACACCCGAGTCTTTTAATAGTTTGTTGCATTTTTTCATGGGTCTTGCTACCAACAGTCAAGGCATCTATACTTGTCTATTGCGACTTATCACTTTGGGATACAGTCTAGTTACTAGCGAAAGCGATTAAGGCAAAGGTTTGTCCCAATAGCGACTATTGGCGTATATCCTTCTTGCCACAAGCATAGCGTAGTGAAAGCAACTCATGGTCAAGTCCATTTTGCGGTAAGCGAAAGCGACTCATGGCCCATGCCCGCCTTGCTAGACATGTTTATGAGATTATCTTCTTATGCTAAGTCTTCAATTTGCAGTTTGCATCTTATCCAAACTCATAATTTTTAATCTACCGTGTGTTTTAGAGCATAGTTTGAAATCATGGTCGATCCCTATTCAAGTTGGTCAATTCCGATTTAAAAAATAAACACGAGTTCCGAATATCGCTCGATATCAAGTAATATTGTGTGTACCATTTAAGTGGGGGAGAGTCTGTCTTAAATTTATTAATTCTTAGTGAGGTTCATCAATGAGTTATTAGATTCATCAATGGTTTAATGGGTAAATTATATGTTATTTGCTTTTTACGAATTTATGATTGGTTTGACATCATTCATACAATTTTAGACGTCATAAATTGCAAAAGAATTTGCCAAATTATTTATAGGCACTTTACCTATTTATTTAGAAAAATTCCTAATTTTAAAAATTATTTTTCTCAAACTATGCAAAATATGATATACCGATTCAAGATTGCCTATATGATCGAGATTGCTGATTTTGATCCCAAAAATACGTTCAATACCGAGATTTGAAACCTTGTTTTAAAGAGATCGTGAAAGATATTTTGAAATATTTAATATTGGTTATGCTAGTTTTTTGCGCATGCCATGCACGTGGAAAATTGATAAATTCTTATTATTTGATAATTTCAAATGATTTAAAATAATATATCTTAATAATATATAAAAGGATCAAAAGCAAGCAAGATTTATTATCTCAACTGAATTTAATTATTTTAATTCTTAAGAAATAATAAAAACTTATGATATAAATTACAAAGAGATTTTTTTAAAAGTGTCAAACTAATCAAGAATTTAATTGCGAAGCTCCATCGATTGAATCATCCATACCTTGTAACCATCAAAGAAAAGATTGAGTAAAATTTAAATAATACATGTAAATTTTACATGGTCTAAATTAGAAACCGAAAAAAATGTTGAAGAAATAATCAAAGAAAACAATTTTTTTTTATTATGAAGTCCCATATGGATTTGATTGAATCTTTTAATTTCTAAAACAGTTAAAGATATGAAAGGATAAAATTAGAGATGGACAAACCGTTATATTATGTAGTTTTAGGGAAACAGAGGAAGAATAATATAGATTTAAATTTGCGAATAATAAAAATTATTATCTATTGCAAGCATGAACAATCAATTTATTTTATGAAAAAAATATGTTTCTTTGTATAAAGATGAAAAAGATGATCGAAACAAAAGTAATAAAGAGAAAAATTATGGATGCCTAAATGTATTTGCAATAAGATGAAATCAAATTTTTAGCATGTCTAATCCTAGAAGATCTTTTGCATAAATTAACATTTGAATTCACACAAAAAAAATCAATTTTTAATATCCAAATTAATGGAAAATTAGTTTCAACAACTTAAAATGGATGGTTTCATAACAAAATTAGTTTTAATTTGAGGAAAAATAGTTTTGACGGGAGAGGAGAAAGTACAATTCTCTTTTCTGAGTGGTATAGATAATAGATTAGAGATAAGAATATCAGTAGATTTATTACGATTTTTTCTTTATGCCTAAGTCTAGTTACTTGATGACCAAATGTATGCTATTTATTCTTCCATTTTAGCAAATAATAATATGGATGAATTATTTTCATATTAAGCAAGTAATATAGGTAATAGGTGTCTCATCCATGCCACATACTATCGTCGAATAATCTATAGTAAATCATATCTTGTGTGCTCAAACTTGATTCACGCATACATTATTTTATTCATGTATACATCTACTTGATAACTTGATGTTGTGAAATTATATTTATTTCATTCTGTTATCACTTCATTAGATTTTTGTAGTATAATTATCTATATTTATGGACACTGATCATTCGTTTGGATACACAACGATTATTGAAATAACAAGAAGTTTTTTTGGCAACCCTAAGAGGAAATTACCTCCTATGGCGGCTGAGATTCCGTTCTCTTTCTCTGCACACACGCGCGCGCACACACACATATACATGCATGCAAGCTCCCTCTCTCTCTCTCTCTCTCACACACACACACACACACACACAGAGAGAGAGAGAGAGAGAGAGAGAGAGAGAGAGAGAGAGAGAGAGAGAGTAATTTGCTCTTAGCCTCTTACGGCTTAATTGTAGCATCATCAAAGTTTCGGAGGCTGGTCATCCCATTTAAAATCCGTATTTAATTGACACCAATGAATTTTCATTGATGGTAACTGACATAATTAGACGACTAAATTTTTCGGTTACTATTGTTATACCTTTCAGGTAGACCTTAAAAAGTAGATTTTAAAGATAATCTATGTTTACTTTGTTAGTGATGTGGCTGTGCTTACAGATTCATTTCTAGGGTTTTGGACTTTTGGTTGCCACAATATTTAGGCCAGAATGTGGTGTCAAACCCAACATGTCAGTGACATACATTCAGAAACAAAAAGTTAGTTTCCTGTTGGCAAATCTTGGTGGTCCAGGTCATAGACAACATGTTGCTGGACATGTTGCCCGGCATTTAAGACACTGCATAATTTCTGACTACCTTTAGCTGCAATGTCTTTGCACTACTAATGGTTTGAGATAATTCTATGCTTGTTTGTTAAAACTAAACACGGTCAGGACTGGAGAGGTCAAAGCTGTAATGCATTATGAGTGTCTATAGCAAGTTTATTGTGCCAAAAGGCTAATAGAGTTGGTATATTTTGAGTGAACATTTCACTAGTTTTGAACAAATGACTTAATATAGACTAGTTGTTGCTGTAGCTTTCAAGTGATGTTTCATGTTTAATATAAGCTCTAGTGAAAACTAATTGATTACTTCTGTTATTCAAAAATATTTAATTATTTCCCTGCAGATGGATACTCCTATAGTATCATGATTTCTGCTTTATGTCGAAGTGGGAAATTTCAAGAAGCAAGGCGCCTTGCAAAGGATTTTGAAGCTAACTATGCCAAATACGATCTGGTTATGCTAAATAGTTTGCTTAGGGTTTATTGCAATGCGGGTGATATGGATAGTGCAATGCAGATGTTGAGTAAAATGGACGAGTTGGCAATATCTCCAGATTGGAACACATTTCATATTCTTATTAAGTATTTTTGTAAAGAGAAGCTGTATCACCTTGCATATCGAACTATTGAAGACATGCATGGTAAAGGCCATCCAGTAGACGAGGTAATTTTCCTTAAAACTATTTTGCAATGTTTTATCACCTATCCAAAGTACGGTAATGGAGCAAGCTAATTTTACACATTGAAAACCTTCCAATATTACCAGTTTTCTCATTTTCCTGCTATTAAACAATGCTAATTCAACATGGATTGACAACTTTAGACAAGGATCACGGATGAAAATTTTCAATTCATGTCTAGGCTAAGGGACATTACAAAAGGTAATTTTATTATCCATGAATTTCGATTGGGAAACTTTGTTGAGGTTTTTGACAGAAGGCTTTGTTTTGATTCCAATTTGTAGAATTGGCTTGGATCAAGTTTGTTCAAACATCAATTTCTTCAATCCTATGAGACATCTCTTTGCATACACTCAATAACCAATATTAGCTTTGGCAAAAAAAGAAGTAAACATTAAAATTGTCTTGCTCAGAAATTTTGCTTCTCTAACCATCTCAGTAAGTTAAATTATTGATTCAAATTTCATATCTTTGTAGAGTTTACTGTTGAATCAGTTATTTTGTTACTCAAAATTTGGTGAAGACATAATTTAATCTTCATACATTATTCAAATGTTGTTAATACTATTTAGCTTTGTAACACACACACACACGTACAGAGAGAGAGAGAGAGAGAGAGAGAGAGAGAGGCCATTTGAGGGAATTTCCTTCTACGGCGTCGACAAAATACACCTTCCATCATGTTTTCCGACGATCGGTACCCATCATCTTCATCTTTATCTGGCTATACCAAATTTCATGTGATTCTACCCCCTTTTCACCGTTGATTTAGTAGGTACAAAATTAACGGTTTATTGACAATAGAACTTTTTACATTGCTAAATTTTGCACCCACTAAATCAACGGTGAAAAGGGGGTAGAATCACATGAAATTTGGTGTATCCATATCTTAGATGATAAAGATGAAGATGGTGGGTGCCGATTGTCGTAAAACATGGAGGGTGTGTTTTTTCGACCCATGGGAGGAATTCCATCATATGCCCTCTTTCTCCCATTATTCTCTATATATATTCTCTGGATATAGAGAGAGAATAGTGGAGGAAAGAGACCCTAGGAGGTTTTTTCATCGGGTGTCATCTCAATACTACACCCTCCATCATTTTATTCGACGATCGGCACTGTCCATCTTAATCATCATCGTCTATTATGTTGATACACCAAATTTCATTCGATTCGAACACCCTTTCACCGTTGATTTAGCAATATAAAAAGTAATATTGTCGGTAAACTGTTAATTTTTCACCCACTAAATCAACGGTGAAAAGGTGTTAGAATCATATGAAATTTAGTGTATCGACATATTAGACAATGAAATTCTAGATGGACCGTGCCGATCGACGAATACAATGGTGGAGGGTGTGGTCTTTTGACGTCATAGGAGGAAATTCCTTCATATGACACATTTCATCCATTATATATATATATATATATATATATAGATAGAGAGAGAGAGAGAGAGAGAGAGAGAGAGGATCCGTTAGGGCTGGTTCGCGTTTTTTCAAATTCATGAACCTTTTCATGTGACGTCCTTTTCGACGGCCCGCTCCGTTTAAGTTATTCTACTTGGTTTTGGACATGCAAACACTTCCGATCGACGTAATTTTTCATCCATACACTATCTAAGACGTGTAGAATAACTTGAACGGAGCGGGCCGTCGAAAAGGACGTCACATGAAAAGGTTCATGAATTTGAAAAAACGCGAACCCGCCCTAACGGATCCTCTCTCTCTCTCTCTCTATATATATATATATTTGTTTTTAGCCTATTAATGCCAACTATCTGATGATTATAATCCAAAACTATTGAAACCGTTGATGTTATTACGAGTCACCGTAATTGCCAATACAGATTTCAAGCTCTCTCTATAATTCTTGTCTTAAATTATATTTTATTATTTTGTAACTAGTAGGGCAACAATAATAAATAGTTGAGTAAATGTCATTAAAAAATTTATGCGATTTCCGAACCCTTCATGTCAATTTGGGGGTGTCTGTGGTGTCTTCCTATTGAATAGAGCACTGTCTGCAATTATGATGCATTTTATCTCTTAATGTAATGAAGCACCATTTGTTTCTTTTCCTTGCAGGAACTATGTACTTCTCTAATTTTACAACTGGGATGGAATGGTTCCCCATCGGAAGCACTTTCTGTTTACAACATGTTGAGATACAGCAAACGAAAACCCTGTAAGTCCCTTCATCAAAAAGTTCTGGACATTTTAGTTGCAGCAGGGCTCCTAAAAGAGGCTTATGTTGTAATGAAGGTATGATAATATTGCTCACTGGATGAACTTTAATTTGCCATATTTTAAAATTAAATACGGTGGTTATGATGGGCAGGACAATGCAAAGGTGATACCTGTTCATTCTCTAGAGAAGTTTGCTATCGCTTTTATGAAATCAGGCAATATTAATTTGATAAATGATGTTCTGAAAGCATTTCAACGCTCCGGATGCACGATAGACATGGTATGAGAATCGAACACATCACTTATGGAACTAGTTGGATACTTTAAGTTTACGCCTGAAATGTTTTGAATGCATCCTGAGTCTGCCAGTTCACAGCTGTTAGTTGAATCTCTTTTTAAAGTTTCTGGATTCTCCTGGAGTCAATTATATCATTGACTACTATGTATATTTTTTAATTTTTATTTTTACTTGTCGCCAGCACTTTAAAATTGTCAAGCGGTCCGAGCGTTGTAAAGAACTAGTTGCAAGCAAACAAAAAAAGGTCACAAAATTGGACAAGCATAAAACAATTAAATTGCTAATTTAAGGTTATTACTAAAGACTACATTTCTTAACTTTGGATTCATTAAAAAATTGCTACAAATGGGCACTAAATTCGAAATTTGATAAAATTTATTAATTGTGCTTTGGGCTTTAGTTGAAACCTAAGAGTTCGTCCAGAAAGGTTTTGGTGACATATCATTGACAACCGAGTACTTTCCTGCCTGCTAAGTGAAGGGGACATTTTATCTCATTCATTAGATAAAGTCTGCATCACCAATGAGGGCATGAAGCAGAAAGGGATAGTATTGTGCCTGTATAATTTTGTAAGGACCCTCATCAACTTTGCATCGATAAATATTCGGGGACAAAATTAAAACGTGTTAGCATTCCTATAGTTCTCTCAATGCATTAATTTAGGTGAGAGGTAGAACTTGATTAATGCCTATATGCAAGGTTGCACGGACACGACTATGACATGATGTGGCACGGCCCAAATATAGGATATGGGGATATATATATATATATATATATATATATATATATATATATATATATATATATATATATATATAATTTCATAAATAAAATAAAATATCAAACTACTAGACCACTCTTGTTTGCCATAGTGATGGATGAGCTTACTAAAACTATCCAAAATGAGATTCCTTGGTTTATGTTATTTGCTGATGATATTATTCTGAAAATGAGACGAAAGCCGGGATTAATTCCAAATTAGAGTTATGGAGGCAAACATTGTAATCTCTGGGGTTTAGATTGAGCAAGTCCAAAAAAGCATATATTCAATGCAAATTTAGTAAACAAAGAAGTCGAGATCACATTAGTATAATAGTGGATGGGCAAAAGATATCACCGAAGCGATCAGTTTAGATATCTAGGTTCCATCATCCAAAATGACGAGGAGATCGATAGCGATGTCAACCAGAGGATTCAAGCTGATTGGTTGAAATGGAAGTGCGCAACGGGAATTTTGTGCGATCGTAACTTTCCGTTAAGGTTGGAAGGGAAGTTTTATCGAAGCATTATTCGGCGTCCCTTATTATATGGTACGGAATACTGGGCTTCTAAGAAATATCATGCATAGAAAATGATTGTAGCAGAGATGCGTATGCTTCGTTGGATGTGTGGTAACACTAGAAAAGATAAGGTGCGAAATAAGGATATTCGTGCAAAAGTTAGTGTAGTACCTGTGAAGGAGAAGATGCGAGAAAACCGTCTAAGATGGTTTGATCATGTGTGACGCAGAGCTACAGAAACATCGGTTTGACGAATAGATATTCTCGATTTAGGCCAAGTCAAAAGGACGAAAGGGAGACCGAAGAAAACGTGGATAGAGGTGATACGAAAAGATATGGATGCCAAAGGCCTTAATGAAAGTATATTGTTCGCTAGGTGTGAGTGGAGACAAGGGATTAATGTGCTCAACCCGACGTGATTCTCATGTTGGTTCATGTAGCCTGCCCCATATACTTGGGATAAAAGGCTCAGTTGATGTTTATCAAACTACTAGACCAACATAATACAAGAAAAACTGACAAGTCCAGCATTCAAATAAACACATTCTAAGGATATCATACAACATGTATTTCTTTAAATTTTACACCGATAATATCCAAAATATAAAATTATAAGATAATTGATCAAGAAGTTTTTCTTAAATCAAACAAAATAAATAAATGACAATTTAAATTTCAAAAAATAACTTAAAACAACAACGATATTCTCATGTATTCTTTCGTCGTCAAAAGAACACTAATTCCAATTAAGGTTCATCCACAAAAAGATTAGCAATACCTAAAACACGGGCACTATTGAAGGAAGCAAGGATATCTCTATCAAGGTTTCATGACTTCGATTCTCCTAACTATTGCATGGAAATCGAGATTGGAGACAGAGGTTGAACATGCAGAGCATGCATGCTCGTTTTCTAGAATAAAAAGGTTAAAAAGTCTATTCAAATAGACACATCGTAAAGATATAATATAAAAAACATAGAAGACACAGATAGGACATAGATGACACACATACAAGTATACAACATGCATACGAAACGCACACGACATGTCCAACTCGAATACGACATCCATGATACATGTCGCTGATGTGCAAGTTTCATGCAAGTGTCGGTTTCTGATGTGTAGGACACGAATACGGCACCCGTCGGAAGTATCTGTGCAACTTAGCCTCTATATGAGATAACTTTGTATACATAGTATTTTGGGGCAGAATTAGTACACATCTAACATTGATATCCCACTTGCTTTACTCAATTTAGGTGTGGGATGACTCTTCAGCTTGAGTTGTCCATATCTTTAATAACGTATGAATATTGCTCCAAAACTCAAAAATCATCTCGAAGACTCGCACCTGGGTTAATTGTTTATATTATAGGGCCATCCTTTCTAGCTGAATGGTTGTTTTGCAAAATCATTAGATTATGGTTATAAGATGTACGTCTAGTGTATCTGTTGGAGTTATTGTATAATTCTAACTTGGTTGGAGAGTAAGATGAGTGGACATGATGATTGACGTCATAGTTTTAGGATGTGCTCTACTATTATGATTGAGCATATTAATGCTTATGCCAAGTATGCAATGAATGCACTGGTTCAGAAATTGATTGAGGCGACCACACTCCGATTTGGGGTTAAAGATACGAATTAAATGGTTAAAAGATAAACTTTGTTGTTAAGTGGGTTTCACCTGCCTAGTTGGCATTAAGGGCATGAATTAACGATTGAAGTCAAACTTTTGGTAGTGTAAACTATTGTCAATGACAAGTAAATATTATTCAAATATTGTCAAGATCTTGAAATATTGCAGTTATTGAGGTATAATCTCTTGGATTAATTAAGGATGTATTTGCGACCTAATATTATTGATCCGAATTTGCTTTGGTCAAGGATGCCATAATTAACTACCGATTCTAATTTTCATCTAATGAAGATGAACATGCTTTATTTTTCCTGGTATTTCTCCACGGTGGTAGCAAACATGTGTGTTTGTGTGGGGGACATATATAAGTTGAACAAGTTGCCATGCTTACTACAAGTTTGGTTGGTTTGGTCATATGATCAATATTATAAGCAATTGAGAACATGCTACAACCACTAGTCTTTATCTTGAAATTTAAACGATTGACTATAATTTCTTCCATTTTTTGTTAAGGGCCGTCTTCTCGATTAAATTGACAACATTCTTATCTTTTTTAACCTACTCTATCCATGTTCGTATTAGTATACTCTAAGTCATCGTTGCTCTATTCGTAACTTGGGCATTTATTGATCTTCATTTCATATGTTCATATCATCTTGATCGATTATCTTTCTAATCTCATCTTTTATTGGAGCAATTTCTAACTTGTTACAATTACACTTATTTCTTATCCGTTCTTTAAAAGTATTGTGACTCGTCCATCTCAACATTCTCATTTCAGCCACATTTCTTTTTGGACATTCTTATTAATTTGATCCATAAAATGATGCTGGCCTTATGGCTGTCTTGTAGAATTTTGCGTTCAACTTCAAAGGTAACATGTGTTCAAATAGCACTTCTAAAGCATTTCTCCACTTCAACAATACAGATTTGGGAATATATAAAACAATGCACCACGGAATCGAATCTTTAGATTATCAACTAAAACAGTATCAGCAACAAACAACATACACCATGGAATCTCATCTTTAGATTTTCAACTAAAACGGTATCAGCAACAAACAACAAACACCACAGAATCTCATCCTTATTATATTTAGTGAGTTCGTCCATAACTAATGCAAAATAAGGAATTGTGAATATAATTGGGAATATATAAAACAATGATCCCTTTTTTTCTAATGCAAGTTGATAAATTAGAACACAAAAAATAGAATCAGACCACCCGCTTATCCTCCGAGCGCCAGGGCAAAAACCTGGACCCAGCACTGATATTTGGATTCAAACTTCTGTTATAGTTGTGTAATGGACAATATGCATACGAGCTTTAAAACATTGCATTGTTTTTATGAGCTATTTAGCACAAAATAATGTGTTGTTTTCTTCAGGAGGTTTTTCGTATAGCTATTTCACGTTATGTTGCAAAACCTGAGAAGAAAAACCTACTTTTGCAACTGCTGCAATGGATGTCAGGACAGGGATATGTAGTGGACTCATCATCAAGGAACTTGCTCCTTAGAAAGTCCCATTTTTTCGGCGAGAAGCAGCTCATAGCAGAAATGTTATCTAGACAGCATGTGGAGTCAAGAAAACTGAAAAACCATTAAGGAAAGCCTAAATGGGTAAGTTCTCGACAAATTTTCTTTCTTATATCATGTTTAGTGTATTGCAGTTCGTTTTGTAAAGTCTATTAATTCGATAGTTGATTTATGTGTTTATCTGCAATGACTGGTTATGTTGTTTTTGTACAGCGTGTTAGAAAAATGTTCATCTTCCCATAGTTTTGCTAGCTGTACACAAGAGCAGTATTAAGATAAAATAATAATTGTTTGATTTAGTTTGTGCCTGCTATTCATTACTGAATTACCACTGAGACCTGGATTTCTATTGTTTAACCGGAATTATTGAATGGCAATAAATAATGCGCAAGTTAACTCATCATTGTAGGTGTTATAGAGCACTCCCCTTAAACAGTGTAGGAGTATCTTTTTATAAAGGAAGAAAAACAGGTTTTAAGAAATAAAGCAGAATCCACTTGAGTTGTGCCTTCGATATAATTAAAGTAAACTCATTTTCATTTGGTATGGATTGGTCCTTGTATGATTGCATCTCATATGACGTGTAAGTTGTTATTGTTTATATATATTTGGCCTTCGAAACGCTTAGTATACGGAGGAAAAAACCAAAGAAACCCTCCTTCCAATGGAAAACTGTGTTTTCCTCATATGGGCACCATGAATTTGCCGAAGGGTGTGCGGTCTGGTGTTCTTCAAAGGTGAGTTCATTAGGAATCGATCTCAGGGTTTATTAGTAAAAGCATACTGTTTCCAATACGTTTATTGAAGTCAAAATGTAGCCACAGAATAAACATAATGGGGGCGCGTCAAGTCGTCTAAATGTTATAGGTAGCAATGTGTGCATCATTTTATCATGAATGTAAATCTACCCTTCTGTTCGAGTTGAATGGTATTGGAAAACAAGAAATTAACCACAGGCTCGTTCAACCTACAATTAATGAGATTCAGGCCTTCTTGCTTATATCTTTAATTTCTAGTATCATGTTTTCACCTTTTTTTAAAAATGTGAGAAATATTAGGCACCATCTTCTTCCCCCCCCCCCCCCCCCCCACACACACACACACACTAAAAAGGAAAAAAGAAATCTGTTGTTTGGGTACGTTTTCGCTGATAGCGATCATGTTGTTGGTGTTCCCTATGGGCTGAGAATTAGCAGAGAATGAATCGTTTTCGCAACTAAAAACGTTGTAAATGTAGCAAAGTAGCAATATGGATTTCACTTGAATGCTATGTAAAGATCACCCAGTTGCATCAAATGACTATGTACAATTGACAGTGGGCCTTCAGAGGACCTAGAAAAAAGACTTAATGCTTTCAGTTGATTTATGTATCAAAACATCTGTTGCTTGTGCTTACGTGGATACAGTCACACACAAGGAGCATACAGCATATCAAAAAACATATATCAGTAATCCTAACCGGAGTGTGCTTAGTGCTTACATTCAACCGGGCACCTCTATTAATCGAAGTCTTTGCATATAGATCTTTAAGAAATAATAAAATTTCCAAACAAAAACTTTAATAAGATTAAATTTTTTACAAAGTACCATAACTACTAACAATCTATAGATTTTTTAGTTGCGCGTACCAGGAAACTAGTTTCGTTAATCCTACAGACTTATGCTTATTGATATGGATCATGGTGACGGGCCTAGAGTGAAGCATGTTCGCTACATGATCTTATATGAGAACTATTGATTTAGTAGAATTGGCTCTCCTTTTTGGTTTGCCATTGGAATTCGCAATATTCACGACGTCTAACGATCGAAGGAGAATGAAATAGACTGTAAAGTTCCACACACTAAATGAGATTAGTGCATCAAGTCACATACAGAAGCTTCGGAATTAATGGTGATATATGCAGATAATTTCTACAAGCTAGCGGTCAATTCCTCCACCTTGTTACATTAAAGCAGAAAAAAGAGAAAACCACGGGCAGCTTAATGTGGAATCCTTCATCTAAGTTGTAACAAATTGTTGCACAGCATTCCAATACCTAATAATTTGTAAGTTCTTAGTTACCAGGTTATGTAATCGGTATCAAATACATGCATGTTTAGCCATCTAGAACTGGAAAGTGTCATTTCTTTGTAATGTAACTGTTGCTAGCGCTGTATACATGCATGTTTTTCACATAAAGGAGATTGTAGTCAAACGTGACATGCTTTCAAATCGATGACATTTCTTTCGGATTTAATCACTCTCGTATATATACAGCCGTTCCTTGATTCGATCCGAGTCGAGTATGACAAGAATGGGAAGCCTGTGCTTGGTGAGAGACGCGGAGGAAGTGGGAGCAGCCATACAATCCAAGTATGCATTACTACCTACCACGAGTCTGAATAAATCTGTATGTTTATATTTAGTATAGACTCTTGGTTTTGTGGACATGCTGGATTCAATATTCCATCTGAATATATAATAATGTTCATATCTTAAATATATAATATCAATGAAAGTTATATCATCATTGGAACAACATGAATCACGTTCAAATTTTTAGATGTTTAATGTGAAAGCTTTTAGAATGTGAAAGCTTTAGAATAATTATAAAACCAGCGAGGTTTCAGACTTGGTTTATAATAGTCCAGCTCCTGATATCTGTATGCTAATGTCATGAGACGACATAAACATTGTTGCCCACAAACGCAGATCAACACATCCTGTTCTTATGCTAAACTGATGTGATATGCTTATTTTCCTTTTGTTTTCATAGATAATATTGGCCTCGGGAGAGTACTTCACCGCCATAAAGATCTATCTATTTACGAAGTCTAAAATCAAGAGAGATCATATTAATTTAAAATTTTATCGTTATATGATTTGTAGATTGTACTATATCATATTTATGAGCTTCATATGTAAAATATATGAAGTACTAAGTTGCAAATATTTCGGCAATTTTTTTCGGCTTTTCAATATTTTACGTGCTGTTTGTTATAGCACATGAGAATCAAGAAATTTACAGAACCTCCTAAAAAAAATTGTTTTCCTTAAATTTTCAACATTTCACACTTCTAGCACATGGATTTAGCGAAATATTAAAAATCTCAAAATTTCTTTTTTATTCAGTTTTCCAATATTTTGCATGTTCAAAAACCATAAAATTTTCAAAAATAAAATATTTTTGGTTTTCTTCAGTTTTTCAATATTTTTCATGATACAACGAACTAAAATACCAACATTTTCAATATTATCAAAATTTTCTGTTTTCTTTCTTTTTCAATATTATGTATGCTATTAGCACATGTAAATCATGAAATTTTTTAAAAATTTTAATTTTTCTTGTTATATTTGGGTTTTAATACTTTCTGATAGCACATGACAATTGCGAATTTTACAAAATTCCCAAAATTATTTGTTGTCATTAAATTTACAATATTTTGCACTCTATCATAAGAAATTGCAAAATTTTCAAGAATCTAAAACTTTTTCGTTTATTCGATTTGTAAATATTTTCTTGCTACACACAAAAATTGCAAAATTTTTATTTTTCTTTGATTCTTCAGCATGCTATATAGCATATCGAAATTGTGAAATTTTCAGTATTTTTCGGTTTTTCATTGTTTTGCATATAACACATAAAAATCATGATATATTCAAAATTCTCAAATATTTGGTTTCTTTAGATTTTCAATATTTTGCATGCTATATAGAGCACAAAATTCGCAATTTTTTTAAAATAAAATTTGTTTACTTCAAATTTTCAATAGTTTGCATGCGAAAAATTTCTAGCACGCAAAAATCGTGAAATTTCAAAAAATCTCAATATTTTTTGTTTTATTCGATTTTTCAATATTTTTACTTGTTATACTATACAAAGATCGTAAACTTTTCAAAATCATCAAATTATTCCGTTTTCTTCTGTTTTTAAATATTTTGCTTCTTATATAGCATATGAAAATCTTTATACTTTAAAAAAATCCAAAATTTTGTTCCCGGTTTACAATTTTTGTATGCTATATAGCACACCAAAATTATACAATTTTCAAAAATCTCTGTTTTCTGCGGGTTTCTTTTTATTGTTTTACTTGCAACATAAAGCATGAAATTTGTAATATTTTTGAAAATTCTAAATATTTTGGTTTTCTTCGGTTTTTCAATATATTACTTCGTATAATAAAATGAGAATTGCAAAATTTTCAGATATCTCAGAAGATTTTTGTTGCCATCACTTTTTCAATATTTTGCATGTATAGCATATGAAAATCATAAATTTTCAAAAATCTAAAAAAATGTTATCTTTCTCTTTTTCATTATTTTGCATGGTATGTAGCAAAAGAAAATCATGAAATTTTAAAAATCTCATAATTTTATGTTTTCCTTTATTTTTCAATAATTTACTTGCTCATACAATGATATTTTGAGAACTTCTGGATATCAAGGAGACAAAAAAAATATATGATGTAGAAAAAAAGAATATTGATTGCTATTAAGAATCTAACAAAACAAAAAAAATCTGGTTGAGCGACGTTGGCTTCGGGCGACCGGAAACCAAAAAAATACAATATTTTTAAAAATCCCAACATTTTTTGTTTTCTTCAAATTTCCAATATTTTGCGTGTAGCACACGAATATCACGAAATGTTTAAAAATACCAAAAAACTCTTTCTATTAATATTTTACTAGTTATAACATATAAAAATTGTAAAATCTTCAATAATCTCAAGAATTTTTAATTTTTTTCTTCGGTTTTTCAATATTTTTTTGTTTAGAATACATACAAAAACTGTGAAATTTTAAAAAATCACAATTTCTATTTTCTTCCGTTTTCCTATATATTACATGCTACAGCACAAGAAAATCGCAAAAAAATTTATTTTCTTGTGTTTTTCACCATCATGCATTAACACTAGCGAAATTTTCATAAACCTTCTGTAAATCGCCGTTCTCATCAATAAAAAATTTTCTCTATATTTCCCAAGTCCCCGAATATTATCCTATTTTTCTCGTATTACCTTGTGTGAAATTAGTCGCTTAGGTTTTAGTATTTAAACCTTCCAAAATCAAAATAAATACTCATTTAAAATCAAAGCCCAAACATAAATTAAAACCAAAACAAAATATATTTATACAATTCCCCAGCCCAACATTCCTCAGCCCAGCCCAAGAAAACAATTAAAAATCAAATAACAAAACCTAAGCCGGCCCACTCCCTACAAAATGATTTAAACCCCAACTCCTCACTGGCCCAAGCCCAGCCTTTCCCCTTACCCGCACTCGACTCCCATACCCGACCCGCTCCATTCCTTCTTCCTCCTTACAATTCACTTTCCCGCTTCTTTTCTTCCCGTTGCGCCCACGTCGCGCGACGTGCGCCCACGTTCCCCCGTTCGTTTCCCACGACCGCGCGCCCCGAGCTCCTCAACCCCTCGTCTCCCCTTTCTCCTCTCTCCCTCTCACTCTCGTGCTCACTCCTCTCCACACAAAAAAAAAAAAACTCCCAGCCCCGCTCATCTACGACGACGACGACTCCAATCTCCTCCTTCATCACCGAACACCTTAGCCTCCTCCTAAAGCCCGAGCCTTCACCTCAACACCCACTGCTCTTTCACCAAAACCCATCTCCTCGCAAGAACCCCTCGCCTGCACCCGACCTCGGCCACCGCCTGCACCCCGACACCGACGAGTCCCCACCACCTCGTCGACTCCTATACATCCTCAGCATCATCACCACCTATACATCCTCAGCATCATCACCATTATCACCAAACCCGAGCCCCCACTACCTCTCTCTCTCACAAACCCAAACCATCATGCCCCGAACCCTCGCTGCGCCATCGCCGGAGCGACCACCGCCGACCACCGTCGACTCCAGCACACTGACAGGAACTTCCCAGCACCACACTCCGCCTCCAGCGATCGCGAACCATCCCCGGACAACTCCGACGACGAAACGCGAGCCGAGGCCGTGAATCCAAACCGCGTCGTTCGTCGCGCGTTGGTGCAGTTGCCGCTGCCGTGCGTCGCCAAAACGTCTCCAGGCAAGTTACCTACTTGCTTCATGCTATTTGTTTTACTAGAACTTGTAATACCGTTAAATTCCACATGAACTTTTAGTGCGACTTAAAATAGTGTATGTGTTCGACGTAGAATCTGAATGAAAACCTTCCATTAAACTGACGGAACTCGATTGCATATGCTGGCCCGTGTGGCAATGAACATTGTGTAGAAATTTGATTGAAAAATATGATTGTTACTGGCTTAAACGATCACCCCCAATTACATCCGTTAAAACTGAATATCTTCCGCGTTCGAAACTTGTTAAAATCATAATTAATTGTGTACACATTCAAATGATGCGTTCGAGGGCTCAGATCGAAGCCGACTCGACGACCTGTAACCCTATACAAGTTCTTAATTGTTTCTATACTGAAATTATGACGAGAATTGGTTCGGAGAGCGGCTCTGGACTGCAGTCCAGAGCAGCTCTGGCTGTAGATTTCTATCTCGCAATGCTTACTACCTTGCTTCCTGAACTTGTATGTTACGGAACCATACACTTTATTGAAGATGAATCTGTTAGCTAAATAACGCAAGTGATTTCAACCCTTTTTATCGTCGTTTACTATTTAAACTGCAGTTTAAAAGAACAGGACGTATAGCAGTCCCAAACGGAAACAGAACTGATACCCTAGTGTTGAACAGTGCATAACTTCTGACGTAGAGACGCGACCGAGGATCCGTCTGTTGCGTTGGAAACTCTATTGAAAACCCTAGATTTCATTCAACTGTAGCGTCGCTAAATTCTGATCCCAACTGGGTGAAAATTGTGCCGCGAAATGGACGTTCAGTTCAGAAACTGAATTTCCTGCAGCGAGCACTTAAATTGAAACAGCTGTAACTTGAATACCAGAAATCCGATTGTAGTGAAACAAATTTTGCTGAACTTCCAACAGAGTATACTTGTTACCGTATTTATATCGTTTCACTAAATTCTGAGCATATGAATTACTGTAATTTTTGTAAGCTTATGACGTGCATAATAATTCATATTACACATGACTTGTTAACTGCATAAATGTACATATCTTACCCAACTGCCATATACATAGTGATAGTGCGCGTTATTATTCAGTGGACATTGCATTATCGTGCGTGAATGGTATTGGTTTAGGAGTGTCAAGTACGCCAATGGAAAAGTGAATGATTCGTGACAGTGATTAATGCAGTGAACAGTGACAAAACCGTGCTATTGATGCATACTTGTACACGGCTAAATCATAATCATCAATAGTGTAAACCTGGGGGAAAATGGGAAATCGAAGTGGAAAGAGCATCGTATTTAGCGGGACCGTGTTTTAAAGAATGATCATTCGAACAATGATTCTTATATATATGTAACAACCGAGTCCAGTTATACCAGATTCAGTTACCGTATGTGTAGTGTGTGGTATTTATTTCATTTATACTGCTTTGGCTGTTACCAGTTATAGTTTGCACCGTCATGCCATATTCTGCATATTACAATTTAAGTCATCTAAAATTAAAAATACTTGTCATAGCCTGCTCGACACCCCTAACCCTGTGGTAGCGTCCTTGCATCGTGTCCTCGTCCCGTTCAGTGAAACGGACGTGTTTGGACGGCTACGCGCACGTAAGTGTGTCCGTTTTGGGGGTACGCTTTTTGATCGTAAAATACTTCATTTTAAATTTTGGATCCCGCCTATAATTTTCTTATTTCAATTTCAAATTTTTGGACCCGACCCGGACGCAATTTGGAAATATTTTGCATTTGCGCCAAATCCTAATTTTTTAATATCATTCAAAAACCAACGAGTATAATTTCAACCCCATATAATATTTTCCTATTACCTTAAAATCTTTTTAAAAAGTTTTTCCTAACTGTAAACCCCCCCTCCCCCCACAAATCTTTTACAATTTTTCTTATCCCCAGCCAATCATTTTCGTTTTAAAACTCCTGGGCCCCACGCGTTTTCTCTCTTTCTCTCTTCCTCTCTCCTCACATCACGACGAAATTCTTTCTCCTCCCCGTTTCTCTCTCCTCTCAATCTCTCACTTCCTCTCTCTCTCTCTCTCTCCCCTCGCAATATTTCTCTCTCTCTCCCCCCGTCTCTCTCTCTCCCCTATATATATATTTCCTCCTTCCTCGATTTCTTTTTCACAGAACCCACCTTCGCAGAACCCTAGCCGCCTCGTCCTCCCTCGCCTTTGCCCCAACGCCGACGCCATCATCGCCGGCCTCGTCGCCTCCTCGCCCTCGGCACTTCCACCACCTCTCCTTCCTTCTTCCTCCTCTCCCCGAGTACCCTGCACGAGCACCGCGCACTCCCTGCACGCCGCAGCACGTCGTGGGATCACCACCAGCGATCTTCATCCGTTCCCTGGCCTCGTGAGCACCCTCCTCGGTGAGCATAGCATCCCTCTACTCTTCTCCTTTCTTCTTCTTTCCTTCCTTCTTCTTTGTTCTTATTTTTGTGATCTGTGGATTTGTTGCTGTCATTGTAGGCTGTCCGCCGGAGCTCCGTCGACGTGGTCGACGATCACAACCTCTCCACAGATCATCGTGAGCACCCTCTTCTCCATCCTCCTTCTCTTCTTTCTTCTTGATTCTTCTTTTATCGTTGCATGCATTCTTGAATATTGTAGATTCACTGTTTTTGGGTTCGCCGGAATCCGGCCGTGCCGGCGACGTGTCCCGACGATCCAGCGAGGTATTCTGACCGGTGTGGTTCCACTGTTTGTCGTTCGGACTTATTCCGTGAACCGTGCGCACGTCGCGAGATTTCCCCGCCGACGTGTAACGTTCCGTTTTCCCGATTCGCGACCTGTCGAGACAAGTGAAACTTGCTACATGCTATTTTAAACTATTTATATGCTAAATTAATTATTTCCTGTTAAATCCCTAATTAGAATTGCTAGAAGTAGATTTCAAGATTAACCGTATAAAGTGTCGTTACACATTTTATAATTCCGGACTTGAAGCTTAATCTTGCACCTGATTAGTTATAACTAACAATCACCTGTACATGATAGATCACATTGTTTATTGCCATGATCCCCTTTATCCAGTTTAGCCTATCAGACATCCATGTGCAACTCAAACCGGTCTAATTACAACTGCATCCATTAAACAGATTATACATGTCGTCGCATCCAGATTTATTAACATGTTTTTCTGCATTCATATCTATCATACTGTGTTCACATAATACTGACACTGTCTGTTAAACACCACTGATAACTGTACAGCTAGTTAATTGAATCTGCTTATTGCTTAATTCATTGCTTAGATCATGTTGTTGATAACCATGCTTGATTATGTAACTGATTATGAGCACACCTATGATATCGTTTACATCTTGACATGACTTGCTACATACATATTGATTGACCCGACATGGTACCGTATACGGCTTGACTTGACCTGATGTACCCTGATTTGTTACTTGATCTTGTGTCTAATGCCAACAAACCTGACATGTAGTCCTCACGGGCCGTTCCTGTTGTCTATCCAGACAAACCTGCTTACCCGATCATGTGTTGGCATTAGTTCTTGGTTACTGAATACCTGACTTGACATACACATATAACTTGGGGGTATGGGGAAATCAAAGGTGAAACCTGACTTGTAACTCAACAGTTCGCTACTTGTTCTGATCAGTTTTAGAGGCTAGTCCAGCCTTGGGATGATGCTGCTGACATCATTCATTTGTACACATTCATGTTTTAGTGTCTAGCGGCATGTCTCGGTTTCAGCCCGAGAATCTGGACCGTGGTCCCGGGTACGCACGGGATACTATTGAGTTACATCGATGATTCATCAATTTGATTTCAATGTCTTTAGAACAGAAAACCTGATAGAACAGTTTAGTTTACTCAATGCACACTACCCTACACTTCCCTGACTTACGTTACTGTTACACCTGCTTTTCATTCATGTTTATATTGCATTGCCTGTTACCCCGTTTATATTTTATTACTTGATGATATGACGCGCTGACGTCTGGGTTTTGCATGGCCCAGATTCCGTACCGCTGCTGCAGTCCGAGCAGGAGTACTTCAGCCAGCAGGCTGAGCTGTGAGGTGTTAGCAGTAGTTAATTCTTTTATTTCCTGCATTTTATTCCTGATGTGAGCCCGCATTATGGGACATACATTTCAGATATTTTTATATTGGATCTTTTGCTTCCGCATTTTATTATTCTTGACTCATGTTATCTTGGATTATGGACATGTTTTACATAGTTTTATTTTGTTCTTGATATCTCTACAGCCGTAATGTGACTGTGGATGGATACTTCCTACCCACAGATAGCATGGTTGGCTATGTCATGTGCCCATCTTAGCGTACTCTGGGAAGCGGGGCGTGACATGGTTCTTTTGGTATCAGAACCATAGGTTAATCGGGTTGATTCTTTTGTAGTTGGGTATTGTACCCAATACACGAATCAGAATACCCGTGTTTAGGAAACATGTCCTGCCACCTTGTCGTTTTACCGTTCTTGAATCAAGTTCTTCCTGATTATATCTTTTATGATGTGCAAACTTCCTTTGCATATCGACACGAAAACCTGATTCCTTGTTATCTTTAGGACTTAGGCGACTTCGGTGGAGTTATGTAATTGTGGCTATGATACCGCGGCATAGTTACAATGCGGTACTCTATTTAAGTAACTTGGAGTTCTAGCCTTGATCTATATTGTAAATTTGTTATCCTGCTAATCTTGGGTGTTTTGATTTCAGGAGTATGGCAGGCAAGAATCTGAAGACGTACCAAAGACGTGTTGACGAAGCCGCCATGCTTAGAGTAATTCGGGGAATGCTGGAGAATCAAAAGAGGCAGACCGAGCTGATCCTGCAGCAAGCTGAATCGTTTCAGGAAGGTTTGCAGACCGTCCAGCAGACTGTGGACAATGTTGGGGTTAAACCAGTTGACCGTATGGGGACCGTAGCAGATTTCAGGCGTTTGGGTCCGTCTGTATTTACTGGTTTGGAGGAGCCGTTGCCAGCGGAGCAGTGGATAGTTGACACAGAGAACTTGCTTATTGCGGCACAGATTCCAGATGAAAAAAAGAGTTGATGTGGTACGCATTCAGTTAGTGGATTACGCCCGTGAATGGTGGCTTGTGGAGGAGAACCGCTTGACCAAGCCGATCAAGTGGGCGGATTTTTCGAAGAGTTTCCTGGAGAAGTTCTTCCCGCGGACTGCACGGGAGGAAATGGAAGAGAAATTCATCAGTCTGAAGCAGAATGGTGCGGCCGTGGATGTACACGCAGCTGAGTGGACACGGCTCAGTAGATTCGCGGGACCTTTAGTTGCCAACGATGCAGACAGGGCAAGGAGGTTTATGCGCAGCTTGGATGTGGACATCCAGAAGCAGATTGTCTCTCTGGGTTTGACCACTTTCTCACAGGTTCTTACGGCAGCTCAAGAACAGTAGAGCCTATCAGGGAAGACTGGGAGTTTACAGCAGACAGAAGTTGCAGTAAGGAAGCCGGCATTTGTACCAAACCGAGCTCATGGCCGCAGAGGTATTCCAGTGGACCGTCGTGGTATAACACCCATGAAGAAGCCTGTTGTCATTGATCGAAGAAAGAGCGTGACTTGTAATTACTGCAATTTACCTGGCCACGTGCAAAAGGATTGTCGAAGGAGGCTGGGACTCTGTTTAGTTTGTGGAGCGGCAGATCACGCTGTCAGCGCTTGTCCGTCGAAGCTTCGTACGAAGGATGATATTCAGAAGCCTCCGCATAGACTGTTCCAGGGACAGAAGCAGCTGACTCAAGGACCTAATCAGGCTCGAGCTTTTACCTTGACAGCTGAGGAAGCCAAGACGTCAGGAGAAGTTGTTTCAGGTACTCTACTCGTTCATAGTTTTCCCGCATTAGCGTTATTTGATTCTGGTGCATCCCATTGTTTTATGTCGTTCAAGTTTATAGCTACACACTCGATTACCTGCACGACCCTGTCTAGTTTCTGGGACATACACACTGGGAATGGGAAAATCATATCTAGTAGGGAATGTAAAGATTGTACAGTTGTTATTGGCGGACAGGAGTTTTTTGCAGATTTCTTTGTGATCGATACGGGCAGCTACGAAGTCGTCATGGGAATGGATTTTCTTGGCACTTTCCACGCTCACATTGATTGTAGGGCAAAGAAAGTAATTTTCCAGATTCCCGGACATCCTGAATTTGCCTTCACTGGAGGAAGCAGTTCTGTCGGGCCAGTCGAGTTTAGGGCTAGGCCGACAAGTAATATTCTTACATCAATGGAGGTTGATAAAGGTGAAGAACCCGCTGTTCGTGATTTTATGGACGTGTTTGAAGACATATCGGGATTACCGCCAAAGCGAGACGTGGAGTTCGCAATTGATCTTATTCCTGGCGCAGTGCCAGTATCCAAAGCGTATCATCCAATGGCACCAGTGAAGTTGGAAGAAGTCAAGAAACATGTTACCGAACTGCTTGAAAAGGGTTGGATTCGAAGCAGTAACCAGTTCTTCTAGTTAAGAAGAAAGATGGCACGAGAAGGATGTGCATCGACTATCGGGAATTAAACCGGGTAACTATTAAGAACAAGTACCCGATCCCTCGCATTGGCGAACTTTTTGAGCAGCTTAGTGGTGCGAGGGTATTCTCGAACCTGGATTTGCGATCCGGATATCATCAGGTCCGAGTGAAAGCTGAAGATATTTGCAAGACGGCGTTCCGAACTCGGTATGGACATTACGAATACTTAGTGATGCCCTTCGGAGTAACGAATGCACCGGCGATATTCATGGGCTTGATGAACCGAATCTTTTCACCATTCTTGGACCAGTTTATTGTGGTGTTCATTGACGATATTCTGGTTTACTCGAAGAGTTTTGAAGAGCATGCAGAACATTTAAAGATCGCACTGCAGATGTTGAGACAGGAGAAGTTGTATGCGAAGATGAGCAAGTGCGAGTTTTGGCTGGAAGTAAAGTTTTTGGGGCATGTTGTGTCTGGTGATGGAATCGCCGTCGATCCCGAAAAGATTGCCGCAGTTCGAGATTGGCCGATTCCGAAGAGTGTTGCAGAGATAAGGAGTTTCCTTGGACTAGCCGGGTATTACAGAAGATTTGTGGAGAACTTTGCGCGTCTGGCGGAGCCGTTGGCCAAGCTTACGCGCAAGGAGGTGCCTTTTGTGTGGACGGATAGATGTGCGTTAGCTTTTGAGACGTTGAAGCAGAAATTGATAACCGCCCCTATTTTGACCGTGCCAGACAATTCCGGAGGATTGGTGGATTCACAGCGACGCATCTGGGAAAGGATTGGGATGCGTTTTGATGCAGCATGGGAAGGTTGTGGCATACGCATCAAGACAATTGAAGACCCATGAGAAGAATTACCCAACTCATGACTTGGAGCTTGCGGCTGTGATTTTCGCTTTGAAGATTTGGAGACACTACCTTTTGGGCGAAAGGGTCAAAGTTTTCACGGATCATAAGAGCTTGAAGTATGTGTTCACGCAGAAGGAGCTTAATATAAGGCAGCGTAGATGGTTGGAGCTGATGGCTGATTACGATCTTGATCTTAAGTACCATCCGGGGAAGGTTAATGTCGTACCGGATGCGCTCAGTCGGTTACCAGCAATTCAGATGTTGACTACGCAGAAGGAGCTCGTTGAAGAATTTCAAAGATTTAATTTGGAGGTTGTGCTACTGCATTCTTCGGGACAATTGATGCAGCTGCAAGTGCATTCATCGTTGATCGAGAATATTAAAGCAGCGCAACCGCAGGATCCTAGATTGCGAAAGTTTCGAGAACAGGTTGAAGCCGGACTGCGAACAGATTTACTGATACATGGAGATGGTTCGTTGAGATATGGTAGCCGTTTGTGTGTGCCAAAAGGAGATATTCGCGAAGAGGTTATGAAGGAGGCACACAGTTCAGCTTATTCCGTACATCCAGGAGGCACGAAGATGTACCGAGACTTGCGACAGCATTTCTGGTGGGAAGGTATGAAACGGGAGATTGCTCGCTTTGTGGCAAAGAGCTTGGTGTGTCAGCAAGTTAAGGCTGAACATCAAAGGGTTGCTGGTTTGTTGCAACCACTTCCGATTCCTCAGTGGAAATGGGAACATATAACCATGGATTTCGTGACAGCTCTACCGCGAAGTCCAAAAGGCAACAATGCAGTATGGGTGATTGTTGATCGATTGACCAAGGCAGCGCATTTTATCCTTTTCCGGGTTGGTCAATCAACAGAGACTTTGGCGGAGCGGTACATGCAGGAGATTGTAAGATTGCATGGAGTACCGGTGAGCATCGTGTCTGATCGGGACACTCGGTTCTTATCACACTTCTGGAGGAGTTACAGGAATGTTTGGGGACTCGATTGAAGTTTAACACAGCTTATCATCCTCCAACTGATGGTCGGTCGGAAAGAACGATCCAAACTCTTGAAGAAATATTGAGAGCATGCATGTTGGACTTCAAGAGTTCATGGAAGGATCATCTACATTTGGTGGAGTTTTCTTACAACAGCAGTTTCCAGGCAACTATCCAGATGGCTCCATTTGAAGCTTTGTATGGTCGTAAATGCCGTTCACCTGTTTATTGAGACGATGTCGGTGAACGAAGATTATTGGGACCAGATTTGGTTGTGCAGACAGTAGAGAAAGTTAACACTATCAGAAATCATATGAAAGCAGCTCAAGACCGACAGAAGAGTTGGACAGATACGTCGAGAAGACCTCTAGAGTTCGCCGTGGGTGATTTGGTATTCTTGAAGATATCACCGACTAGAGGGGTGATTCGTTTTGGAAGTCGAGAAAAGCTCAATCCTCGAATCGTTGGACCCTTTGAGATCTTGGAGCGTGTTGGTGAGGTAGCGTATCGTTTGGCGTTACCGCAATACTTGGCGAATGTGCTTCACGTATCTCAACTCCGTAAGTATATTCGGGATGAAACACATGTAATGTATCATTCGAAGCTGACGGTACGAGAAGACTTGACTTTTGAGAAGCGACCGGTTGAAATTGTGGATCGAAGGGAAAAGGTTCTTAAGAACAAGGTTATCCCTCTTGTACTTGTTTCTTGGGGTAATCGCTCGCATGGAGAGTCCGCTTGGGAACGAGAAGATGAAATCCGGCAGAAATTTCCTCATCTTTTCTTGTAGTTGTTTGTTTTCGCCTATCCTTGTACTCTTGAAATTTCGAGGACGAAATTCTTTTTGTAGTTGGGTATAATGTAACAACCGAGTCCAGTTATACCAAATTCAGTTACCGTATGTGTAGTGTGTGGTATTTATTTCATTTATACTGCTTTGGCTGTTACCAGTTATAGTTTGCACCGTCATGCCATATTCTGCATATTACAATTTAAGTCATCTAAAATTAAAAATACTTGTCATAGCCTGCTCGACACCCCTAACCCTGTGGTAGCGTACTTGCATCGTGTCCTCGTCCCGCTCAGTGAAACGGACGTGTTTGGACGACTATGCGCATGTATGTGTGTCCGTTTTGGGGTACGCTTTTTGATCGTAAAATACTTCATTTTAAATTTTGGATCCCGCCTATAATTTTCTTATTTCAATTTCAAATTTTTGGACCCGACCCGGGCGCAATTTGGAAATATTTTGCATTTGCGCCAAATCCTATTTTTTTAATATCATTGAAAAACCAACGAGTATAATTTCAACCCCATATAATATTTTCCTATTGCCTTAAAATCTTTTTAAAAAGTTTTTCCTAACTGTAAACCCCCCCACAAATCTTTTACAATTTTTCCTATCCCCAGCCAATCATTTTCGTTTTAAAACTCCTGGGCCCCACGCGTTTTCTCTCTCTCTCTCTTCTCTCTTCCTCTCTCCTCACATCACGACGAAATTCTTTCTCCTCCCCGTTTCTCTCTCCTCTCGATCCCTCTCCTCTCTCTCTCCCCGTCTCTCTCTCCCCTATATATATATTTTCTCCTTTCTCGATTTCTTTTTCACAGAACCCACCTTCGCAGAACCCTAGCCGCCTCGTCCTCCCTCGCCTTTGCCCCAACGCCGACGCCATCATCGCCGGCCTCGTCGCCTCCTCGCCCTCGGCACTTACACCACCTCTCCTTCCTTCTTCCTCCTCTCCCCGAGTACCCTGCACGAGCACCGCGCACTCCCTGCACGCCGCAGCACGTCGTGGGATCGCCGCCGGTGATCTTCATCCGTTCCATGGCCTCGTGAGCACCCTCCTCGGTGAGCATAGCATCCCTCTACTCTTCTCCTTTCCTTCCTTCTTCTCTGTTCTTATTTTTGTGATCTGTGGATTTGTTGCTGTCATTGTAGGCTGTCCGCCGGAGCTCCGTCGACGTGGTCGACGATCACAACCTCTCCACAGATCATCGTGAACACCCTCTTCTCCATCCTCCTTCCCTTCTTTCTTCTTGATTCTTCTTTTATCGTTGCATGCATTCTTGAATATTGTAGATTCACTGTTTTTGGGTTCGCCGGAATCCGGCCGTGCCGGCGACATGTCCCGACGATCCAGCGAGGTATTCTGACCGGTGTGGTTCCACTGTTTGTCGTTCGGATTTATTCCGTGAACCGTGCGCACGTCGCGAGATTTCCCCGCCGACGTGTAACGTTCCGTTTTCCCGATTCGCGATCCGTCGAGGCAAGTGAAACTTGCTACATGCTATTTTAAACTATTCATATGCTAAATTAATTATTTCCTGTTAAATCCCTAATTAGAATTGCTAGAAGTAGATTTCAAGATTAACCGTATAAAATGTCGTTACACATTTTATAATTCCGGACTTGAAACTTAATCTTGCACCTGATTAGTTATAACTAACAATCACTTGTACATGATAGATCACATTGTTTATTGCCATGATCCCCTTTATCCAGTTTAGCCTATCAGACATCCATGTGCAACTCAAACCGGTCTAATTACAACTGCATCCATTAAACAGATTATACATGTCGCATCCAGATTTATTAACATGTTTTTCTGCATTCATATCTATCATACTGTATTCACATAATGCTAACATTATCTGTTAAACACCACTGATAACTGTACAGCTAGTTAATTGAATCTGCTTATTGCTTAATTCATTGCTTAGATAATGTTGTTGATAACCATGCTTGATTATGTAACTGATTATGAGCACACCTATGATATCGTTTACATCTTGACATGACTTGCTACATACATATTGATTGACCCGACATGGTACCGTATACTGCTTGACTTGACCTGATGTACCCTGACCTGACCCGTTACCTGATCTTGTGTCTAATGCCAACAAACCTGACATGTAGTCCTCACGGACCGTTCCTGTTGTCTATCCAGACAAACCTGCTTACCCGATCCTGTGTTGGCATTAGTTCTTGATTACTGAATACCTGACTTGACATACACATATAACTTGGGGATATGGGGAAATCAAAGGTGAAACCTGACTTGTAACTCAACAGTTCGCTACTTGTTCTAATCAGTTTTAGAAGCTAGGCCAGCCTTGGGATGATGCTGCTGACATCATTCATCTGTACACATTCCTGTTTTAGTGTCTAGCGGCATGTCTCGGTTTCAGCCCGAGAATCTGGACCGTGATCCCGGGTACGCACGGGATACTATTGAGTTATATCGATGATTCATCAATTTGATTTCAAAGTCTTTAGAATAGAAAACCTGATAGAACAGTTTAGTTTACTCAATGCACACTACCCTACACTGCCCTGACTTACATTACTGTTACACCTGCTTTTCATTCATGTTTATATTGCATTGCCTGTTACCCCGTTTATATTTTATTACTTGATGATATGACGCGCTAACATCTGAGTTTTGCATGGCCCAGATTCCGTACCGCTGCTGCAGTCCGAGCAGGAGTACTTCAGCCAGCAGGCTGAGCTGTGAGGTGTTAGCAGTAGTTAATTCTTTTATTTCCTGCATTTTATTCCTGATGTGAGCCCGCATTATGGGACATACATTCCAGATATTTTTGTATTGGATCTTTTGCTTCCGCATTTTATTATTCTCGACTCATGTTATCTTGGATTATGGACATGTTTTAGATAGTTTTATTTTGTTCTTGATATCTCTGCAGCCGTAATGTGACTGTGGATGGATACTTCCTACCCACAGGTAGCATGGTTGGCTATGTCACGTGCCCATCTTAGCGTACTCTGAGAAGCGGGGCGTGACAATATATTAGGTAGGATCTAGCGATCCGGCTGGCAGGATTATGTCCCGGGCGTGTGGGCCGTTGTCTCGGATATGTACGAGACTCCCGTTAAACATGATCCTCCTTTCCACTATTCGATTTCAAACATGACTTAGAGACTGATAGGGACATAGATCATACTTTGCATCATTTAGTGACAGTGATTATCCGCATTTTACCTTCACTGTTATTACCTTATTGCATGTTTCATGTCATTATTATATTATTGCTATTACGTCGCTCTGACTACCTGAGTATGCATGCTCAGACCTCGAGGAAGAACCAGCGCAGGAGTCGGATTTACCCTTCGAGCTAGCGGAGATTTAGTCAGGAGTGCCTTTTTCTTCTTTTTGCTTTCCCTAAAGAGATCTTGTACTCGAACTTGGTTAGTAATTCTTTTCTTGTTTATTTGTAAATTGTGAACATGAAAGTTGATGTAATATTTTAGTGATGTATTTTCTTTACTTCTGTGCTTTGTTTACTGATTACCATGTAATACTAGAAGCCGAAGTGTGACTACGGCGGGATTATTCCTCGACCGTAGGAGCATAGTTGGCCTAGTCATCCCTCGTTTTCCGTATTTTGGAAAACGGGACGTGACACCTTCAATTTTCGGTCTCATTCAAAATTTTAATAGCTTAAACACATGGAATAAAGAATTTTTCTAAAATGTTAAAATTTTCTATTTTCTTTTGTTTTTCAGCACCTGAAATTTTTAACTATAAATTTTTCTACTATTTCAATATTCCAGTACACAAAAATCATGTAACGTGTGAATATTTTGTCAGTAAAACCTAAATAATAAGAAAATTAGAAAGAAAATTTAAAAAAGTAGACCGATCAAGGAGTAAATAAAAAAAATTGATAACCCAAAAGCATTAAGAGAATTAAACAGGGGTTGGAAAACAATTTTTCCACTAAAATCAAAGCTAGACGACCCTCGTATGACTTTCTTATATATAATATAAATAGATAGATTGCTTCACAAAAATAAGCAAACAAAAAACGAATAAAAGAAAAAGATCATGACCATCTAGAAAACAACCATATGCTAGCTTTTAGGATGTGTTTGATAGAAAATAATCTAAGTAATCCTAGATTCCCATGAAAAATTATCTCACTTGCTTAGGTTTAAATAATATTCCTGAAATGGTAATCAAATGACCCAACTTCATGAGAATCCTATTTCCCTTAAAACTAGTGTCTATCCTATGTTACCACGAAATATTCTCAATGCACACAAGATGTGCCATGATGATCCGCTCATTGCACATACATAATATTAATAAGGATGATTAAAATATACAAAGCACATTAATGCAACAATCCTTGGAATTAGAAGCTTGGTTATCACATTACCAGGAATATGATGATTCCTGGTAATTTTCCATTCCATATACCAAGCACACTCTTACGGTCAAGGTTAACTTCACTTATTTGAGAATAACCTGTGATCAATGTTCATATCTAATTCTAAATCCTAATGTGCAAGAAAAGTATACAAACATGAACCAGATATTTCATATATACGGAGGCATAAAAAACAACAGAAAGAAATTCTATAGACAACATATATATTTACTTTAAAACAGCAAGGAAATCGAATTGACAATACCAGAATAACAGAGATTTCCACATGAAAATGAGCATCATTTGAATAGATTCACATGGCTTTATAATTATACATACAACTCCGCAACTTACCTATATCTTCACTCGACTCCTCGAGCAAATGGTCCACGTAGAGGCAGGTCGCAGCTCCACTGCAAGTTTTCAGACACCAGATATCAACAAAGGACTTCAGACATTCAATTTGATATCTAAGTAGAAGTACAAATAAAAGATAATTATCGGCATGCATGGTTCTGCTGCTTCTACACCATAGACTAAAATTCTCTGGAGGCAACAAAAACCATGTATCCTCTCATGTTTCTTCAATTGTTAATTATTAATGATGAGTAATGTGGGTTACCTCAAAGGCCCAAAGGGGAGCCATATTATGTCCCATCGAAAGTTTGGTAACCTGTAACAAAATGATGAAGAAATTTGGAGCTACACAAATAATAACCATGGTTTCCGATAAGACTGGCTCTTCACATCTAACGTAGCACACCAAAGGTAAATTTTAACCTGTGAGAAGGAAAGGTCAATAAGGAAATTTCCTCTTTTCCCCCTTTTTTCACTTTTGGTTCTTGATTTATAGTGTACACATACAGTATTTCATTTATTTCCCTTGTGTGCAAAATGATGTCAAATCATTTGAGCAGCATGTACACAACTAAATAGTGGGAATTTAGAATTTTATCCCTCACTATGACATTCTCTTTTTAGTTTTTACCACGCTAAGCTGAAATATAGCAGACAAAGAAAGAAATGTCAGACCATCAATTTGGACAAAATTAACATTTTAGAAAAATGTATGCGCTATATTTTTACCTCATCATGTAATATAACCAGAAGCAAGCTAGAAAAAGCCCGGTATAGCAAGAATACCACATCCATCGCTGATAAGATTTTGAACTTTGGAGTAGCCCCTTCACAGCCAACAAACAAGCAAGCACAGCCACCCAATCTGTAGAGTATAACATCAGTTAATAAACGCGCTATTTAGTAAAGCATTAGTTGTTCTAAATATCATCTGATACAAATTATATATCAGCTGATCTATTGTTATTATAGCCTCACCATTATGGAATGGATAATATAGCATTCATGTGGTTTTTAGGATGTGTTGTGCGTGCATAAAACACCGGATATATCATTTCTTAACATCCGAACTTATTTCTCATCAATATTTTTTTGAATTACTATACAACAACAACTGAGTATTTTATCCCAAGCATATCGGGTAGGCTACATGAATCAACATGAGAATCACGCCGGGTCCAACACATGAATCCTTCGCCTCCACTCACTCCTATCGAACACTATACTTTCATTGAGGCATTTGGCAACCATATCGTTTCGTATCACCTCCATCCATGTTTTCTTCGGTCTTCCTTTTGCCCTTTTGTCATTGCCCATATCGAGAGTATATATTCGTCGAACCGGTGCTTCCATAGGTCTGCGTCGCACATGACCAAACCATCTTAGCCGGTTTTCCCGCATCTTCTCCTCCACAGGTGTTACACCAACTTTTGCATGAATATCCTCATTTCGCACCTTATCTTTTCTAGTGTTACCGCACATCCAACGAAGCATGCACATCTCCGCTACGTGCATCTTCTGTGTATGATGCTTCTTAGGAGCCCAGCATTCTGTACCATATAATAAGGTAGGCCGAATAGCGCTCCGATAAAACTTCTCTTTCAATTTTAACGAAAAGTTACGATCACACAAAATTCATATTGCACTCCTCCATTTCAACCAACCAGCTTGGATCCTTTGATTAACATTACTATCGATCTCCCCATCCTTTTGGATGATGAAACCTAGATATCTAAACTGATCGCTCGGTGATATCTCTTGCCCTTCCAATGTTATACCAATATGGATTTGACTTCTCTGTTTACTAAATTTGCAATGCATATATGCTGTCTTGGACCCGCTCAATCTGAACCCCCGAGATTTCAATGTTTGCCTCCATAATTCCAATTTGGCATTAACCCCTGCTTTCGTCTCATTTACTAGAACAATATCATCAGCGAATAGCATACACCAAGATACATCATCTTGGATAGTTCTAGTAAGCTCATCTATCACGATGATAAACAGGAATGGACTTAATGCAGATCCTTAATGCATATTTTTTTGAATAACTATATTGCAAATTTATTTGTCGTGACTTGCATATTGTATTTGAATGTTTTCTGATGCCGTCGTAATAAATTTTAGGGGTATTTACCAAAAAAACTTGTGATTTGACCCCTTTTATGAGAAACAAACAATATAGTTTTTCGTTAGAGAAAAACCATGAAGCATGCACTATTAGCGAGAAAACGCCATGTCATTAAGTAAATCATAAAATGGCATGTCTACCCCTTATTTTTAATTACACCAAATTAAACTGTTCACCAAAAAGAACCATGTAGTATGATAGTTTTAGCAAAAAAAACCACCATTTAGTTTATTAGTTTTATTAGCAAGAAACCGCCCTACAAGGTGGTTTTTCATTAACATTGCATACTTCATGGTAGTTTTTCGTTAAAGAAAAAACCACTGGTCTCTCGTAAAGGGGACAAACCACGGGTTAGAATTATTCGTAAGCATAAAGCGTACGGTGATCAATGTGAACATCCAATATTGACTCATATCCGCGATGTATCGTATGATATATGCTATCTGATATAGAAAACCTCTTACTGGTATGGAACTGGCCTCCAGTATTTAAAACTTTGCTCACATGCATACCGGTAAAGTAAACCTGTATATTGACAATTTGGCACGTGCACCAAAAAAAAGTGTTGCTTACATTTGAGATAATTTAACTTTTTCAAAAACTAAGGGCTATGCAAAAGGGACAAGTGATAAAAAAGGATTTTGATATATGAAATTATAACTGCAAACCTACACATTTGTGATGGCTTATAAAAGAGAGATGGATTTAATATTTTGCCACTTTGCTGAAGATGTCAGGTGGCATTCCAAAGAGATGGGAACATGGCATTCAAACAAAACTATGTAAGACAAATTCCACAAAGCAATCCCACTTGTCAATGCAGAGTCTGCATTATTATTAATGTGGAGATGATGGAGCCATAATGAAAACCAGTTTATAGCTGTCATAAATTACTGGTCACGTATTTGATATTTCAATCCTAAAGTTTAAATTAAAAAGACCAAATGGGCACACAAAGCTAGAAAACAAGATTGGGAACATTTATAAATTCTCAAACTTTTAATCTGGAAGAATATAGGGGTGTGGGTGTGGTTGCATACATTGTCTTTATATGCTTTAGGAGTAATTGTAATACATAGAATCCTCAAAAGACCAACCGTAGGCCAAAGGAGGAGCAATGAGAAGTTCTCGTGCTGGAGTTTGGATAGTTGTCCCAATCCCCATTTCAATTTTCTTGAGGGATTTTTCTCAGATTTCCCTGCTTGCTCACTAAATCTTATACTATGCTGTCTAGACTTCTACCACTGGTAAACACTAATACAAGTTTTCTCATTCGAATAGCAGGAAAGTTAGACAACAAACTGACATTCCTTTTTCAATAACTTAAAACGGATACATAAGATATCTTGAAAATAATCTACTTGTATCTTAAAAGTAACCAATGAAAACTACAATGAAGATCAATAATCATTTGAAGTTGTTATGAACGATGGCGGATTCCTTAGTAAGTCAGTTTCAAATACATCTATACAGTTGATAAAAACAAGATTCTGATTTGCGGAAAGAAAGTGGACGATGAAATTAGATCTGAGGAAGGCAAAAAGATGTCACCATTTGTGTCTTGGTTCACTTTTTCCCAAATTTTCGGAGGGGCCGTATAACTCTATGGAAGAAAGCCAAATCGAATCATTTGTTCTTTTAGAAATATGTATTCCTACAGAAGTGTAAAAAAATGGAAGGGTAAAAAGACGACGTTACAAACTAGTCAAATTTTGGTAATATTTATGTATAAAAAAATAACTACATGAATTAAAAAAGATAGAAGAATAACAAATCCTTGATTTATGGCTATTTCACAAACTTTCTTTCACATAGCTGCAAAAATAAATTTATGTGTGTGGGCGTGGCATGGTTGAATGGAGAGATAGGTAAAGAAGATTTTACAGACAGCTCTTTATTAAAGGGTTTTTCTCTACTCTACATGGAAATAGATATAACAGGAGTGTTATTAAACAATATTAAAAAAAGGTTGCAAGTTAAATACTACTAGTAAACAAAAACTTCAATTTTCCTATTTCGCTGATATGCACTACCAGTACGATAACCATCATAAAACAGGAAGAAAACAAGACTATTAAAAAATTTCTAAAACCTATCTTGCAATCTTTGAAGTGTTCTCAGTATGTACTGCAAGCAGTTGAAATTTATTTATCATAAGAATAAGTAGACGTATTGCCAAAACACACAGCAAATATTAGTAATGAAACATATGCCTGCAAGGTTCTGCTCTTGCTTTTGTAAAATAGAGATGCCTTATTTGCAGCACTGTATCATTAACTGTCAAGTATCTAATGAAGATATGCAGAAAGGGAAACAAGGGAAAGAAGCAAAACCTGCAGATATGACCATCCATGGGTGAATCTCATCCATGAAGTAAGCATGGTAATGCTGTTCAGAATCAGAAGTTCAAGCATGATGTTAAACACCCACATAAAACAATCACAAGGATATATAACTATATGAGATGCCTTTGAAGATATTACCCAAAGCCATTATAAATAATAATATTCAAACGTCTTGATCATGAACAGCTACAGAGAAACATGCAAAAAGTGGCAGCTCAATATAGAAACACCAAAGAAAATTATTGAGAAGCCTAATTTTGAGAGTGAAGTGCATTTCAACAGCAGGAAAATTCGAATATTAGATGAGTCTCTTTAAGCCTACGAATTGTACTAACAAATTTTGATATTCTTGAAAATTTGGCAATTTTAGTGCGCTGTTACATATAGAATAAAATTATGCAAACAATTGTAAAACCGACAAAAACAATTTTTTTGAGATTTTAGAAAATTTAATGATATTCACATGCTATATAAGAAGCAAAATATTGAAAACGGAAAAACAAATTTTTTGATATTTTTTGAAAATTTCGCTATCTTTGTGTGCCATAATAAGCAAAATATTGAAACATCGAAAAAAACAGAAAATATTGAAAGTTTCTAAATAATTCACGATTTTCGTATGTTGTACGCAAAATATTGAAGACTTGAAGAAAGCAGTGAATTTTTTAATCTTCAAAAAAATCAGGTTCATATTGTAGTATGCAAAATTTTGAAAATTTTTAAGAATCAGAAAACTCTAGGATTTTTGAAGATATTGTGGTTTTCATATGCTATATAACAAGCAAAATATTGAAAAACCGAAAAGCGCGGAATTTTTTTGAGATTTTTGAAAATTTAACGATTTTCATGTACCGCAAAATATTGAAAATCAGAAGAAAAAATGAAGAATTTTGAAAATTTCGCAAATTTCATGTGCTCTATAGCAAACAAAATATTGAAAATTCCGCAAATTTCATGTGCTCTATGCAAACAAAATATTGAAAAACCGAAAAATCAGATAAAAGTTTGAGATTTTTAAAAATTGCGCAATTTTCATGTGGCAGCGTACAAAATATTATAAATTTAAAGAAAATATATAATTTTGAGATTTTTGCAAGTTTCGCGAATGTCATGTGCATGTAAAATATTAAAAAACCAAAGAAAACAGAAAAAAATGATTTTTTATAAAAATTTTATGATTTTCGTGTGCTATAGCATGCATAATATTGAAAAACTGGTAGAGAACAGAAATTTTGAAATTTTTGTGATTTTTGTGTTCTATATGATGAAAAATATTAAAGAATGAAAGATAACAAAAAAATTATTTTAAAAATTTTCTGATTCTCGCGTGCTAATTGCTATAGCAAGCAAAATACTAAAAAAAATACTAAAAAAAACAAAGAAGACGGAAAAGTATGAGGTTTACGGAAATTACATAATTTTCAAGAGGCAGCTTGCAAAATATTGTAAAATTTAAGAAAACGTTATTTTAGGATTTTTTTCTAAATTTCACGAATGCCATGTGTTATAACATGCAAAATATCAAGAGATCTAAGATTTTTGAAAATTTCATGATTTTCATGTGCATAACATTGGAAAAAAGGAAGAAAACAGAAATTTTTGAGATTTTTTTGTGCTATATCATGGAAAATATTGGAGAAAACAAAAAATATTTTATCTTTTAAAATTTCATGATTTTCTGTGCTATAAGAAGCAAAGTATTGGAATGCCAAAGAAAACAGAAATTTTAAGATTTTTAAAATTTTGCTATATTCATGTGCTATATTATGCAAAATGTTGAAAATTTGAAGAAAATAAAAAGGGGATTTTTGTATATTTCATGACTCTCGTGTGCTATGACAAGCAAAATATTGAAAAACCGAACAAAAGAATTTACAGTTTTTAAAAATTTCGCGATTTTTGTATGCAATAGCTACATAGCAAGAAAAATATTGAAAAATTAAAGAAAAATGTCGAGATATTTGTAAGTTAATCCTTCATAAATTTTACATATGAAGCTCGTAAATATGAAATATTACAACTTACAAATAATAAAACACTAAACTTTTAAATTAACACGATTTTTCTTGACTTTGGACTTCGTGTTTGCTAGTATCATTGGTATATATATCATATCTTACCAGGCAACCACATAGCCTTTTATCATACATATATAATAGCCTTATGCTACTATTTGTTTACAAGTTATGACAAAAGTGCAAAGTCTCGATTTTAAAAAAACCAAGAGTTGAGATCCAATGGTTAAGATGACTAACTCAAAAAACTATCGGTCTCTATATAGGCCGATTTGTTATAATTTTTAAGATTTCAGAAGCGCAAAAAGAATCATTTATAAAGTACTTAAATTACTATCAACATGCTGATTTATAATTGGGTTTCTTATGTAAATTTACAATGATGTGATACATGCCTATTCGCTTATTTATTTATTTTTCTTTTAATCTGGTTGTATATGGGCATAATACGTATGTGGATTCTTGTTGCATAACCCATTGCATTCCCTGTAAAAGATATCTCCCTTCAACACCATCACTTTCTAATCTTGGTTTTACTTTTATAGATGGGAGTCAGGACATTATATGTAGGTTAACTCTACCAATATTCATGTTCTCTAGTGCTTGTTGTTTATTTCATGTCATATGTGATAATGTGAGATGTATCCCCTATTTGACGTTAAATTCCAAGTCTGGATGTGATCCTTGATAGAAATATGCTATATCAATCTAAAATCCAATTCAAAAAACATTAAATCAATCAATATAAACAAAGAAGCCACATCTTACATGACTAAAGGTTTCTGTTAATATCAACAAATCAGCCATTTTCATCGTGCTGAAAATGTTGGCTATGGAAAACAAGGCAAACCAAGACATTAAACGTTTAAGCAAATGTTGCATGTAGCAATAAACTTTGCAACCCATGTAGTACAAGAGATTACTTCCCAGGCCATGTCAGGTGCAATAGAAGAAGGGTGGTCCTCATTAAAAAAACAAAAGGAAATAAAAACATCCCCATCCTTTTACTCCCAAAATATCAATCCATTAGAAGCCATGGGAACATAGTGAAATCTGCAAACACAACATGCGTTTACATAAGGCAGCTAGTTATGAACCAGGCCACAATGATTATACCATCTGCTCTAATTCTATGCCTTTTGAATGGCATGCATCTAGGGACAAACAAATCATTCCAGTGTTCCTTTTTTCCCCTATTATTTTTTGGGTGGAATTCCATTAAACTTTCCTGATAAATTAATTCATCTAGTTATTCTCTAGAATCTCTACAAACCACCTTCTGAAAATGTTGAAACATTTAGGTTGGATGCTCCCAAAAAATCACATTTTAGATGCCTACTTCTCACCCATATCCTTTATGGACAAAATTGAGTAGCATAATCACCCCTTTGAAATCTAAAGCAAGTCAGATTTTCACCAACTTAACGAGCCGTTTCCGAAAATGGAGGTACGAGTCATATACTTCATGTATCATCGAAACATTTTACAGTCCATTTAACTATTGCTCATGTATTAAATAGTTATTTACCAGTATATGCCACATATACAACTAACACCTCCAGATGTGTTGCTCTTCATAAAACCTTCATTTTCTAATCCCCATAAAGTTTTGCACTAATTAAGGATCCTCAATTAGTTGCGTTAGTTGAATAGACTACTTTTCTTTCCGATCACTTGGGCTATATCACTTAATAAGCATTAATATATCAACTTGCATTACTTCAAACCATCAAAATTCGACAAGGATAAACCTAATTGCTCTTTAAATTCTTAGTTTCTCACTCCTTGCTAACTTTCATCTACAAGAATACCATAATGCAAGGCCCTAACTTTATGGCAAGAGCATACAAATTCTTGCTCCAAAACGTAAAGAAAGAAGCGCGTGCATATACTTACTAGCTCCCAAGGGTACCAAGCTTGTTGGAAAACGGAATACATCAAGAAAGCCACATACCCAATGAGAAATCCACCGAAAACGCTCTACAGAAAGAAGAAAACAGAAATTAATACAGAAAATTTCAAATTTAAGGGCGAAAAATGAGAATTTTGACCTAGAGTAGTACCCTCCATAAGAGGCTATGCTGAGTGTGGCTCTTTTCAAAAGCCCTAACCATCTCCTCTTGCTCTGCGCAAAAACAAACAAATCGAGAGCCAATCGAATCAGAGAAAGATGGAAGAAATGGGAGCAATTTTTGGGTTTATAGAGATCGTTAGGGTTTTGGTCACCTTGAGTGTCGATGGGTTGGAAATCGTCGCGGGTGGGGAGAGAGAATCGATCGCCATCGCCGCCATTAGCATCATCGTCTCGGCGTCGACGGCCACGCTTCCACCATTTCCTCGTTAGCTGCTGCATCCTCTCACACAACAAAAGACCACCTCGTTGGCTTAAATCCAAGACCAACTCGGTCTTATTTCGCTTTGTTGATTGAAAATAGAGTATGCCACAGTTTTCTTTAAAAAATAAAAGATAAAAAATAATCTTCCAATACTTAGCCAGCAGACACAAAATTTCAAAATATTTATTACAGAAAAATAGGGCCGGGTTCGACCATCCGACCTGTTCAGCCTGCACGCCTACAGCCTCATGGCTGCAGACAGTCACAAGTCTATTAATCTCCATCTAAATTCTTGTTATAATAAAGTTGCAAAAGTCTTTCCATGACTTAGCCAACACCTAAGAGGATGCGGAATATACATTGTTGTTTCGTAGAGTAGACACATGAAACCTTTGTTACATGTTCCGCCAATATAAGAAACTCCTACAATATCAAATGTGTGCTCCGTGTTCTCCGCAAATTTGCGATATCTACTTAGTTTTTCTCAATTAAACAAAACTTTTGTGGTCTCATGTTCAAATTCTGCTCGAGTATGAAAACCTGAATCTGTAAATGTACCAGTGAAATTGGAAGTGAGCTGCTTTTTTCTTCTCTATACGATTCGACAAAACCCAGATTTACAAATCCTTGAATTTTCAGCCTCTAACGTACTAGAAGTCGACTCTAACTTTCAAACACCATTCAGTCTTCGATTTTCATCGGAGTTTTAACTTGAAATTCCGCTCTAAACATTTTCTCGATGTCAGATCTTTGCAAGAGAGCACTCTCCATTCCGAGCCAAACAATGGGCCCAGCTATTTATATAATTATAACATAGGATGATATATAATTGTCTGGCAAGAATAGGCGATATAGATTTTTCACCTATAGCATAAACTCAATAACTCAATTCAGTGACTAGAGTCCTCTATATCCATAATGATCAATTGCAAAAAAGAGGGGGGGGGGGGAGAAAAATAATTTCCCGGCATATAAAACTCTTTCGGAGTACAAATTTATTCACGTATTTCCCCCTCTTCAAAAAGGTCGTCATATGAAACTGGTACTCTAATTCTCTCTCGCACCGAGACACGCTCTTTGGTGGAATCAGACGATTCAGGTGCATGATTTGCTTCGGGTATGCGCTCAGAAATGTTGTTGACTACTTCCCCCCCTGCCGTCTCACCAGCAGCAATAGTATTCTGAGAGATTTCTGCTTCATTCAAGTTTGTCTTTGGCTTTTTCTTCGGTTGCAAGAGTTGCTTCTGCAACGATGTAAAGTTAATCATTAGAGTTATTTCATTATTAATAAAGATCAAGGATATGATGCATGTGGAATAATCTTAATCACAATTGTCGCTGAGCGAAAGTATTACCCCAACATTTATATTAGGCTAAAACTACACTAAGATACCTTTAGCTGCTGTTTTTCAGTTAAGTTACAGCTTTATATCACAGCTAGATTTAAGTGTATTTTAGTGGAAAAATCTCTCTTAAAAACCAAAGTTTAAGAGAGTTTATTGTAATAAAAATCATTAAGGTAGTTAAGTGAAAAAAGTGATAGCCAAGGGTAGTTTAGCGAACCTTTATATCACATGTTTACATAAGCTATATTTACTAAATGAAATAAAATCAGGTACCGCCCACCAAATTATGAGCGAATACATTTTCCTCTGCTTTAATGGTAATAAGAATGTGAGATTGTATCATGGAAGAAATCAAATCAAGAAGTAGAATCAGCAACCAGATGCAAACTAGAGCATTTGTGATTGACGAATTGTTATGTGGCATTTACATATTGATTTCGGTGTTCACATCAGCAACAAAAAGAAGAAGAATGTGACTGCGAGAATAGGATGTAACATGTCAATGGTTGCAGTATAAATAATGCACTGCATACCTCAAACTCTCTCCCCTTTGCCATTATTTCTTTGTATGCCTTGGGTTCGCGTATTTTCAAGATATTCCATAGAATTCCACCACCTGTGCGTGGGCGCGTTCCATCAGCAATCGTCTGTCCTCCACACCTCAGAACGGCATCCACCTAAAATTCAAAAACCGAGTAAAATTCACATTTCAAAACGCTGAATAAATGCCTAAACGTAAAGGAACCTTTTGCATTAGTTATAAATTAAATCTCTGGCACAGAGCGAAAGGACCACGCATCCATACATTGTCTACTCTTTAAACTTTTAATCACTTGCATCTGACCAACACGCCTTTGGCAACACAGTTCCAACATATCAACTAATTACTAACAACAATGCTACTAATGTTAAGTTGGTTGTCATTAGATTGTGTAATCTTTCTATTTGTTCAATTTCTTCTGGAGTAAAATACAAGAAAAAAAACCCTCTTCTGCCTCCCCTATTTATTTAATTCCATGGTTACTGTGAATCTCTTGTTCTCTAACAATTTGCTGAGGACTACAAAAACCTTACCCCTAGCAGATGGTGTTGAAGTTGAAGTGTTGGACTCTAGTAGAAGCAAACCGTTCAATTGTTGTTTATCGAACTTTTTTGGGTAATTCAACATGCCTTTTCCTAGATCATGCTACTGTTGACACCACCATAAAATACTGACCAGATCTTTTATGTTCTAATCTGCATTAGAGCAATCTGCATAGTGGAAGAATATAGCTCTCTAAGTTGGAACTGAGAATCACACGGGGACACCGATGCAATAACAAATACATGTATGGATTGAGATACCTACTGCTCAATCATGTGATGAGAATCCTTCCTTATCTAGCTCTTACCAGGAGTAAATGCTGCTAGAGCTCTCCCGAGAGTTGTAAGCAATCTTATTGACCACTTAGTTGTAAGTCCATATTGCGACCCCCGGTTCTTACGGGGAGGCGGAAACGGTATAAAAAACAAATTTTTATCGCAAGAAGCAACATGGACTAAACAAGGTCGGGATCGTGTCTAAACTAAACTAGTATACATACTAAAGAGTCTTAGCTACTCGGATGAAGGTTATACCTAAACTTGAACTCCTTCTTCTTCAAACCTTGTAGAGGTTGATGGTTCTTGCCTTGTAGCCTTCTTCCGTCGAAGATGGATCCACCTCGAAGGTTCAACCTTTGGGCTCTTCCTCGATCTTTGAGTGAACTAGGGTTTCCGGCTTGCTAAACCTTGAACCTAGAATGAGTAGAGAGTATCTAGGGGTTGTTTTCTTTTCAAGGTGAGGGATTCTCAACACATGAGAAGGGGTCACCTTGAGCTTGAGGAAGAAGAAGATGAAGTGAGGAGAGAGAAGCTAAATGAGATAATGAGCTATCTTTTTCTTTCTTGCAACCATAATGCCAAAAGAAAAAGAATTATCTAAATAATAATAATAATTCAAAATAAGAATAGTTGATGGTAATTTGGAATGACCACTATCATGCTTCATTAAATGAAATGCAAGCATGAATCAAGGAGGATCTTTACAAAGCATGATGGTGGTCAACATTTAACCATGGTCAACAAGTCAACCATGGTCAACAAGTCAACAAAATCAACCATAACATAATTCTCATTTAATTACTATTATTAATAGATAATCCATAAATCCATTAGGGTTTGGAAAATGATAACCGTCAATTGTGCATACGCACCCGTTCCGAAACCCTAATGAAAGTCATCTTCCTCCTCCTCAAATAACTGTGCATACACACCTACATTCTTGTTCCGAGGAACATGAATACTGAGAGATAAAAGCAACCCCAAAACATATACCAGTATCCGGCTCAAACCAGAGCCTGCTGGCAATATCCGTCCGGACTCCAAACGTGCACAAGTGCGCGGAGGAGAACGAACCCTGTCGCAAAACCATGCGACCTCTACTCTGTTTTGCCCAGAGGCGAATACCCTCTGTGTGGGACTCTAAAGACTCGACACTACGCTGGCAGTGGGTTTAACCACAGACCGCAAGCGGCACTAGCTGTGCGTAACGGTCCCCAGGTAGATACCGACAAGAAGGCCGACGAGGTGAAACCCCATCTGTACTCCTACTGAGTCTGAATGTGACAGTCTCCGTACAGTTCGGTCTGTTCGTCTGATACATCGCATGTCGGGCCTAGGGGGCGGTAAAACGTCAGTCCCCCAATAGCGGTACAAGTCGTGTCGGAGTGAAGCCCAAAACACCCTGAGATAACACTGGAACCTACCAGTATATCTCGCTTGCCCTGGCCAGGGACTACTCGTGTAATGGCTCTCCTAGACACAGCGCGATGTCAACCCCCAATACCGGGAGAGACGAATCCTGTCTAACCGGCACTGCCTCCAAGTGCTTCGGGACTGCACCCAACCACCACCTGTTTGCACGACTCCTTTGAGCCGTGGTAGGGTAGTGATCAAAGTGCAGTGGGAATACACTCGAGGCGAAGTGCCAGTGTCAAGTCAGCGGACTAAGCTGTACTCATGTCATCTGGGAACTGATGACTGACGATAGGTATAATACCAACCTGTCAGTTCCCGACGAGTCCTGTCCAGTGTACTCGTAACCTAACGAGCACCCGTATACTATCTCTAGTACGACGTACTGATGGCTGTGGGACAGACCATCTCCCACACTGGGATGAGAAGCGCATACGCTAGTCTACTCCGGAGTATCGATGCCCTGTCTCGATAGTCCTGCGACTAGGGACCTGTATAAGGATGTGCTTATAGATTACCCAGCCCCCACTAGTGTGACTGCCATCACAACGCTGGTAATCAAGCAAAGATACTAAGGGCTCCACTGATGCGTATAAGTGATATAGTAAAATAAACACAAGTACACATTGAAGTAGAAACAAACCAAGTAGCATACTACTATATTGAGTAAGATTGTTTATACAAGGTGAATATCCCAAGCTTCCATTAAGTAATATACAAACTAGTATGATACAGTAATGGCCTCTAGGGCATATACACTAACATTAGTCACATATGACTATACTGATGGGAAGTAACTAAGCTGATTTTTGTGCTTTTGTAGTATAAACAATCAATCTTCACTCGGTGTATTATCACTTATGGCTCATTTTCCTCTTTTTTCGTGTGGGAGGCGACTTACCAGATATCTATGAAACATGGGCACGGACATGGACACAGATACTGACACGGGACACGACATGTGTTTATAAGTAGTAGTAGCGGTCCACAAAGCGGACGCCTAGGCGGTCCACAAAGCCTCACAGCGCGACATTGGCCCGCTTAATTGAGATGCTATATTCGTCCTTATATTCTTGGGGATGAACTCTTATTCTCAGTTTAATTGGGGTATAATTTATTGTATATAAAGGTTGTTTTAGCCCCAAGGACCTTTACCCTCAATTCAGTGGCTTTATTTTCCCAATTGACTTAGGGTTTCTCTTAGACCATGAGGACCACGCGGACACACCATGCTGGGGAACTTCGCCACCATCCCCGTCGACTTCGAGGCCACGAGGACCACGACACACGAGGATCGCTCACAAGTCTCAATCTGGCCTTATAACTTCGACTAAGAAGACCATGCGGGTCTCGATCTCACCTTCGACGACCACGATGACCGGGTCTTGGCTTCGATTGAAAAAGAAGCGAGGTCTCGAACAAAATTATTTTTCGTTATTCTTCTTTCTTATCTAAAATTTCCTTAATTGGTGCATAATCTTCATTTTGTTTAATTGTGGTTAATTAGATGATTAATATTCAAGACAAATTCTAGCTGAATTTCCTTCATTATCAGCCCTTCGTTATTCTTCTTTCTTATCTAAAATTTCCTTAATTGGTGCAAAATCTTCATTTTGTTTAATTGTGGTTAATTAGACGATTAATATTTAAGGCAAATTCTAGCTGAATTTCCTTCATTATCATCAACCTACACTTTTAATAGTTCACACCTTTATGATGCTTATCTAAGCATCTATAAGTGAAAAAGGAACAAAAACAATTAAATATCCGATTAGAACCAATGTTTGGTAAGCAAGTTACATGAAACAGTAGAATTAAACCAAAACGTGCCTTTACTGGTATCTATGCCGCCTATGCAGCCACCTAGGCCGCCAGGCTCTATGGCCACACCGCTTTTTTCCTGCTTTTAAATCATTGGGTATACTGCATGCACGGAAATTCAGAGATGAAATCTCTTGTAAGGGACAAAACCTAGGAAATTGCTCCCAACATTTGATGCAGCATTGCAACGTTGATAAACTTTTTCCAGAAGTCTATGATTTGTAGATAGTGAAAAAACAAAAGCATTAAGCAATGCCCTGAAATAATTTCACAATCCAAAAGAAAATCTCTGCCCTGATGCACATAGATGAACGAAAATAAAATTGTTACTCCATGTAAAAGCATACCTCTTTGACAAGATCGCTGAAGGCAGACACACCGAGACAACCTATAGCATTCCAAACTAAGTATGACTTCTTCTCCCGTAAACGTCTGCATGTATCTATAACAAACCTGCAGGGAGGGGAAAAAATACATAAACATTAGCACCCCCAACGAAACCCGTAATAATATTTACATGAAACAAATTACACATTGGCTAATTTGAATAAATTATGACAAATCTCCCAGACAACCATTATGCGAATGGGACAAGTTGCCAAAGCCTGCAGTTTTCTCTCAGATTAAAATTAGTATTTGGAAGTCATGTCAGAATTACAAGATGCAACCACAAAACATGAGACATTTGTGAACCGCTCTGGTACAAATAATTTGCCAAAATTTTTGACAACGCAATTGAAAAGATATGAAGGAAGAAGTCAATTAGTAAGCAGGTAAAGAGCTGTAGCTAGTTAAGTTTTATCTTTAATTAAAAAAAAACTTAATTTTGAAGTGCTAAGACAACTGCTGGATTCATCAAAACACAAACCCTAAAATTCTAAAAGATAACAGATTTTACCGATTGATATCAGTGATATTGGGAGCTGAATCGCCGCTTCTCCTCCTCCTCCTCTTCTTCTTGTTCCTCTTCCTCTTGCCTGCGCTGCGATCAGGGTTCGATTCATGGGACCCTCCGCCGCCCTCCGGCGGCTCATCTCCGCCGTCGCCTGCGCCTCCGGCGTCAGCGTCGATCATCTCAACGTCTTCGTCATCGATTTCTAGGGTTTCTGATCCTCGTTCATCGTCTTCGTAGATTGCGTCCAGTACGCTAACTTCAGTTCCCAGCATCGCGAAGGAGACGACGAGAGATGAATGTTCCTATCGAGTCATGAACGAGCTCGGTTTCGGATCTAGGGCTTCAAGTGGATCGGATTTATATATCTTCAAACCGACTCAAGCCCGATTCCTTACCATCGACGACTACAGGACAGACTCGTGACACTCGTTCGGAGTTAACACCAGGGTTGGAAAGTCTCTCATTTTTGGTCTTGCCGAGGGACCGAGGTTTATTTAGGGTCTTGCAGTGATAAATTGGGTTGGGATCGGTAGCTTCAGTCACATGATCCGGGATTGAGCCGGGTTAATTGTTGACCCGTCCCAGCTTAAACCCTCTACTCCGAGCCCAACGTTAGCCTGGTTCCGCATTAGCCTTCAAGACACGGAGATGTAGCGATCCCAACTTCATAAATCTCTTATTGGTATCTCTGAAATTAGTAATTTTTATTTGATTTTTTTTTGCCTCACGTGCACGTGTATATATATTCTAGCAATACATAATTCGAATTGCCACATCCAATCAAGATTTAGGATAACAACGTCAGGCGGAGAGCGAGCCAGGAGCCCCCATCGACAACAATTGCCATATCCTTGGAACTAATCTTGCGCGTGCCGTGGGATTCTAAACAACAATAATGCCATCATGATCATGATTTTCCAATAACAACATTAATGGTGGCAACGATGGACAAGGGACTTTGTCAGTGGTGAGAATCGACGGCGGATGAGGCTGACCATGGCTTGTGTGATAGCAAAGGTCAATGACTAAAGATCCATCTAGAAAATCTAGAAACAAGGACGGTCCTCAACGGTTATGCCGGCGTCCATAGGGGATGATTTAGGGATTAAATCAAGCTAGTGTCGGCATGCGATTTTCATCAAATTTATATTCAACCCAAAAAATTAAACCCTAAATCCTTAACACATCCGAACCCTGCGAGTTTCTAAATTATGCACCCAAACAGTAAATTTTGGGTTCGGGCGATGTTCTGATGCAGGCCAGGTTTGTGTTCCGGTATGGGCCGGATCAGTTTGGTGACTTCGGACCGTAAGATTTGGACCTTGTACCTTAGTCCAAACCAAAAGCCCGTTCTAAACCATCAGAATGAGTTCAACGAGTATTTTCGGACGGTCGCAAGATTATAGAAGGAAGCGAGGGAAAAGTTTGTACAGGGCCTTCTGTTAAACCCCAAGTTTGGGCTGACGGGCTTGCAAATGTGAGCCCATTCAGTGAGAGGAAAGCGACTCCTTGAACTATCTAGAGGGTGGAGGAATCGCCGGTGTCACACCTTTTTCCCCTTTTTGATCCGACCCTTTAAAGCTCGCCGAAGCTCCACGCACATAATCTTGAGACGAAATTGGCCAAAAAATCCCCCTTTTTTTGACACAGAGAAAGAGAGGGAGGGAGGGAGGGCAATGGCGTGCTTGCACGATCACAGCTGCGAGGAGCACAACTGCTCAGCTGATTGGTCTCTCTACCAACACATCGACCTATCTAAGGTTTATCTCTCCTTTATTTCATCCCCCCCCTAGATTGTTTGTTTTTAAGTTCATCTTCACTTTGCAATGATTAAATGGTGACAGAAAGCATATAATCACTATACGTGTTGCTTTTCTTATGTATGTTTGCTTTAGTTTATGATGTCCATCAAAGATCTTTGTGCTGACACTGTGAAATAGAGCATTGATTTATCAATTTTTGATTTGTACTTTTATGAGAATCCTAGGATGCATGTGGTGTTCAGTAGTAACAATACCAGCAAACATCATTTGGGGGTAATTGGATTTAAAGCACGATTTTGGGGGTGCTTTATTGCCATGTGTTCCATGGATTGTGTTTATGACTCCAGTGCTTTATCGTCTTGACTTGAGCATCCGGGCTAGAGATATCTCTTGTATGAATGGTTGTTTAGCACTTTTACTAGATAATGAAACGAAGCGGCTACATTTAATGTTTCTTCTCAAACACATGGAGGGGGTGTTCAAAGAAGTACTTTTCAACGCTGGCTTATAGTAACAAGGTGGCCATGGAGCGTGCAAGCTTCACAGATAAGTTAGAGAATTTTAACGATTTCGAAAGATCAAAATCGTAGCATTTCGTATCCAAAATTACAGTGTCCTATTCATGGTGTGCTGACTCTATTGCTTCAGATTATACTGTTAAAGATGCTTGTGCGTTTTTCTTCATCGTTATGTGCCGAGAGAAAAGGGAGAACTTAATCCGTTGTACACTACTAAACTGAAACAAGATAACACCTCCAATAGACTAAAGAAATGGTGAATGCCCATATTAAGTCTAGAAAAAAGTTATATCTAAAAAGAAAGACTAACCTATAGAATTTTTCTGGGGAATTGATTCATTTGATAATGTTGGCATACTCAAGATTGCCAGTATCTTGCTTAATAAGTCGGAGCTAGAGGTGGGCGTTGTAGATGAAGAAGACGGCGGTACTGGAGATGCAACTTGTTGCCTATGTTTGCTTCATCATAAATTATTTCGATTATTTTAGATTTGAAGTAATAAATTAATATTTTTTATTTTTAATACATAAATAACAAAAAATCAACGTGTCCTAACAAAGCGTATCCTTGCCCCTTGTTTTTTTTTCTTCTTCAAAGAATTGTGAATCCATTAATTCATGAATTTGAATCGTATCTGAATGCAACAGGAAACCATGCATTTGTATAGCATTTTTTATAGCAGTCCCAAAGAAACCTTAAGATGCAGATTGTAGATTTGCAGTTTCAAGCAATTAATACTCACTAAACTAATTTTACTTATCGCCTCCAGTTAGATGTGTGATTTGAGACATCCTAATCATTTCCTGTATTTATTAACATCATTTTGATGACGAACCTTAAATAACACTTCTGTAGTTCTATTGCATTAGACGGGTGATCATACTTAAACTTCCATCAGCGATTTGGTCTTCTTGAACTATTAGTACATAATACATTTACTTATATTTTCTTGTATACTACGAGCATCTATTTTGCGGGACTGTTTTAATATTTCTCTTTGTACTAGGTTAAGGCTTTGAATGAGTCAGTTGCAGGCAGTGTGAAGTCAGTTTTCAAACCATGGGAGCATCGCTTGAATAGCTCAGAGGTATATTTGCCTGGTTCTTCTCATAGAATAATTTTGTTTATTTGTGTGCTGTTATTAATATAAATTAACTATGCTGTCCACCTTGACATGACTAAATAGTTCTTCCTGGCCTTGTTTTGCCTTGATCTTCTAAAGTTGCATCTACTGGACAACATATAAATGAAGAAAGTAATGTAGTTGGTTATAACAGAAACCGCTTGAACGAAAATTTATAGTTCATATATACACGTCTAAGCTTTATCTTTCTCATAATGTTCATTTTTATTTCACTGCCATTGTGTTTATGGGATCATAAGCCACCTCATTGAAAACTAGAGAAAAAATCGAAATATTTGAACTTTAATTGTTTACTACTCTGCGAAATAACTCTTTGGCTATGCTTCTCGAGCTTTGCACAAGGTTTAATTATCAGCGAACAAGTTCAGAACGTCAGGGTAAACTGTTAAAGGCTTGTTCACTACGAGAAACTCAAGGCAAATTTAATTGCCGTTTTGCGGAATAACCAGCCGAGACATCAGCCTATAAAAATTAGGCACCCTAAGTTTGTTTGTTTTTTTGTTGAAAAATATTGCATCATCTGTCTTATTCATACGCTGCTTTATATTTGTTTGAATTAATATTTTAATCCTTTACTATTAAATTCGAATAAAAATATGGGAAATTCTTATTATTTCTTCTGTATTCATAAATCTGCAGAGCGGAACAAGAATCCTCAATTTCCGGTGTTTGTGACGCTCTTCTAATGTTAAAATATATTTTCAGTTTCGTCCTTTTTGGTGTTCCACCCGAGTTTCAAGCTTCTTATTTCAGCAAGTTAGAATTCTATATTAGATAATATTAAATTAAAATTTAATTGAAAAAACTCTCTTCCCTCCACCTCTGCTGCTGCTCATATGAGCGCTTCAGTTCTATTGTAGTTACTGCATTGGATGATGCTAAACTCACAAACAGCAAATTTGTACCTTGTTAGAATGAACTGATGACTGAAATTAAATTGTCAAATACAGTGAACCATTATGGTTTCAGACAGAGTTTTAACTTTTAAATCTTGTTGTGCTAGCACTTTGTAAAAGCTCAGAAATGCATTCTTCAAATAGTTGAATAAAACATCTTAGTGAGATCCAAGAATTTACTTGTCATTTATTTTCTCAAGGATTTAACACGCTGTTGGAGGAACTAATCTGGATAGGTGTCGGGTATATTGCACAATTTGGCATTTTTGCTGCAAATCTGCCAAACTGTTTCAAAGGGTTCCAATAATTTTGCTTGCTTAAGTCAAATACCTTGTTATTTCTCGATTGTTCCATATAAATAGCTGAAAATATCATTGACCGGTTTTTAGAAATGATATATTTTCAAAGGATGATGGGATCAGAGAAGCTGACTGAAACCAAAATAGTCTTAGCCGTTTTTGTTTTTGCTTGGTGTAAATACTGCTGTTGATAAATTACATACCTTTTGCCTGAAAATCTGGAGGTGGCACTATTCCTCTAGCATGAGTATCAGTGTAGTTTTGAAATAAGTCATTTTATGCTATAATATGTAGAACGCTTCTCTATAAACAATTGGCATGTATATCTATGGTGGGCATGACATGTGGGTTCAATTATGTCTGACATTTGCAAATGTGTAAACCTTTCTTAAAATACGTGTAAGATGGAGCAGATGTGCCCTCCTTTTAGTTAAAACCAGTTGTTTTGGGTGCCATTTTAACTTTTGAAGTTTTTTCATCTACGTATTACAGCCCATTATATGTTCCATGCTTGAATCTACTTATTTTCAAAAATATATTACATATATAACTTTCAGTATTCAGTGACTCTAGTTTGTTTGACATGTTTTGAAAATTGTAATCCAATCATTTTGTTTTGCATTTTAAATGCATAGTTGAGAGTTCAATTCCTTGATCAAATCAATCTCTCATGTTTCAAGTTTTGATAAAATTTTGAATGCGGAAAGAAATCCTTTTCGGAATGTAGAATGCTAATTTTTTATACTTTATAAAAGAAAAGCATCTCAATGATGTCATATAGATTACTTCACATTGTAACAGAATCTTAATAACCATACTAGTTGCTAGATAATAGGTACCCACATTTATTATATTTAAATTTCGCAATTAACTGGGTCTATTCTTATTATATCAGGGCTTTTTGGAAAGCAATGAAGACGATCCTGAGTTACTTGTATACATCCCGTAAGTAGTTGCTGCTATACTTTTTACTCCGAGGCGGTAATGGGGATGCAACTTGTTACCTTTTTTTGCTTTATCTCAATGATCTGCATTTTTTTTAAAATTTCTCATTTTAAAATGATTATGTCATGAAACACAATTAGCGCTGGAGAATATCCCGAGGTGAGAAATAATCAGATCGGCTTGGCATTGACTTGTTATGATCTCTGTTGAAGCTATTTCTAGTAAGAAAAGACAAAACCACTATTTATTACAGTAATAATTCAAATGTTGTTAGTGTACTTGTCAACGCCAACAAAACAGTTAAATTATGAGCCGCTTCACATCCTTAGCACTAAATATATTCTGGTATATGAACAATTGAACACAAGATCTTGAACAGTTTAATTTTTATTGAATTCTATACTGAACTGCCCTTGCTCTGTCGAAAACAAAATTTGTAACCTTCGACTTATTATTCATCTATTTTGTCTGTGGGTTAAAGATGAATACTTAAAGTTAGTACAGATTCAGTCAAGAAGTCCTAATTCACCCGTTTTGATATTTCGCAAGTGTAAAATGTAAACAGTATTCTGTTCCGTCAAATATATGGATTTCAATTGTTAGAAAAGATTACCATGAATCTATGTTTATGTGCATTTTTTAAAACCATTTTTGGATAACAGGTTCACGTCAGATGTCAAGATTAAGAGCATATCTATTGTTGGTGGTGCAGGTGGAACAAGCCCTTCTAAAATGAGAGCGTAAGCTTTGCCACTTGCATTTTATACTCCGTTATAAATATATTTTTTCATTGCGCCTATGTTAGTATTTCATATCAAAGATTTTTAAGTTATATGTCCCTTCAAGTTACTTTAATCAATCATTGTACAATGATAAATGGAGCATATTAAGCACCATAACTTGCTCCCCCGATATAAAACTAAAAGAATCTCAAACCAATTAAACAATATATAATTAAGGGACGCATTTCCCATAATTCTTTGAAGGTAATTGATGATGCTCATAAGTGGGAATTCTCCAGATGATGACACGTGGCAGATGACGTGTCCCGAGGCACACGGAAACGGGGCAAGAACCACACATTGGAGGCATCCCCCGGGCTATCGTCCCGCGGCCTGGATCCGATTTCCGAGAATTCCCTGAACATTCCTATGCTCGCCATGTAAATGACCCGTGGCTCGACTCCGAGCCCTTCTACACGCCGAGTTCCTCGGCCCTTCGCTTCTGAGCTATCACAGAACCGAACCAGCTCGGCCTCCCGCCCTCTTTTAGGCCTCTCGCCGAGCTAGGCTTCTTCGGTTCTATCGGGCGACCTAGAACGCGGGTCACAGGCGCCTCCGCCACGGCTCCACGAATCTCGCCAGACGCGAGATATCCGCCGCCCCACGATCCCACATTCCACACCGTCGCATCCCCTATTAACGGGCGTATCTCGTCATTAATGGGGGATCCCGCCATTCTCGCAGGTGTAACGCCGGGGGCGTAATGGCCGGCGAGAATCTCACGCGTCAGCTAGCCCATGGCAGCCGCTATATAAACCCCTCTCTCAGACGTCTCAGGTAACGCAATTTTACTTCAATAGGCCGCTATTCTTCCCAAATACCTTGGCTAATTTGATCGTCGGAGGGTCTACGGTGGTACATCGACATCGAGACCTTTTTGCAGGTAGCTCGGCTTCATTCCAAATCAAGCCCACTGAGATCCACACGCTCCAGAAGGCAACCCTCAAACCCAATCTCAGTCGTTCATCGACGCTCGCAACAGATCGACGGAGGACAACATCTGAAGGAGATCCTGACCTCCATCAGTTGGTGCCGTCTGTGGGAATTTCGAAGATTTCACTCATCGAAAGTTGATCTTCCGACCTCGAACTCATGGCGAGTGATCACCGCGACGATCCAAGCACAAGCCGCCGTCCTCCCCACAACAGAGGCACGAACGGATCCTCTCCTCCCCCTAACGCCGTTCACGCCCTGTCTGCACGGATCGATAGGCTCGCGTCCATCGTGGATGCCCTTGTCCGCGTCCAAACAGCGGGACAAGCCCCCCAGATCGTCGTTCCCCCACATCGGGATCGCGACCTCCGTAGAGGGGGAGACGAAACTGCCCACGCTGGCACCACTGAACAACGTCTCGCTATCTCCGGTGGCCACAAGCCCCCTGCGACTACCAATTCAATGACCCACTGGGCGCTTCACAGCTCCACGCCGAGGTCTCCTGAAAGAGCACCCCGCCCCGAGGCTTATTGCGCTCCTTTCCCTCCCGAGGAGGTGTCGGTCAGCTCGCCTGCTCCCAGGCATGACCGGCACCCTCTCCCTCGACAGGGTCATGCGGACGGCACTCACCGCGGTGACTCGAGAATGACCTCGCCAGGGGACCTGAGGAACCTCATAGAGCGGAACCTGAGCCGCCGCCAGGCGCAGGCCGACAGCCGGAGGGGCCATAACTCCGAATGCACCGAATTCTCGGAGTACCACGACCGTCTCGATGCCCTCGAAAAGAAAATCGAGGGTATACATCGGGAGAGTCCTCCTTCGAGCGAAGGGGCCATGTATGCCGCCGACTTGCTTACGAAGCTCTTCACTGAAGAGTTGCTCATTGTCCATGTCTCGTCCAGAAACAAGCCTCCAAAGGTGGCCCTCTTTAACGGGAAGTCCAACCCGAAAGACTACCTAGACGCGTTTACGACGGGCATGAGCTTCCAGGACAACTCTGACGCCGTCCAATACCGAGCATTCCCCACCATTCTCATCCGTGCCGGATGAGACTGGTTCCGAGGACTCAGGCCACGCTCCATCTCTATTTTTGATGAGCTGGTCGTCCAATTCCTCGGGCATTTCGTCGGGAACAGACAGCAGAAGTGGACCGTCGATTACCTTTTCACTATAAAGAGCGGGGACAAGGAATCTTTCAAAGGATACGTGTAACACCCTAGTTCATTCATACCAGTTCTATTTTTGGGTATTTTTTTTATTTATGGCTGCTTCTTGATTTATGGTTATTATGGGTGAATAATATAATGGGTACCTGTATTTGCATCCGACCCGACCCGCATGCTAGAAACCCGTCTTGATTCCTGTTTATAATTTATCCCGGCTAGTTATAAGAATCCGTGCTCTTTCTTGTTCTATATCCTGTTTAACCGTATCATATATTGGGCATCTATATTGTTTTAATAATACAAATATAATCAAATAATATATTTTAAAAAAATACCTAGCATGACCTGTATCATACCCCTGACCCCGTGGTTCCATTAGTACATCGTGTTCTCATTCCGTTTATTGAAACGGACTCGTCTGGATAGCTACGTGCATTTTACGTGCATCCGTTCTTGGGGGTATACATTTTTATCAACCGGACATCGCATTATGGTTTTAACTTATCCGTATATTCTTTATATTTTAAAACTAGAATTTTAGACACAATCCGGGAATTTTTCGGAGTACTTTTGTTCTAGTCTAAAAACCCAAATTTATATATTATTATATTTCTAAACTAAGTTTCCGCTTCTTGCTCTCAAAATGAAGAAAGACTTGTCGGAAATCGCCGGTTGGGTTGGTCCGACCAAGAAAGGCATGCGCTTTCTTCGGCAGACCGGGCCAGCCGAGCCCCTCTGAATTAGTTAAGGCTTTGATGACTCAAGGTGCATTGGCGGGAAAGGAGAGCGAGGGGAAGAGGGGTCTCGGCCCGATCATCCAATTCGCTCCAACAGACAGGCATGGTTCAGTAGTCAAAGCAACTTCGTCACTTCCGTGTTGTTCTTTTCATAACCATTAGCCAAGGCAGACGGAAAGTCTGTGGTATCATGAGCCAAAAGCTGTCTGTAATTCTAGAACAATAGAATTCAACATAAGTAGAGGTCGTTTTTTGCACAAGAGACAAGAGAAGAGTATCTCGACCTTAGCCCTCTTCTTGTGCGTCGACGAAATCCCAAGCAACGCCTCTCTACTCCCATGCCTTTCTTGGTCGGACCAACCCAACCGGCGATTTCCGACAAGTCTTATTTCATTTTGAGAGCAAGAAGCGAAAATTAGTTTAGAAATATAATAATATATAAATTTGGGTTTTTAGACTAGAACAAAAGTACTCCGAAAAATTCCCGGATTGTGTCTAAAATTCTAGTTTTAAAATATAAAGAATATACGGATAAGTTAAAACCATAATGCGATGTCCGGTTGATAAAAATGTATACCCCAAGAACGGATGCACGTAAAATGCACGTAGCGATCCAGACGAGTCCGTTTCAATAAACGGAATGAGAACACGATGTACTAATGGAACCACGGGTCAGGGGTATGATACAGGTCATGCTAGGTATTTTTTTAAAATATATTATTTGATTATATTTGTATTATTAAAACAATGTAGATGCCCAATATATGATACGGTTAAACAGGATATAGAACAAGAAAGAGCACGGATTCTTATAACTAGCCGGGATAAATTATAAACAGGAATCAAGACGGGTTTCTAGCATGCGGGTCGGGTCGGATGCAAATACAGGTACCCATTATATTATCCACACCCATAATAACCATATATCAAGAAGTAGCCATAAATAAAGAAATACCCAAAAATAGAACTGGTATGAATGAACTAGGGTGTTACATTATACCCAACTACAAAAAGAATTTCGTCCTCGAAATTCCCAAAACAAGAAAAGACAATCAAACATGAATCTACGAGAAGAGGTGTGGAAACTTCTGTCGAATCTCGTCTTCTCGTTCCCAAGTCAATTCTCCGTGTGAGCGATTTCCCCAAGAAACCAGTACGAGAGGGATAACCTTGTTCTTGAGGACCTTTTCTTTTCGATCAACAACCGACATCGGTCGTTCTTCATAGGTCAAGTCCTCTCTTACTATCAGCTCCGAATGATCTAGCATGTGTGTTTCATCTTGAATATACTTACGAAGTTGAGATACATGAAACACGTCATGAACACTCGCCAAAGATGGTGGTAAAGCCAATCGGTAAGCTACTTCTCCAACGCGCTCAATAATATCGAAAGGCCCCACGAATCGAGGACTAAGCTTGTCTCGACTCCCAAAACGAATCACTCCTCGAGTCGGTGATATCTTCAAGAATACGAGATCACCAACGGCGAACTCTAGAGGTCTTCTCGATGTATGAGCCCAACTCTTCTGCCGATCTTGTGCTGCCTTCATGTGATTCCGGATCGTATTAACTTTTTCCACGGTTTGCACAATAAGATCTGGTCCCAATAACCTTCGCTCTCCTACATCGTCCCAGCAAACAGGTGAACGACACTTGCGACCATATAACACTTTGAATGGAGCCATCTGTATAGTCGCCTGAAAGCTATTATTATACGAAAACTCCACCAAATGTAGATGATCCTCTCATGAACCCTTGAGGTCCAACATGCAAGCTCGCAACATATCTTCAAGAGTTTGGATCGTTCTTTCTGATTGGCCATCTGTCTGGGGATGATAAGCAGTGCTAAACTTCAATCGGGCCCCCAAACATTCCTGTAAGCTCCTCCAGAAGTGCGATAAAAATCGGGTATCACGGTCGGAAACGATGCTCACAGGTACTCCATGCAATCTCACAATCTCCTGCATGTACTGTTCTGCTAACGCTTCCGTCGACTGACCAACTCGAAACAGAATGAAATGAGCTGCCTTGGTCAATCGATCAACAATTACCCAAACTGCATTATTGCCTTTTGGACTCCGCGGTAAAGCTGTCACGAAATCCATGGTTATATGTTCCCACTTCCATTGAGGAATCGGAAGTGGTTGCAATAAACCAGCTACCCTTTGATGTTCAGCCTTAACTTGCTGACATACCAAACACTTTGCTACAAAGCGAGCGATCTCCCTTTTCATGCCTTCCCACCAGAAATGCGGTCGTAGATCACGGTACATCTTCGTGCCTTCTGGATGTATGGAATATGCGGAACTGTGCGCCTCCTTCATAATTTCTTCGCGAATGTCCCCTTTCGGCACACACAAACGGCTACCATATCGCAACGAACCATCTTCATGAATCAACAAGTCCGTCCGAAGTCCCGCTTCAACCTGCTCTCGAAACTTCTGCAATCTTGGATCATGTGATTGCGCTGCCTTAATATTATCGATCAACGACGACTGTACTTGCAGCTGCATCAACTGTCCCGAAGAGTGCGGTAGCAGGATCTCCAACTCGAATCTCCGAAAATCATCGATAAGCTCTTTCTGTGCGGTCAACATCCAAATTGCTGGCAACCGACTAAGTGCATCCGGCACTACATTAACTTTCCCCGGATGGTATTTTAGATTAAGATCATAGTCAGCCATCAGCTCCAACCACCTACGCTGTCTCATGTTGAGCTCTTTCTGTGTGAACACATACTTTAGGCTTTTGTGATCGGTGAATACTTCGACCCTTTCGTCCAATAAGTAGTGTCTCCAAATTTTCAGAGCGAATATTACATCTGCTAGCTCCAAATCGTGAGTTGGGTAATTCTTCTCATGAGTCTTCAATTGTCTTGATGCGTAGGCTATACCTTTTCATGCTGCATAAGAACACACCCTAAACCTTTCCCAGATGCGTCACTGTGAATAACCAATCCTCCGGAACCGTCTGGTACGGTCAAAATAGGAGCGGTTATCAACTTTTGCTTCAACGTCTTAAAAGCTGACCCACAACTATCCGTCCATACGAACGGTACCTCCTTTCGCGTAAGCTTGGTCAAAGGCTCAGCTAAACGAGCAAAATTCTCCACGAACCTTCTGTAGTATCCGGCAAGTCCAAGAAAACTTCTGATCTCTGCTACGTTCTTCGGAATCGGCCAATCTTGAACTGCTACAATCTTCTCAGGATCAACAACGATTCCATCTCCGGATACGACATGCCCCAAAAACTTCACTTCTTCGAGCCAAAACTCGCACTTGCTCATCTTCGCATACAATTTTTCTTGCCTCAACGTTTGCAGTGCGATCTTCAAGTATTCGGCATGCTCTTCCTGGCTCCTTGAATACACCAGAATATCATCGATAAACACCACTATAAACTGGTCCAAGAATGGTGAAAAGATTCGGTTCATTAAGTCCATAAATATCGCTGGTGCATTCGTGACTCCGAATGACATCACTAAATACTCGTAATGCCCATATCTAGTTCGGAACGCAGTCTTGCAAATATCCTATGATTTAACTCGAACTTAATGATATCCGGATCGCAAATCCAGCTTCGAGAATACCCTTGCGCCACTAAGTTGCTCGAATAATTCGCCAATGCGAGGGATCGGGTACTTGTTCTTAATAGTCACCCGATTTAATTCTCGATAATCGATGCACATCCTTTTTGTGCCATCTTTCTTCTTGACTAGAAGAACTGGAACTTCCCAGGGTGAATTGCTGCTGCGAATCCAACCCTTCTCTAACAATTCGGTAACCTGTTTCTTTACTTCTTCCAACTCTACTGGTGCCATCAGATAGTACGCCTTTGAGATTGGCGCTGCACCAGGAACAAGATCAATCGTGAACTCCACATCTCGTTTTGGCGGTAAACCCAAGATGTCCTCGAACGCGTCCATAAACTCTCAAACTACTGCTGGCACTTCCTCCTTATCAACCTCCATCGACGAAAGAACGTCGCTCGTCGGCCTAGCCCTAAACTTGACCGGCCCTACAGAACTGCTACCTCCAGCAAATACAAATTCTGGGTGTCCGGAAATCTGGAAAATCACTTTCTTTGCCCTACAATCAATGTGAGCATGGAAAGTGCCGAGAAAATCCATTCCCAAGACAACATCGTAATTGCCCGTATCGATCACCAAGAAATCCGCGAATAATTCTCGTCCGCAAATAACAACAGAACAATTTTTGCACTCACTACTAGATATGATTTTCCCGTTCCCAGTATGTATGTCCCAACAACAAGAAAGGGTCGTGCAAGAAATTGAATGTGCAACAATAAATTTGGACGACATAAAACAATGGGATGCACCAGAATCGAATAATACTAATGCGGGAAAATCGTGGACCAGTAAGATACCTGAAATGACTTCATCAGAAGCCTTGGCCTCTTCGGCTGTCAGAGTAAAAGCTCGAGCTTGGTTAGGTCCTTGAGTTATCTGCTTATGCCCCTGAATCGACTTTTGCGGTGGCCTCTGGACATCTTCTCTCAACCGAAGTTTCGACAGGCAAGCATTGACAGTATGATTACCTGACCCGCAAACCAAGCAGAGTCCAAGCTTCCTTCGACAATCCTTCTACTGGTGTACAGGTAGATGGCAGAATTCACAAAATATTCTTCCCTTTTGCTCTGGCACGACGGGCTTCTTCATCGGCACCACGCCACGTCTGTCCACCGGTATACCTCTGCGTATAGGAGCTTGGTTTGGCGTAAATGCCGGCTTCCGTACTACTACGGCTTGCTGTTGCGTATCCCTTGCTTTCACCAATAAGCTCTGCTGTTCTCTGGCTGCTTTTAAAACTTGCGAGAAAGTGGTCAATCCTAGAGATATAATGTGTCTCTGGATTTCCACATCCAAACTGCGCATGAACCTTCGTGCCCTATCGGTATCTTTAGCAACCAAAGGTCCTGCGAATCGGCTGAGCCGTGTCCACTCAGCCGCATGCGCATCCACGGATCCACCATTCTGCTTCAGACTGATAAACTTTTCTTCCATTTCTTCCCGTGCAGTCTGCGGAAAGAACTTTTCCAAGAAACTCTGCGAGAAAGTTGTCCAGCTGATCGGCTTGAGTAAACGGGTCTCTTCCACGAGCCACCATTCACGGGCATAGTCCACCAATTGGATGCGTACCACATCCACTCTCTTATCATCCAGAATCTGCGCGGCGACAAGCAAATTCTCCGTATCGACTAGCCATTGTTCTGTTGGTAATGGCTCCTCCAAACCAGTGAAAGTGGACGGACCAAGTCTCCTGAAATCCGCCACGGTACCTACACGTTGTGCTGGTTTGGCTGCAACTGCGTCTACGGACTGCTGGACTGACCGCAGACCCTCCTGAAAAGCTTCGGCTTGCCGCTGATTCAGCTCGGTTTGCCGCTTCTGGTTTTCTAGCATTCCACGAATCACTCCAAGCAATGCGGCGTTATCAACGCGCCTCTGGTACGTTCGCAGATCTTCATCCGCCATGATTCTGAAGCCCAGACACGGGAGAAGATTAGCACGATAAACAGGATTCAAGAAACAGGATAGTTATAGATTCAAGAATATCAATGTGGCAGGACATGTTCCTAATTACGGTTTCTCTGATTCGTGTATTGGGTTCAATACCCAACCACAAAAGAACCAAACCCGATTAACCTAAAACCTATGGCTTTGATACCAAACAAACCCTGTCACGACCCGCTTCCCACAGTATGCTACGATCGGCATGTGACAGAGCCAACCATGCTACATGTGGCTAGGAAACATCCCTCCACGGTCACATTACGACTGTCTATATGATATCATGAACAGTAAAATAAAATAAACTATCTAGTACATGTCCATATGCCAGAATAAACGAGTCAAGACATAATATGCGGAAGCAATTGATCCAATAAACAATAACATCTGGAAATACGTCCCAAATACGGACTCACATCTGGAAATGAAAGTACGAAAAGAAAACTAAACTAAACTGAACACTAACAAGATCCTCACTGCTCGGCTTGGCAGCTGAAATACTCTTGATCAACTTGCGAAAGAGATAGAGGATCTGGGCCATGCAAAACCCAGACGTCAGTGCGTCATAATATCAAATAATAGAATATAACCAGTAGATAACAAGATATGCGGGCATGAATTATAAACAGTAACATGAATATAATAATTAAACATGGATATAGAACAGTGAAGTGTATCAGTGTGTACGACGTGCAGTGATCAATCTAGTCTGTGCTACTGGGTTATCTATTCTAAAGTCTGTTTGAAATCAATTAGTGTACTCCATGTAACATAAAAGAATATGTCCTGTTATCCCCCGGGACTACGGATCAGGTAGTGGGAGTCACAAATGACTCTGTCCCGTTATCCCCCGGGACCACGGATCAAGTAAGAATCACGAATGATTCTGTCCCGTTATCCCCCGGGACCACGGATCAAGTAATATCCTTTTAAACCACACTTCAGTTACATTTTTGATTTTCCCATACCCCCAAGGTTATGTGTTCAAGTCAGGTATTGATAATCTGGAGCTAATGCCAACACAGGATCAAACAGGTACAAGTTTTGTCTGAATAGACAACAGGATATGCCTGTCGGGAAAGCAAGTCAGGATTTTCGGCATTAGAAACAATATCAGGTATCAAGTCAAGCAGTGGTGTATCAGGTCATGTCAGGTAGTGCATATGTATCACACGGATGCTCAAAGTAAAACTGTAGTAAGTGTCGAATCACGGTAAAAGTACGGATGCACGAGTAATAAGCAGTGATACCATAACATGAGTCATGATGTACATTATCAATCATGGGGTACTAATATAACGGTAACATGATATAATATGACATGGCATGTAACTAGACATATAATATATGATACGGATACGAACTGCTATCGGAAAACGGTAAAACTGTGACAGTGATGCCCGATACAGTAGACATGTGATATTTTATTCATAGGAATATACATGTATTAGAATAGCATGTAGCAAGGTAAACTTGCCTGATCGGATCTCCAGACGGGATGTGTACGTCGCGTACGATGTCGGTAAATGTCGTGACGCACACGCGGGCGTACAGAACTAAACCAAGCAAAGCGGGAATGTGACCCCACTGGCTGGGGACGTCAACTGGGTTACTCGGATTTGCGGCAGCGACACGGCTCCGGCGTTCACCGGAAAAATACCGATCAAGAAATTAAAGAAAATAAAAACATGAAAGGAGAATAAGGGAGGTGAGAATAGTGGGTGAGGGAGGTGAGAGGATCTCGTGAGGGAAAAGAATATATAGAGAGAGGAGAGAGACGTGAGGGAATTTGAGTGGAAAGAGATAGATTGGCAGGTGAGAGAGAGATCTGTGTGTGTGAAAGGAAGAAAGAGAAAAAGAGGGAGATTGGGTTGGTGAGCCGTAAAAGAAAAGAGAGTGATGTGCAGGGAGAGAGTGTGGAAAAAGAAGAGAGATAGAGAGGAACGTAACTTATAATAATATTATAAGTTACGTTTCTCTCCATCTCTCTTCTTATTATTATAAGTTACGTTTCTCTCTCTATCTCTCTTCTTTTTCCACGCTCTCTCCCTGCACACCTCTCTCTTTTCTTTTATGGCTCACCAACCCAATCTCCCTCTTTTTCTCTTTCTTCCTTTCACACACACAGACCTCTCTCTCACCTGCCAATCTCTCTCTTTCCACTCAAATTCCCTCACGTCTCTCTCCTCTCTCTATATATTCTTTTCCCTCACGAGATCCTCTCACCTCCCTCACCCACTATTCTCACCTCCCTTCTTCTCCTTTCATGTTTTTAATTTCTTGATCGGTATTTTTCCGGTGAACGCCGGAGCCGTGCCGCTGCCGCAAATCCGAGTAACCCAGTTGACGTCCTCAGCCAGTGGGGTCGCATTCCCGCTTTGCTTGGTTTAGTTCTGTACGCCCGCGTGTGCGTCACGACATCGTACGCATCCCGTCTGGAGATCCGATCAGGCAAGTTTACCTTGCTACATGCTATTCTAATACATGTATATTCCTATGAATAAAATATCACATGTCTACTGTATCGGGCATCACTGTCACAGTTTTACCGTTTTCCGATAGCAGTTCGTATCCGTATCACATATTATATGTCTAGTTACATGCCATGTTATCGTTATATTAGTACCCCATGATTGATAATGTACATCATGACTCATGTTATGGTATCACTGCGTATTACTCGTGCATCCGTACTTTTACCGTGATTCGACACTTACTACAGTTTTACTTTGAGCATCCGTGTGATACATATGCACTACCTGATACACCACTGCTTGACTTGATACCTGATATTGTTTCTAATGCCGACAATCCTGACTTGCTTTCCCGACGGGCATATCCTGTTGTCTATTCAGACAAAACTTGTACCTGCTTGATCCTGTGTTGGCATTAGCTCCAGATTATCAATACCTGACTTGAACACATAACCTTGGGGGTATGGAAAAATCAAAAGTGTAACTGAAGTGTGGTTTAAAAGGGTATTACTTGATCCGTGGTCACGGGGGATAACGGGACAGAATCATTCGTGATTCTTACGTGGTCCCGGGGCATAACGGGACAGAGTCATTTGTGACTCCCACTACCTGATTCGTAGTTCCGGGGGATAATATGACATATTCTTTTATGTTACATGGAGGAGTACACTAATTGATTTCAAACAGACTTTAGAATAGATAACCCAGTAGCACAGACTAGATTGATCATTGCACGTCGTACACACTGATACACTTCACTGTTATATATCGTGTTTAATTATTATATTCATGTTACTGTTTATAATTCATACCCGCATATCTTGTTACCTACTGGTTATATTCTATTATTTGATATTATGACGCACTGACGTCTGTGTTTTGCATGGCCCAGATCCTCTATCTCTTTTGCAGGAGTATTTCAGCTGCCAGGCCGAGCAGTGAGGATCTTGTTAGTGTTCAGTTTAGTTTTCTTTCCGTACTTTCATTTCCAGATGTGAGCCCGTATTTCCAGATGTTATTGTTTATTGGATCAATTGCTTCCGCATATTATGTCTTGACTCGTTTATTCTGGCATATGGACATGTAGTAGATATTTTATTTTACTGTTCATGATATCATATAGACAGTCGTAATGTGACTGTGGAGGGATGTTTCCTAGTCACAGGTAGCATGGTTGGCTCTGTCACGTGTCGATCGTAGCACACTCTGGGAAGCGGGGCGTGACAATACGTCACTCGCTTCTACAACGCTCATCTTGAGATTCCCGAGTATTGAGACGAGACTGTCATCATGGTCCTTAGGTCGGGTCTTAGACACAAGGAGTGGCTTCGCTCCTTTGCATTTGCACGGGCATGCACAAATACATCCTCATCGCGGTAGACTACTTTACGAAGTGGATCGAGGCCGTCCCCATCAGAAAACTGGACGCCACCGCGACCATCAAATTCCTGCAGAACAACATAATATCCCGGTTCGGGATCCCGAGGTGTATTGTTATCGACCACGGAACGAACTTCGAAAATGACAAAGTCAAAGGGATTCTGCAACTAATACTACGTACTTATGAAGTTCGCTGCGGTCGCGCATCCTCAATGCAACGGGCAGGCCGAGGTCGCTAACCGAGATGTAATCCGATGTCTTCGTACTCGTCTGGAAGGAAGACAGGGCAATTGGGTCGACGAACTACCCCGAGTTTTATAGGCTTTACGCACATCGAAGACCCCCACTGGAGAAACCCCCTTCAGCCTCTGCTACGGCACCGAGGCGATGGTCCCAACAGAGATCGGACTACCCAGTTACAGAGTCGAGCACTTCGATGACGATGCTAATACCTTGGCACTCCGAACTAATTTGGACATCTTGCTAGAGAAGCGGGACCGGGTACGGATCAAAGCCGCCGCTTACCAACAGTAAACTGCTCGCTACTATAACGCATGAATCAAGCATCGCACCTTCAAGACTGGAGATCCGGTCTTAAGGCGGAACAAGTTCGTAGACCAAGGCAAGTTGCACAAGTTTTCCTCGAAGTGGGATGGTCCATTCCTCGTCTCCGAGGTATTGCTCGACGGGGTCTATCGCTTGCAAGACGCGGCGGGTCGTAAGTTTCCACGACCTTTCAACGCCGAGAAGCTCAAGTTGTACAAGTGAATTTAAAATTGTATCTGTGAATATATGTTTCTTCTCTACCAAAGCGTTGTAAATTTTTCTAAGTCTTTTTGAATTAGAAGAAACTTCTCATATGTGTTTCCTTCTTCCTCGGTTCAAAGGTCACGGGTTTCGTTTTATGAAAATACTCAAACACGCAAAGAAGACGAAAAGGAAACAATAGTACGTCGCAAAAGGAGAATTTTATTTATCATGGGTATTATGGGCTCCTCAGCCTTACACAAAAGTTAAAATTACAACAGAGGGGGTATGGGATCGAGAAAGCACTGCTGATGGTACTCCGTGGAGATCTCCGCCAGCCGAGCCCTAGCCTTTTCAGCCCGCTCCCTCTGATGCTGCCCACGTACCCGGGATGCCATGGAAGCACCGGAACTTCCATCCGCCGGGCAAGAGCATGCGGTTTGCCTCTTTTGGAAACACTCCAAAAGAAGGGCCGCCGATCGGTCATGCCTATTCTTCGAGATGAGGTCGAGGACATAGAGCGTGTGCAGCTTATCGAGCGCTTCATCCTGCAGCTCCTCGGAGAGAGGGTTGTACAGCCCCGGGGACCTCCTCTAAATTGCATGCATCAACAATTGGAGAAGGGACGACCGACGAGGAAGTAGACGGCCGAAATGGTCCTCGATGCGTTGGACCACCCTCCGGTACGTCTCCTTGGAGAGGAACTGGTTGTACAAATAAACGTCATCAAGAGTGACGATCTCTTCAATCGAGTAGATGTGCCCGGCCATTTCAGAAAAGCGACGCTGAAAGAAACTCATCTTCTTCTCTATTTATAGTCTCAACATAATCCCCAGGAGACGAAATTTGCACATGCATGGGCGCAAATTCTGGGATATTTTCAATTTTTCCAATACAGGGCTGCCACATGACGGGCATCCCGTGGCTCACGGCCAACCGAAGTCGGAACGACGCGGATCCTGGAACGGCTCGTCTCGCCTATGCGTTTTAGCCGCGTGTCGCCCGTGACGGTCACTCTTCCAGATTTCCACACGTCGAGGAGATCGAACGATGCCTCGCAAAACCGAGCAGCTTCCCTGCTCGGTCTATCCATGGCTGGTAGTTCACTACCCACCGACGCCAAGGATCAAAAACCCTCAACAAGAGGCCGTCAAGCAGCTTCCCTGCTCGGTCAATCCCTGGCTGGTAATTTACTACCCACCGACGCCAAGGATCAAAAGCCCTCGTCAAGAGGCCACCGAGCAGCTTTCCTGCTCGGTCAATCCTTAGCGGGTACCTCCTACCCATCTATGCTAAGGATCGAAGCCCTCATCAAGAGGCCACCGAGCAGCTTTCCTGCTCGGTCAATCCCTGGCTGGTAGTTTACTACCCACCGACGCCAAGGATCAAAGGCCATCGTCAAGAGGCCACTGAGCAGCTTCCCTGTTCGGTCCATCCTTAGCGGGTAGCTCCTACCCATCTATGCTAAAGATCGAAGCCCTCCTCAAGAGGCCACCGAGCAGCTTCCCTGTTCGGCCCATCCCTGGCTGGTAGTTTACTACCCACCAACGCCAAGGATCAAAAGCCCTCGCTCAGGTACCGCCGAATAGCTTTATTTCTCGACCGATGCCGACCAATTCAAACTTGGCTATTGTCTAACTTACTCTAAGAGAAGTGGTCGCCGGTCCAACTCAAAGGAATGGGCAAATCTATATCTTTCTACTCGAAGGGGCCAATGACGGATCTTAAGTGAGCGATCGTCACCTCGTCTTCGGGGACATAAGGATACCGGCCTGACACCGGCCTTTGTATACTTGGCAAATAATTGGCTTTCTCTCGACGCGCGATCGCCATCTAAAGGACCGGCATCAACCTACGGTCTAACTCGTGAGACGAGGAAAAAGCTAACGGGCTCACACAAGAAAATATAAAATCAAAACGGCTTTATTCACAATCTGAAAGTCTTTACAAAAGGTATTATGGGCTCTTCAGCCTTACAAAATTGCTCGAAGGCTTACAAGATTAAAGAAGAAAAAAGAAGGTAGAAAGGCTCAGGCCTCGGGACGGGGGACCTCGATCTGCTCGGAGTCGGAAGCCGGGACGGCGGCTTTAGGGTCGGCGCTCCCACCAGGAGCTTCGGCGCTGAGATTCGGGGCCTTATCTCCTCTCTAGCCAAACGAAGCGAATAGTTAGGGGGAATGTAGAAACAAATCCGGATCGTGGTGAGCTCATCCACATTCCTTAGGAGGGAGGGCGCATCGCGAGCATTCCCGATGCGCGCTTTGGGGACCCTTCCCGTCGCCTGACCACGAGCGGCGCGGATAACCCTAACTCTACGAGGGGAATCCGACTCGGATGGGGCAGAGGAGGAAGCAGAAGAAGAATCCCTAGACTCTACCCTAACCATCTCAACAGACTCCTCAGAGGAAGACATCTAACCTGATTCAAAGGAGTCCTTCGAGGAAAGAGCGCGAGAGATCCGACCTAAAGGAAAGAACGCCGAACTATCTTTCGCAGCGATAAGGAAATGATGGCGAAAGTGTGGACCCTGGGGGGATCCCACTTTTATTTATAGTACTCTGGCATCGCATCCGACGGCTCAGATCGTTTCCCGCCAAAACAACGCTTCGCGTTCGCCAGCCGTCGACGCTCCACGTGTCACGCGACCATTGGACACGTCCCTTCGAGCGCAGAAGACAGCGACGACCCGTCACGTCAACCAACCGGCGTCGGACACGTGGCCTGCGCCTCCACGAATGTATGATCGAATCGGCGCCCCCTCTTTAATACGCGATCTCCTATCTGATCTGCTGACGTCATCGAAGGATAAGCCTAACCGTCTCGGAAAATAAGCCTAACCGTCTCGGAAATCTGCGCTGACGAGGTCTTCAACTACGAGTTGAGCCCGAGTGACCAATCAGACCACTCTCGACCCGATCCATAAATAGGTCGGGACGAGAGTGGGGGCTAATGATGATGCTTATAAGTGGGAACTCCCCAGACGATGACACGTGACAGATGACGTACCCCGAGGCGCACGGAAATGGGGCAAGACCACACATTGGAGGCGTCCCTCAGGCTATCGTCCCGCGGCCTGGACCCGACCTCCGAGGATTTCCAGAACATTCCTATGCTCGCCATGTAAATGACCCTTAGCTCGACTCCGAGCCTTTCTACACGCCGAGCTCCTCGGCCCTTCGCCTCCGAGCTATCACAGAACTGAACAAGCTCGGCCTCCCGCTCTCTTTTAGGCCTTTCGCTGAGTTAGGCCTCTTTGGTTCTATCGGGCGACCTAGAACGCGGGTCACAGGCGCCTCCGCCATGGCTCCACGAATCTTGCCAGATGCGAGATATTCGCCGCCCCACGATCCCGCATTCCACGCCGTCGCATCCTCCCATTAACGGACGTATCTCATCATTAATCGGGGATCCCGCCATTCTCGCAGGCGTAACGGCCGGCGAGAATCTCGCGCGTCAGCTAGCCCATGGCAGCCGCTATATAAGCCCCTCTTTCAGATGACTCAGGTAACGCAATTTTACTCCAATAAGCCGCTACTCTGCTCAAATATCTCGGCTAACTTGATTGTCGGAGAGTTCACGGTGGTACAACCATCCCGAGACTTCTTTGCAGGTAGCTCGGCTTCATTCCAAATTAAGCCCACTGAGATCCACATGCTCCATGAGGCAACCCTCAAACCCAATCTCAGCCGTTCATCGACGCTCGCAACGGATCGACGGAGGACAACATCTGAAGGAGATCCTGGCCTCCATCAGTAATGGAGAAAGGTAGAAGCTGCTTTCCCTTTGATGAATAAATCTTCATCTCCTTGCGAAAAATCACCTTATAAGATAACGTTGCACCTTTCTCTAATGAGAGCACACCACCATGTTACTTGGTATCTTGTCCGTTGGTGATTTTGTTTTTTGTTGCACCGGCGCTAGCATTTCATCTAATTTGTGCCTGCCTCAGCTAATATCTTTGAACACCTTGACTACAAGGTCATTACTGGAAAAACTTGGGTTGTATATCCTATTTATGATAGAAAATAATAATGAGAGTCAAGCATTCATACTTATTACTTATTATCCGTCATTTGAACTGATAAGTTATAAGACATCCGACTTCACAGTTTCCCACATATCTTGTTAGAAGGCAAGAACGAAACTTCATTACATGATGCAAAAGCTACTCCAACAACTGAATCTGGCCCAAAAGAAGCACAGATCTGAAATGAAACTAATCAGTTCTAGAATCTGTGAATTGTGGGATTTGATGGTTTCAATATCATTTAGTTGTCAACTTTTGGGGTGTTTCCAGATGTTCTGATTTTTCCATGTCAACCAATATTTCATTACAAGGCATCAAAATGTCATCTTTGGATAGTTCTAAATACCTATTTTTGTTGATTACTTTTTTCGGTACTGTCTTTTGTTTCCCTCAATGCCTTGTATGCCAAGCATAACCAGTATCTTCATTGGAACATTGACTGTTGGGAATCTTCTTTTAGCATTGTTAATTTTGCTGCTTCATTGATCAGGATAGCATGGACATGTGCCAAATCCGTCTTTTGTGAATGTTGACATTACATTAAAGACCATTGAGATTCAGCGGACGAGATGATATTAGCTTTTTATCAGATTAACCTTATTTAAATGTTGCAGATGAGTGCCAATGATAATATATTTTAACATCACATTGCAGGTTCATCAATCGAGATTGCATTGACTTCTCTGATGCTCAAAATATGCAGCCTGTTCAGGTAACAGTATAATCTTACAGAGGCTTTAAGTGTATTGGCCATCTCTTATCTTTAATTTATTTAAAACTTCTGTTTGTGCTCCAGGAATGGGAATTGGCAGAGAATTTGCGAGGAGCATTGGAATATCAGACAAGGTGAAGTATATTCAACATGTTCATTTTCATTTGACAAGGACATCGTGATTAACTCAATAACGTTACATACTGTTTTTTAGTTGCTTATATAATATTCCAAGACTTCTATTATCTTTAGAGCATCGGTCTACCTGTTACAATACAGCAAGGTTTCTTGGTTGTGATACTTATGTCCATTTTCACTGGTGTCATTTGAATTTGGCAGAAAGTAGTAAACATCTACGGCTCATTTACACAAGGATAATCATTATTATTGCTTTTAATAACTTGAGTTAGTGATGACATTTATTAGTCAGTCTAACCATTTATTTTCTCTTGATGCTTATTTTCACTTATCAAATGTCTTTTATGTATATTCAGATACTCGAGATTTCAGAGCGTGGCTAATCTGACTTTGCATTTCCCTGAGAACTTTGGCGGAGAAACAACTCAGATATACTACATTGGCTTAAGAGGTGAAGCCACTCAGGTACCGGAAAGGTTCCAATGCTGAGTGTTTATGGATAAGTTGTAATTCATGTTATTTATTCTAACTCTGATATTTTACAGTTGAAGAGGGATGCAGTGGTGAAGATTGTATATGAGGTCATACCAAATCCATCTGATCACAAGTAAGACTGTTGCATGTTTATCATTATTCACCAAGTTTTTTCTCATCAAAATGGGGTTGGCTACTTGTTGCATGTTATTTAACATATTTAATCTTTTATGAAGTTATTACTTTTCCCTGTAAATAATCGCACTGACCTTTTCGTGCAGACATTGATTACTTATTCGTTTTGGCTCTATGCAGACATGCAGTTTATAATATAATGCATGTTCAGGCATTCAGCATTTGCCAATTATTAGAGAGCATAGTCATAGGCAAAATATTACCATTAACTCTTTAGCTAAGCGGATGTAAAAGTCTCCTAATTTAGTTCCAGCTGTTAAAGGAATTTGTTTCTGTGTCTTCAGTTGCTTGCCGAATCTTGCTGACATAAAATAGTGAAAGTCTGGTCAGGATAAAAAAAAATTAACAGAAAGGAAAATAAAAGGGAGAAAATCAGCCCCAAGCCCCTTGCCGATTAAATAGCAATTAAAAGCCATGGTTTTCTTGAAATTCTTTTAAGGATGAAAAGAAAGAAGATATAAGTGAAAATACAGATCACTTTGTGTTCGTCTGATTGCTTTCATGCTTGGTGCGTGCAAGGGTATGTTTAAGGTGTAGTGATGAACACACGGTTTACTGTGACACAAGCACTAGCAGGAAATAAAACTATTGATCATGATTCCTGACTACACCATGCATGTTACCTAGTTCATTCAGTTGTCATTATACTACAACAGAAATCTCATTTACTACGGAAAATCATACATACGTGGCAGATAACTTTGTAATTTTACTTGATCTGTTTGTTTGCTCTCTTTTATCATTTGTGTGTAGTGTGTTCTATTTGTTTTTGGAGTGGGATTGTATGGTTCTCGGGCATGTCTTTTTTTCCCGCCCTTCATGCACAACCAAGAAGTGATGTTGCAATGGAACAATTGCAATTCGTAAACTTCCAAGTTATTTTCTGAAACCCTGTTATTTTCAATGGATTAATAGAGGCATTTTTTTCATCAAGAAGTATTGTACTGCTATTATTACGAATTTATAAATTTTATAGGGCTTATATGCAAAAGAATAAAATGAAAGTGTGAATTCCCAATTAGTAAAATCCAATTACTTGAACTCATGGAACTCACGGTGGTGCATGTGGAGACAAATTGGAATCCCTAAATCGCAAACGCTCTCTCAGGGTTTCACATTTATGATAAGTTATCATTTTCTTTTTCTTTCTTTCTTTTTTATTTCAACTGTTTTAGATATTTCTTGCACATAATTTTTTCTGCCATGTTTTCCATTGAAGATACCAGTGATGTATAATTGCTCTCCATTTTATGCATAGGACCCCAAATGATGCAGGCGGCAGTCTTTCTCATGTGGAGTAGGAAAAAGGAGTAGGTCAGTTAATCTCAAAAATGCCAATCATCCCACCGTGACATGCAGATGAAACAACTCGTGATTTAATTCAACAAATTTTTTCAATGGCATAAATATAGAACTGCTGAAGTGACGAGCCGTTCGTTCATTTGCAGATTTCGAAGCAGCATGCCGATGGTCCTTGTTCTTGTTATCTGTAGCCAGTGCAAGCTTCTTCCCATGATATTGCTGCTTGACTCATTCGATATTTTGCTTTTACTGCAGAGAGCAATGCTCTTAGAATTTTTCATGCTGAATTATGTATGGTACCATAAGCTGGTACCATAATCTTTTCATTCAGGGGAAATGTCTTTGGCATATCTAGTTATCTAGAGTTTTACTGACGACGCGCTAGAGTTCTGTGTTTACAGGCATCTGGGGTCAGATTTTGTTCCAGTTTGCTGAAAATAGGAAACAAAAGTCTAAATAATCTTGTTACTATATTACTATAAATTGTTGTACGTGTTTCATTAAAGCCCAGTCTACAATTTATGGATGCATCTTGTGGTTCTGTGTATCGATAATTCTGTGTTTATCCTTAATTTGAGTCATGTGGTCAATCATCTAAGGTTTTCATATTATATGAATGATCGATTGACACATCAATTTCGGTATTTCTGGTGGCTAGCTATACAAAAGGTTGTTCGAGGGTCTATAATTCTATATGCATGAGAAGAAACTGATGAGAAAAATGCCTGTAGTAGTCCAAAACAGGGATACAAGATAATTTCTAGCTATCCCCGGAACCCTATTGTCATGAGCTTGTAATGATGGTATTCACTCTAATATCATACGTAGTGACATTCACTCTGAAGTCATTCATAGCATCGTCAATGACGGTATTCACCCTAATATCATTCTAGTCTCATCGGCCAACCCATGCCCTTTCTCTGCATGGGGATTAATGGATGTAATTTGTAAAATGTCACTCAAAACTTCGAGTGAAATTCACATCGGTCATGGTTATCGGTACGTCAAATTATATCAGGCGATGAGATTCTTCAAAGATTTTCCGCCAATTTAGTCTCCCTTGTGAGACCATCACCCGCGATGACCAAACTTTGCTTAGAAAAATTGCAAGTTTTTGTTTTGTTTTGTTAAGAACACAAAATCAAGCATCATTTCACATTGTCATATCAACAAAAATATCTTGCGTGTACTGGTGAAAATGGTTGCTTCACACAAAAATTGGCATGAGAAACTCTCTTAGGGTTTATGGGCTAATCGAATCGTTCAGACTTTGATGGGAGCTATGTCATACTCTCTGGTCTACATAGATGGAGCAGTTTTCCTAAGAAAAAGAAAAAGAAATCTGTGGCATCGTGACCACAGGTTTTTCTTTCTCGGTTGAAAGACGGCTGTCAATGGACTATGGGATTGGTCTCCTCAATCGTTTACTACGAAAGGCCAGAATTCGAAACGGAGAGAGGATGGTAAACTAGATCATACTTAACGAGGGCTTTGCTCATGCGATGCATATATATATATATATATATATATATATATATATATATCAATCAGATACAAAGTCGGATAGAGCATGCATTATCGAGGTATTGAATATTATGTCCCACCCTCTATCCAATAAATCAAAAGGATAGAAAAAGAATTATCAGAAAGAGAAAAGGCACCGTAGAGAGATACGGGTGCGGGTGTGTTTAGCGGCATCGGATCCGGGTATGCATTTCACACGATAATAAAATGGTTCCGCAAGTGGATCCAACCCGAATCATGATCCAACCCTGACCCGAGCCCTCGTGTTGCCCTCGACAACTATAAAATGTCATGTCCATTTCCTCTGGTTTCCGCGGACAGAGCGAGATCGGGGTTGAAACCCTAGCCCTAATTTGCGGCCATGGTAAGCTCATCCATTTCCCCAATTTGTCTTCTCCTTTTGCTGATTGATCTTTGATCTCATCGGTCTATTGATTTGCTCAGCCATGGTATAATTTTTTTTAAAAATTTTCTGTGAATTTCTGTATGCTGTGCTGAGGTTTGATTTATGCTTAGTTGGCTAATTTATATGAACTTGTTATTTTAGTATATAAAATTGATAAATTTTCACTGTCAGTGAGAAATTATTCGGTATGGAGGAAATGGTTGTTGGGAAATGAGAACATTTTAGAACATTTTTAGGTTTTTTAAATTGCTAGATCACTGGTGAAAAGGTGTTGGAACCACATGAAATTTGGTCTATATACATATTAGATGATAAGGATCAATGTGGACGGTGCCGACCATCGAAAAATACGGTTGAGGGTGAACTTATTTCAACCCTCTATGAGGGAAACCCTTCTAGCGCCTTTTGCTTTCATTATTCTCATAACTAACACACACGCATGCACGCTCGTATACTGAAATGGTTTTTCTCGGTTCTCATGCTTATAAATCAGTTTAAGGAAAATGGATGCGGCGTGTTGATTGCTGAATTATATAGCACAGTTCAAATTTGTACTTAAAAGCATTTGTGGGCCTGTGGCCATCCATGTTTAAGGAGGAGGTGCTGAAATGGTTTTTACTATGCAATAGCGATATCTGCTTGTGTTTGGATGGGTTGTTTATATTAAAAATCAAAGAACCTTGTTTATATTAAATATCAAAGAATTTGACAAGTGCCCTTTTCATGGCTTCAAAAAATGCAATGCACAAGTTTCAGACCCTTGGTAATTTGATGATGTTTACGCCACTGGCAAAACCAGTTCTAGTGTTTTGAAACGTGCTTGTATTAATAAATTTGTTTTTTCTTCTCAGAATACTTTCCCCTTAATTCATGCAATAATATTTTCTAGAGACCTCAGCTAAACAATTCTCTTCGTGTTTCCTTTAAAGGGGGAAAACTTTGGATTTGAGTTCACAGAATAAACCTTTGGACCCTAATTTGTTATTTGCAGCCATGGTAAGTACCTTATTTGCAGCCAAACAAGTTTATTGAGGATTGTAAATTGATAGAAATGACCAAGCAATATTTCCCTGCGGTACCAAGCTAGAGTATATTCCTATTCACTGATTAAAAAATTGAGAAAGAACAGGAACAAAAGAAATTTAGTAGAAAAATAGAATGAGATAATTGAAAAAAAATAAGCAGCTTTAAATATTAGTTATTTTTGCCATGCATATCTACACACAGAAAATCCTTATCATGAATTTTGAATTACTACCCTAATTCTTTCTTTATAGTTGATAGAACATAAATCTTGATATAATGAGTAGTTTATTGAAATTAAATTATTACCGCACAAAAAGAAATAGAAATTCTAATGGAGAAGAGTAATATGTTTTCCCCCTCTAGTTTTATCGTTTGTCCTTTTATTGAACATTATATCCTTTTATCTCTACAACATTCGTCCAAAAAAGCATGCATTCTACAAAATCTCCAATTTGGAATATGAATATCACATGCTTATGGATGGGAAATATAATATTGTATTGAAACATAATTCTGACTGAACCTACTTTTAATTTCATAGGGCCAAAACATCCCAATTACTTCAAAACTATATTTTCATGCATCTGATATTGTAGGTGAACGTGCCAAAGACGAAGAAAACATACTGCAAGAACAAGGAATGCAAGAAGCATACCCTGCACAAAGTCACTCAGTACAAGAAGGGAAAGGACAGCCTTTCCGCACAAGGCAAGCGCCGTTATGACCGCAAGCAGTCAGGTTATGGTGGGCAGACCAAGCCTGTTTTCCACAAAAAGGTACATCTCTTCGAGAGATTACAGAGGAGCATATACATGACTTTATAGTTAATACAATCTAAATTGAATGACCCCTCCCCCCGTCACATATGCCTGTATATGCAACGTTTTCTTTTCCTAAATACCCTCCGGTGAAAGCAAGAGTAATTTGGGGAGAAAAGGCAACAGAAATAGAACTATTTAATTTATGATAAATTTAGGAGGGGGAAATGGGGTTTTGAAGTGAAAGCCTTTTAAAGGTTAGGTTGGTATCTTGGGTGGTTCCTTCTATGCAGCCTTTTTTATGTGGTTAAATGTATTAACATCTGATTCTGTAGCCCTTTTTGCATTTTCCTGCTTGTTTTAACACACTTGACTCTGGAAGAGTTAATAACAATATATACCTTGTTCTGATCCTCATCGCTTGTTATTGTAAGCATTGCGGGCTTTTTGTTTTTGCCAATTGTTTCTATTAAGGTGGCATCCATCTTCATAGAAGATGCTTTGTTTTAATTGCTTTCTTATTCACCCGCCATCAGTGAACTTAAACACAACTCGAATGACATCGGTCTCGGTTCTCGAACTTGTACATCCTAACTTGTTCAGTTCTCAATTTTAGCTCTGTAAGTAGATCCTTGCATTATACAAGCCGAATCTAATCAGGCTAGTTTAGTTGCTGTCAGTTTAGCTGATTACTAGTGCTTAGTTAATTAGATTTCTCGACTGTCAATATCAATTGATTGCCTAGATTTGCCATCCTTAAATAGCTAAATTTCCATTGAGCTCTCAATTTCCAGATTTCTTTGCTGCTGAATTTTAGTCATGCCTTTCACTATCAGTTGCGATGTTACTTATATCTGCTTTTATAAAATCTGATACTAATCGAAGCCGTCTTTATGCACTCAACATCATCATTTTGATCTTTTTACTAATAAAAATGGATGGATATGATTAGTTTTAACATATTTGGTTATATAATATATAATGATATCCCATTTGATCCGTCTAAAGCTGCTAGGATTCTGTTTTGTTATTATTTTTATTGTAAATATCTGATTGCGTGATTGATTTTTTTTCCTGGTCATTTGTCAGGCGAAAACTACAAAGAAGATTGTTTTGAAATTGCAATGTCAGAGCTGCAAGCATTTCTCACAGCATGCAATTAAGGTATTTTCATATTTATTTGTGAAGTGATTCTTTTTCTTTATATGTGTGTGTGTGTGTGTGTGTGTGTGTTTTAAAAACTACATCTTTTGGTTCCTTGCAGAGATGCAAACATTTTGAAATTGGAGGAGACAAGAAGGGCAAGGGGACATCTCTGTTTTAAGAAGTTGGCTTTGTTTGCCATAGCTTGGCCTTTGCTTTACTTGGATTTAGTTGGATAGACTCTTTTTATCACTGAAGCGAGATTTGTTGGATGTTTTTGGTGGTCTTGAATTTTTCTTAATTTAGTGAATGCCATGTTTAATTATGTGGTTGTTGCTAGACTGATCCTGGTTTGTTTGACTAGTATTTTGCATGCGTGCAAGCATATTACATTATTTTATGAAGATTTCAGTTCAAGTAGTTGAGATTTTATAAAATATATAGCTGTGATTTTAAGATATGAATAATTAATGCAATGTCTCATGCTGAGCATCAAAATGGGATTCCACTTTGAATATCTTTATGCTTTCATTAAAAGAACCTTTTTATTACCCTAACGGCATGCAATTGGGTTAATGCTTATTCTTATGATTTGAATAGTTTTGTATTAGCCCATTAAAAACCAAGTTTTATTTAAGGGTAAATTGTCAAAAAGCCCTGGCTTGCTTCAAACTTGTGTAGAAACCCTCGGATTTTTGTATACATGTTGCTTGTAATATCTAAACAGTTGTCCGTAATATCTAAGCAGTTGTAGTTGCAATATCTAGGCAGTTGCAAAGCCTTAATAAAATACAGCCAATGATTTTTTTCATAGAGATTTTGAACAGTAGGTTATTTTCAACAATTTTGAAAATTACATGGGTTTCTAGGCAACTCCCGGGCCGGGCGTTTTTTGACAATTTGCCATTTATATAATTATTGTTGTCAATATCAGAGGTTTTTGAGACTTTCGGGCATTTGAAAAATTGCCTCAGGTTTGATTTAAATTTCATGGTTGGCTATTCTCTATCTGATAATAATCTTTTGGCAGGAATTTAAAAGTTAAATAGCATTTACACAAATGCAGCATAGCAATTTATATTTAAGCTAAAAAAAACCTTCTCCATTCTACTTGGCGGCTGTTTGGCTCATGGCAATAGAAAACTGGCATTAAAGGTGTAGAACAAATTTCCATTTTTCTTGTACGCTTGGAATTCTCTTTCCTAAGTTTGTTTGACATGAATTATATTTCTAGAACAAAGAGACATATTCCATTGTTTGGTTACTCATAAGAAAATTGAGAAAATGATTTGGGAACTAGGCATAAGGTATAGAGAAATGTGTGGTATATTTAAGCTTTGCAACCCTAGGAAAAGACAAATAAAGAAAAAAGAGAGAAGGTTAAAAAGAAAAAAAATAATCACAACACACAAAGAACAAAAGAAATAGGATTGGTTACATCTTGGCAAATTCCTTAAAAACCTGGAATTGGAATTCCCAAAGTCGATGGCATGTGCTGATGTCAACTCCGAAAACACCAATTCCGGCCCATTCCACGGGGGAATGGAAATCCCAGCCTTTTGATCTGTCTTCTCGCCCGCCCCGGTTCCCAAAACCAATTCCAATTCTCATCAAACAAACAGGCCCTTCAAAGACAATAAGAACACACCTCTAAGATAACCCAAATCCAGTTAGCATCATAATTCAAAGGAGTCATGAATTCATTAAACCGCCAACAAATAAAAGCGCCGAAGATTCGATCTAACATCATCAATTTGAGTTGCTTGTACAAATACATGAGTACAATTTGCAACACCATAATAATAGGTAAAAATATCAGTCCATCGAACAAATCAAGAATCAGTCTTAGGCTAATGATACTACATAGTTAGAAAGGGTTACATTTCTAATAAAGATACACATAAACTGGTTTCTTCAAAGTGCCCTGCTAGTTCTGCATCTGTGGCATCCGTTCTTTGTTTTTAATTAGCTATATAATTATTCTTCCTTTCCTTGATTCGGTATTAGCAATTTCGGTATGATGTAACTAATGGGGTAGTTTTTATACCCACAAAAAAAGAGAGAAAAGAAACGCACATGCTCCGATGAATATTATCGTGACCGGACTGAAATTTCTGATGTCTCTTGGAAGTCATCTTAATCTTCTGTCTGCAAAAAATGCTCTCTTGAGAAAGAAGTAATTTTAAGAATTTGAAGCGTGCCGGGAGTATCTCCATAAACTCAATGCTACAACTACTGCGCCAGCTATCGCAGCCAAAATCTGCATTACAAGTCAAAACCGGAAAGACGAACCACCTTAAGAAATGACTGCAAAGACATGCATATGCTATAAACTTAAATTTTAGATATGCGAAAGATTCCAAAGGCTGAAAATGCATTTCAAGAAATCAAGAAAAGTTGAGGATCTAAAAGGAATATGTAGTTTAGCATCTGTATCTTAGGCTTATAATATTTGTTGCTTAAAGCTGAATGCGTCTCCCTAAAAACCTTTAGGCTCAGAAGGTTGCTGCCAGACCTTAAAGCATTTTGCAAGTCCAAATAAGCAGCAGTACATCACAGATCAGATGAATCTTGAATAAATAAGTAACCCAGTAGATATAATTTTCTGATAACATTATCACATAAACCTTTTCCCATAAAGCTTTACTAGCTATGATGCAAGGGTCAATGATGATATGGCATATTTTACTACCCACTGTGGACCTGACATTAACTCTCTTCATTATTGCGTGTAAAGTTCCTAATAAAAAAACTATCGACAAAAGAGCAGCTTTCCACAATCCTAATATACTAGTTAATATCTTCCAAATCCTCATATATTGGAAGAAAAACCATGAGGATGGAAAGATGATATTTTCAATTGGAAATTATGTTGAACTGTGGCAAAGATAGAGACAGGAAGAAAACATACCCACTAGACTTAATTTTTGTTCTTTTCTTACTATGTGCAGGGACATTCTAGAGGATTCGATAAAATGTTGGAGTTCCTTTTTAATTAGTTTAATAAAGGACGGTTACATTTCTAACCACATATTTCGTTCAATAACTTATTTCTGCCAAAGGCAGGAAGTACTTGTGCAGTTAAGATCGCAGTTAAGATCTGAAATCGCATCAGCTAAACACATTTGAACCTAGAATTCTATAAAAGTAATAATCTTTAGTATTCTTCTCCATATTTAGAGCCAAATTCTGCATTGTTCAATAACAAAAATTAGTTCATTGGTAGATGTGCTAGATAATCAGATATTTTATTCTCTCCGCCGAATTGAAACTTTTCTAGCCATTGCATTCTTTTTTTCTGCCCTTGCCTGCTTTAGTTCAACTTCTAGAATCTCACTGGTAATTCTTGCAAAGATGCCTCGAACTTGACAATTTTTTTTTAATAAAACGCTGACATATACCAGATGTTGGCTTATTTCTTATACCCTTCTAGTGTAATCAACTTCTAGTATAATCAACCCCATGTTAATGAAGTAACTTTTGTTAACAAATGTTGTGCAACTAATACTCTCCTTGCACAACCACAAAGTCGAATCATCAGCATGTGAGTTTATGATTGACTTGGAAAATGCACATTCATCCTCCACAAAAAAGTGATTCCACAATTCATCCAGGATTGTCTAGAAGGGCCAGCAAGGTGATGAACTAATAGGAGCAGTTATATGCAATGCAGCTTAATATGCAAATGATTCTTGCAAAATGCTCAGGACTAAGAATATTGAAGTTCCGCAAACTTCTTGCAATTTTTCTGTCATGAGAACAGAAACTGAAAACGTGCCCACCAATCCTTTCATCCATTCAATCCAGCTGCTACTCAACTAGTACCCAAGTTCAATATGGCCCATTTGATTTAATAATCATATATTTTTCTAAGAATAAATCTTAGTTGGTCCTTAATATGGACTTTTTGCCTTAAGAGAGCAGTAGCACAAAAATGTATTTCTGTCCTCTGCTTTTATATAATTCAGGTTGCAGAACCAAACTAGAGAATTTGGAGGATGCCAACCGGTTATTTAGGATAATGGCAAGCCCCCTCTTTTCATAGATTACTCCCAAGAATTCGGCAATCAATAACAGATGGTTGACATCACGCTGATAACCGGTCTGACAACTTGGTCAAAAAATTCCTGGAGATTCTCTTTATAGGCCACCCATTGTGAAAAGGGTTAGATAATCATGACCGGGTGGAAGACTAATTGCATGATCTTATAAATTTTTCATTAATTTTAGTTCTTCCTTTACATATATGGTTATTGGCAAAGGGTGTTGATGCTGCATAAGATGATTTTTCATGAAGCTCCTTCAGCAGTCATTCTTGAAGCATAAAGTTATTTCAAAGTGAGTCATTAAGATAAAGTGGAATGCCATAAGTCACCTTTGACATTAGCGCAATGCACGCATTCTTTACTTAACATCAACAAAGCTGAATAGTAATTAGTATGACTTGAGAAAGAAAACGTAAACAATGAAAATCCAAAGCAATTTCCAATCTAAGGCCTTATTTGGAAACTACCTATCCTATGGAAAAAAAAATCCAAGATGCCATTTTTCCGCCGGATTGGCCCAATCTTGCAAAAGGAGCTGTTTGGATGGGTTTTTTGTTCTTTGATCCAGAGGGGAAAACACTCTATTTTGGCCTTATCCACTGTATAGAAAAAATTGAGTCAGCGTCAATTTTTTCCCTAGCTTTTTCACACGTTCATCTCTCTCCCTCTCTCTCCACCTTCCCATTCTTGCTGAAAATAATAGAAACCCTTGCTTCCCCTCATCAGCACCAGCAATGGTGTATTCTTCTTCGAGCTCCCTCTTCGAAAACCCTAATTCCCTAAATCCCCAAATCCATCGCCATTACTCGATCAAGCTCTCTCCTCCTCAAACCTCCACCAATCCTCCTCGGCTCATGATCTTTGCCCCCTCTCTCTCGGACACCTTGAGGTCATGGAGTCATGGGACTTGCAAAGGCTCTCCTTCTTCCTCTTCAGGGTTTCTTGCGCATCAGCTCATATCGAAGCAGGCAATGGCGAGAGCGAAGCCTCTCGATTCGGCTGCTTTGATCGATAGCGGGATCCAATTGCACAAGGTCTCGCTGCGGAAGAAGCAAAGCTTCGTTTTTTCTTGATTTTCTAGTTCTGGACTAGGCTTATGGTATGGTAATTAATTTTTAAGCTTATTCTTTGTGAAATTAAACTGATTATTTGGAATATGAGCGATTTTGATTCACTATATGCAGGAGATATTTGAACCTCACGCCAGATGGAGAAGTTCTAGGCTTGATTAGAGCTAACGTTGCTGTGTACTTCTTGTGGAAATATGCTGATCCTAAATTTATGAGGAAGCACTTTATGGTCATGGCGTTTTCGATTGTGTCTATAGATTACGAATTAAAAGTAGCTCTGTGTATCTCTTCTCTTCTTATGACGATTTGTATTTTTTATATTAGCAGATTTCACTGGGCAATTTCAAGAGTGGCCGTTTGCAGAATCCGGGAGTTACTAGACAAGAGAAAAAGATGAGACTTTTGATAAAGATTTTGCTAGCTTACATTGAAGAGATGAAGAGACTTCGCGATTGGATTTCGAAATAGAATTGAAATCCTCTATTTATTTAACTACCCTTTTTAATCTGAGACTTAATAGAAAGCAAAATAGTTGGTTAAAAAAAACTTGATAATTGAGTTAACCATACATTCAAGATGGAGTTAGCATTTAATGCATATTCCTTATCTCATATTATCCAAACATGTACAAGTCTAAAAAAATTCCCTAGGAATTTCATTTGCATTCCGGGACATTAGAATCCCAAATTAAATCCTCCGAATTTAAATCCTAATTATCCAAACACGCCCTAAAAGTCAATATGAAGGTAAGCTTGCAAGGAATCAGAGACCATGTGACAGTAATTTAATGGAGCTCATATATGTTGGTGCCAAAAACAACATAATACAATAAAAAAAATATTTTAAATATTGCAAAATGATCATCATCTAACCTTTGCATCTCTGCTCATTCCACTGGATTTTTGGAAAAGTAACGACTTCAAGTACTGTATGCGAGATTGCTGGGGCATAAGAATTACCGCCGTATATTGTTTTTTGCATGGAAAAGGCAAGATTCTTTGTACTGCTAATTGCATAGTTGATGGTGTCAGAGATCTCCTAACATTAGTCCGCCCTTCGTCTTGAATCTACAAAGCAGACAAGGAACATGAATATATTTTAAAACATCCATTATCAAGCTAATAAGAGGAAGTTGCCAATGAAAGAACCCAGCGAGGATTAGAACTGTGCAGCCCATGTATGCATTATCTGAACAAATATTATTAGTAAGCTAGAAAGCATCGAGTCAGTAAAAGTCTTCAGCAATATAAATATTACAACTTATAAGGTACAGGAGGGGCAATTAAGTGCTGCTCTAGCCAAAAAAAAAAAATCAACGAAAACAAATTTGTAATCTGCACTTGTTGTAAATTGAATATTTGTCCACTTGGAAACCAGGAAGGTCAAGACACTGGATCATGAATCCTAAAAAGCATAATACAGTGCTCATGCAGGTGACTTGGTTTGCTGAGAGCATCAAGGAACAATGAAGGCTTCATTTCCAGCCATCAAGCATGTTAAGCTTTACACCAGGAGTAAGCCTGAATCGTACATCAGATGGGGTCGAAATTTCAAATGGTAAAAATTTATATTATATTATTTTGACAATTATCCAGTATATAAAGAAAAGTGTAAGTTTCTAGATACACTTGAGTTAAAATTCGATTTAGGAATTGTCAACTTTTTCTGATTGCATTGAGTGGCTAGCCCAAACCTTAGCTTGACCCAAACTGATCCATTCAACTAATACATGTAGGGAGAAAGCTAGTTTTTTTTTTTTGAATTAGGTCTGGAGTTTATCATGAATCTAAATGATTATAGGTCTACTAATTTTCGACGAGACAAAAAATTACAAACATGCGGCAATTCAGAAAAAAAATGTTGGTGTGGTACGGTCCATGCCTGTTTTTTCTTTTTGGATTTGGTCTTAGATTTATAGGGAAATGATATTAGGTCAATAAATTAATATCAGGACAATAAAAGATTCAAGCGATAAGTAGAAGAAAAAAATCATATGTTGAGGGGAGACTTGATTGCGCCAACTTGGATCTTGTGCCCTGAATCAAAGCATGAAACCACTAAACTAACTTGATTTATTTTTTTACTTATTATATATAAAAACTTTCTTAGCCATATACATGAAAATATACAAGTGAAACTCTCGATCCATGTGGGGCCGCGGCCTAGCCTCGGCATACCAAGGATCCAGCGCTACCTTAGACAACTCAGTAAGGATTAGTTTCGGCAGAAGAAATTGGTTATCCCTATTAAAGGCTATTGCAGATTTTATTAACTAATCCTCGTTGTAACCATTATATCAACTATTAACTACCAACTTAGTTTAAAAGACGTGTGTTTGTTAATTTGAGACGTGTCCAAGGATCCATCAGTTTCTTTCTTTTTTTCCATTCTTCCTCATTTAAGAGGTCTTCTTTATTTACCTAATTTATGTCAGTGTCTCAATTGATATACATTGTGGTAACTAATTTGAGTTATTACCCAAGATTTTTCAGATCAGAATGTTAACTTCACCGTATCTAAAAGCATCATTAAGGATCTATAACTTATACATGCAAAAAAGTTGCATTGTATATTGGGAATGTTTTCCGCAATCTGGATGCATCATCAATGATATACAGCTCAATCATGAAAGTCCAAGAGTACTTTTTCCCTAAGACACTTGAACCGTATAACACACGAAGCTACCAAACTAGCCAATCAACAGACCAAAATCCCCAAAGCCGTAAGATACACAGGCACTCTTGGATTTCTTTTACACCAGCTGTTAGAATCAGCAGACATTATCCTCACTATACATCTCTACAATAGCGACAGCAGCTTTCACCTAAACAGCCGATTCTCATGAGTTAGGAGACGAGGCTTGTATGGGATCTGTAACCTTTCTCCCCTCTTGTAGCCTGCACTTGAAAACTGGACTTACAGACGGTCAAACGTTTGGGCCCAGACAGAATGAGAAACATTGTAGGATCCACGCGTGGGGTTTTAAATTGCTGACGTTACTATCTTCCACCAACTGTCCTAAAACCATCAAAATATGCGAACAGAAATCTATGCTAGGAAGACACTTTGAATAAACTGGATTAGATCCAAAAGGCTGAATACAATGGCTTTGCTCAATTTGTTAAATTATCCAAATAGGTCGTGTGTGCGTGCGTGTGTGTATGCTCATGCTACCTCATTCTTTCCTACCACAAGGGAACCAGATGCTGTTATATGTCAAATCAGCCCATGCGTTCCTTTAAACCGTTCACCAAACTACCCAAAAAAAAAATCAAGATAATTTGTTCACAACTGTGAGATCCATTGAGATAAGCTTGTGAAGTAGACAAAGTACTATTTAAATTATCGGAAAACAAGTAGCTACTACATGTGTTTTTGAAACTATGGGGAGTGCTAGAAATCATTCGCTATCATTATGAATTTCACATTTCTTTTACTTAAAAGAACATGTAAACCTACATACCTCAAATGAGGCACAGACATCACCAAAATATGCACGTGACTGATAACTGCGCAATATTCGATCCAACCAGTAGTAGTTTTCCTGAAAAACATTCATGAACTCAGGAATGCAGTGGTGTACGACTACTAAAAAACCATGTCGACTGTACAGCAGACCTGCAATCCATTTTCATGGGCCCGTTGTTCAATTTCAAGGATAGCAGAAACATCTGTCTCTGATGGCCCATGATATTGAAGATATGATATCTCTTCTAAAGCAAAATCAACCTGAAAAAAGACAGCATTTTATAAAGTAACACTAATATATGCACGCTAACTTCAGATGTGGACCAAAGCATATAGAATAAGGATTTGCCATCAACAAAAATATCTCAAACTATTAAATTTAACAGCTTACAAGCTTAGATGCAATATCTGGATCGCATGAAAAATTAACACTTATATCACCCCGGACATCCCCATGTCTAGAAGGTTTATTACCACCCAAGAAGACAGAGACATCCACTGAGTATATCTGAGTTCATTCACAAAATAGAAATAGACGCTGTAAGATAGGGTTGCAAATTCGTGCAACAATATAATGAGCAATTGGAACTTAAATGGAAGAACCTGTCCATGTTTGAATCGAAGAACTTGCATGATTTTAGTTTCCAATAGCTTGCTCAAAAATCCAACAAAGTGAATTTCTTCCATCTTGAATTTCATAACCACATAAACAATACAGTTGGTCAAGTTAAAAAGAAGCAGACCGCCCAAATTCAGTTTGATAAGTCAGTTTCCTAGTTCCTACCATAGATGTATTCTTCAATGTCACAGGAAAAGCGAGCTGGACAGAACACTGAGCTTCAACCATAGGAATGCGGACAACTTCTCTACATAACGCCAAGTTTTAACAACTTCAGATTTCTAGAGAAAAGATTGACGATGAAAATTAAAGAAAATTATTTCACTTTTTTATCTTGAATGTTCACCTGATAATTTTTGAAGGAAATTTGAATGGCAAACCTTTTAAGTCATCACGGTCAAAATGTAAAGCTGGAATGGAGGGTTTTGGTATTCCACCCTACACGGAAAACAAATAGTATTTTACCTTGGATAATAATCAGAGCCAGATAGGCTTCCAAGATGCAAAACTTACCAAATATTGCAAAATTAAAGGAAGTGAGACAGTTGGATCAAAATTCCCAACAATTGCTACGGTAAAAGTGGACGGATCCTTGAAACAATCGTTGAAATATTTGCATGCTCGTAAAGGATCCACCTTTTTCAGGTCACTGATTCTAATTGGCTGTACAAGGAAATGTGGTTGGAACAAGAACTAAACATAACTACGTATCCAGAATTGCAAATTTAACATACCCGGAAAAAATATGAGTTTCCATAGTTCAACTCCCGAACACGAATTGCGAATGCCGTGTACGGGTCCCTTTCTTGAGCACGAATTGCTTCTTCCGTCATTTGCATAACAATTTTTACTTCTTCATCCCTTGGTTCCACATTTTTTGTAAATAGTTGGTAAACAAGCTGCAGGAATTGCATGTTACACATAGATCAATATGCAGGTAAGACTGAATACATATAAAATGAAAGACTGTTGCTTGTAGTTGCTTCATGTAACATAGGCAAGGGAGTATGCGAAGATATAGCTACAGATTAAGCATCAGGAGACAACCTGTTTTGGAAGAAATTATCATTTGTAAAAGTTGCAGTAATCAACAATCCACCAGATATAGGTAAAATTCACAATATCATCATTATATGTCAGGTTGTTGCATTTGTCTCCTTTATTTAGGGGGGGTGGGGGTGCTGAATGTCAGCTTGTTACATCTTTGCTCCAATAATATTATTACACAACTATCTCATGTTTCTATATTATCCAATGTAACGCCCGTGTTTTCTAACACCTAATAAAATATATTTTATTTAAATTTCTAGTATCAAATAATTATTTACATGTTTCGTTGATAGAAAAATATTTTTAAAGTAATGTTAATAATTTTCAAAGCATTGAAATATGATTAAAGGAATTTTCTAAAATCTATTTATTGTTTTTCTAGGCTTAAAATGTTTTAATAAAATTATACAATGCCTTAAAATAATCTACATATTTTTATTATCAATTAAAATAATTAATTCGTAATCAAAAATATTTTCAAGGATAAACTAGATTTTAAATAATTATTATAACCAGCTAACACCATAGATATGGATATATTATTTAGTTTTAGCCCAAAATTATTTTTATACCAAAGATAACAATAAAATATATTTTCTGAAATTTTTCCATAATTTTCTCGCATTTTTAACAACTTTTAAAAACCAAATTCAATTCTTAAATAATAAACAGTTTATTATTTTTATTTAAAAAATATATATTTTGATCCCTTTAACCTAGACCGTTGGATGCAAAGATCCAACTGCCCAGACTCTTGCGGCGGCGCCCACGTGGTGGGGACCACGCGAAAACGCGTGGTCCCCACACACAGACACACGCGTGGCTTCTGGCCGCGCAACCCAGGGCCGTTGGATCAAGATCCAAGGCCACGAAGCACTGGCGGCGGCTAATCACGGGGAATGATTGGGGCAATCATTGACATCGGATTTTCTGGGGATTTTGTTAACAGTTTTGGATTTTATAGTTGGAAAAAAACCCCTATAAATAGAGACTTTCAATCAGTGATTTCTCACACCTCAAAACTCTAAAAATTCTGAAAAAAATACCCACGTCTTCGTATCGCCGACGCCGTGGTTCCACCCAAATATCGAGGAAAAAACCAAGCGCGGAGCTATTGAGGATTTAGTACGAGCCTACGCTTTCAACCCATCGACATCCGACTCAAACAAAAGGTAGGATCCGCCTCTCTCTACTCATCTGTCGCCCTTCCTTCTTTCAATAATCTTAGTTTCAACTTTCAATCATCAACCTCATATTAAAATGAATATTTCCGCATGCCTATTTTGGTACCTCTTAATGATGATAATATTAACTCATGTTTAAGATGGCTTCTTTAATGACCCTTATATACCAAAAATATTGCACCATCATACAACATGGAATGTGACATGCTTAATGTTATAACCCACGGGGTATCAATTCACTCCTTACATACCCACACTTACCCATGCTATCTTTGTAATCTCGAAATAGGTTACTTCCACAAAATACCCTCGTTTTATTAAAATGTTGTATGAGTTTAAAATATCCATATGAGATAAGATATTTGGAATAAATGTTTTAGATACGATATATACACACACACAGACACATTTATCCACCTACTACTTTAGTTTTATTAAATCCCTTTACCTTTTGAAAGGGGGTGATACTAAATCTAAATAACGGTATATGGTTTTTCCAAGCCCCTTTCACTTGAAATGATATTTTTATATTAATTCTTCTTAGAACGTTAACTAAACTTTAATGAGTTACCCTAATAGGGGAATGTTTTACCTGAATCACCCCGTGGTTACTAGACAATTGTCTTTGAAAAGGACACAAATCCTGTCGCTCATGTGCAGCGGTTGTTAACGAGGAGTCGTTCTTGTAGAATAGCATCTCTAATAGATTACCCTAATAATAGGGTAATGTTTTACGTAAGTACCTCGTGGTTGATAGGCAATCGTTCCTGAAAAGTACACAAATTCTGCCGTCCATGTAGCGGTTGCCAACACGAACGTATTTTCTAAAACGTTACCTCAAACTTAAAACACTATAATTTCATAAAATTATTATTTATAATAAAATACCTCAATCCATCCTAAAAAGAGATAATTTCATTTAAATACCTTGACCTTTACTAAAAGGCTATTTTCAACAAAGACCATAACCCTTATAAATGATATTTTCCAAAAGAATATCTAAAACTTTATTAAAAGATAATTTTCAAATAAATACCATAACCTTTTATTAAAAGGATATTTTCTCAGTAAAATATTATGGGTTTCCAAAACGAGAAATATTCCAAACATCATGGTTTTCTTATAAACAATAAATGTAATTAAACACTATTATTCTTTATTAACTAAGTGTTCTATAAGATGATACGAAGTACCTTACAAACTTAAGAAGATAACAAGATAAAATGAGTGGTTGTGGAAGACCATATTAAATGAGAACAACTTCTTGATTACAAGTTTATGACGCACATGACACATGATACGGTTAGAATTAGAATGCGCGGACCTAGGTATGTAATACTTATATATGAGGATCCCTGCAGGCAGGGTGAACAGTCCAATGTGTGGACGACTACAACCCGATATTCGGGCGAATACTAACCCTACTTTGGGGGTGAATGGTCCAATGTGTGGACAACTGCTAACCCGATATTCGGGCGAATACTAACCCTATTTGAGGGCGAATGATCCAATATGTGGATGCCATACAATGTGGAAATTCCATGCCTAGAGGTATACGCACCAACTCTAATTCGTCAAAAGCTTTATACTGAACCACGGGGATGGGTAGTTTGATTAGGCAAGGAGATTCGGAACTCGAATTCCCCTACTACTTGATTATGATCCCGGGAAGTGAAACGGTACATTTCACTTCTCCAGTTGTTGTTCCGTGGCCACAATGGAATAACCGCGAGTATCCGGACCCTTATTTGACAAACTAAAACGTCTACAATACCTATTGATACTCAACACTAAACTCATATCATGTGCTATACCCACCTGTTACCTTATCTACCTTTCTTTATGAGACACGAATTATTCAGTATCTTAGATGTGGATATATTACCAGTTTAGACTTGTTGTTTATTATGAAACTGAAGGATGGTAATACCTGTGCACTTGAGTGATATTCACGCTAGACAAAACTCCATCGTAGTCATGGAACACCTTTCGGGGATATTCACGCTACTGCATTGATTGCCACCCTAGGCACGAGCGCCAGCTCATACTGCTTCCAGCTAGTTATGGGATATCTCAAGGATACGAGTACATCCACCAGTCAATTCCATCAATACACACCTTATTTAACCTGATCTAACTCTTAGACTGAATATCCGTTTGACTTGACTTGAACTTTTACCAAACACATACCTCACACAACCTACTCAAATTCACATATACCTCTGTCAACATATCTAATTTGTATACAACCTTATACCTTTATACCCATGTACATCATATTCATTATATTTATATACAGCTGTTCGTTTCTACACCTTTACTTAATTATGAGGCAATCCTACCCGAGTATAACTCGCTAACGGACTTTCCTTTTCTTCCTCTATCTTTGGAATGTCTGTCAGATGAAAATGAGTATTATGGCGAGGATCAAGGTGTGGAGCCAACTAACGAAAATTATGCAGACTTGACGACGGAAGATTAGCTAGATTTAATTTTTGTTATTGCCCACATGTTTAGGGCTTTTGTTTATCCTTTGATGTAATTAAACTACTTAGTTTATTTTACCCTTTCCTTTGGGATGTAATAAAGTTTGGTTAATGAAAAAAATGCCTTTCGTTTTTATTATTTTGATTTTGGTACACATCCTGCATATTAGATATTCATACGCTTAACGTAACTGTATTGAATAGACCACCTTCAATACAGTTAGGTTGCGGACTTTGCCACGTGATCCTTCACTTTATTTTGGAAAGCGGGGCGTGACAGGTTTTAGTGGTGGCCCATGCAGGTCTTCTTGTATACTAAAATGAAACCGTTAACTGACTTATTATATTTGTGAATCTCATCCATTTATACCGATTTCATAATTTTCCTATGTCTCTTGTCCCTTCCTCGACATTCTGTATCCTGACCATGGCCTTCCTTTCAGGTCATGGCAAATCTTTCCGATGAAGATAACATGTCCGATAATACTTTTGAAGCTACATCTGGAGATTCAGACGACGAAGTCGTAGACTCTCAGACGGTTATTTTTTACAGCGACTCGAAAGACGAAGTCGATGCTGCAACTCCGGAGCCTATGATGGCCAATGACTCCGAAGACGAAGAAGAAGATCCCATGGAAGAGAAGTATATAGAGGGGCCAGAAAAAGAGGCTCCTGCGGCGGACGAGAATCCTATAGAATATGATCCTGATGGGGAGGCTCCTGCAGAAGAAGACCCTATAGAGGTGGAATCCGAGAACGAGGCTCTTGCTAAGGATGAGTCAAAGGACGAAGCTTCGAGTGAAGATGTAACACCTTGGAATGCGTTTTGTAGCTAATTATATTTTAATGTGTGGTTTTTAATAAAAAGTTTACCAAATTAAGTTTTAAATATTTTATCCTATTTATTGTGTATTTTATTATATTTTTGTTAGGCACACACACACTTGTGCATGTAAACTAGGATGTAATTGTAGTTCAACCATTGCTTAATCAGTGTTAAGGTTGTATTAGGTGTTTTGGGTTTAATAGTGTTATGGTTGGTTTTAATTAAAATGATTTTGGAAAAATGAATTTAAATGGGATTTTAGTATAGTTGATTGGTTGACCTTGGGAGAGAGAGAGAGAGTGAGAGAGCATGGGCATTATGGCTTTGCCCATGCCTCATTTAATGAGGGAAGAGAAAGAGAATGGGAGGGGGTTTGGTTTTTCTCTCATTTCTCACTCATTTCCTCTCTTTTCTTTCACTCTCTCAAACACACACACACACATTTGCTGCAGCAGCAGCAGCTGCCCCAGCAGCATCCTCACCATCATCAGCTTCATCATCATCATCTTATCAACAACAACAACCAAGACAACAACAACCAAGACAACAGCAGCAGCAGCAGCTTGCATCACCCTCACCATCAGCAGCAGCTTCAACATCATCAGCATCATTATCATCTTCATTCACAACAACACTACAACAACAACAACAATAACAACAGCAACATCATCAGCAACATAAACTACAACAACAGCAGCAACTTCATCACACACACACCCACAGCAGGAGGCAACAGCAGCAGCAGCCATCAGCATCATCATCATCATCACCAGCAGCAGCAGCTGCAGACACCACCATCATCATCAGAAGCAGCAGCAGGCATCAGGAGCAGCAACAAGCAGCAGTAGCAGGAGCACCAGCAATTGTAGCAGCTTCTTTCACTTCCTCACCTGCCTTTTAGGGCTCTGTAGGGTATAATTCTGAAACCCTTTTCCCTAGTTGCTTAGCAATGTGTGGTTTTGTGTCGATTAGTGTTAATTAGCTAGTTTAGTGCTAGTTTTGGTGATTAGTGAGATATTGTGGTAAATTGATGATTGTGTTGGCTAACCTAGTATATTTAAGTGCTAAGTAGGCCACTTCAACTGAGAATCCCCCGATTTCACTAAAATACCATAGGGTTTCTTATTGTGCAAAATTGGTGTTTTTAAGTGATATACTGGACATTTGTGATCTGCTATAGACCCGGACCTTGCAGAACAAAATTGAGAATACTGGGACATGATACCTAGGTCTAGACACCACCACCAGAAGACGACCCCCTAACTCCTAACTCTGGCCGCCAATTTCCTTGTTTTGGCCGCAAATTGCGGCCCAGTGGGGAGCTTGGGTGTTGGGGTTTTGGTGTAGGGCTCCCTGCTGTGTTCTCTAGGTCCTTGACATGTCTAGTTTTGTAATATCTTGCCTGTAGGAAAATCTGGGACTATATGTCGCTTTTGTGTTTCGTTGTGTTTGCGCGATACGCGCGATACGTGAGTGGGTTCTGTGATCCAGCGCATCGCGGCGTGTCGCGATGGTTTTAGACGCGTACACACACGATTCAGCGTATCGTGCACACGCGCGCTTAGTTCGCGACGCGAGTTTCTCGTTTTGGTTCGATATCGCGTTTCGCGAGATATTTGGCTTATATGTGATTTCCATGTCTTATTTGCAGGTTTGCAGACAGGGACTATAGACGCCACTACTGAGGGAGCAGACGGTAGGATTCACCCAGCGTGGAGTGTAGGTGAGTAGATATAACATCTACAGGGGAATCGCCCGCATGGCGTTATGCGTCTGGGCTAGGATTCAATTACCTGTCGCACATTCTACGTCATTGTAGAATTGCGTCTTACTGCATTTCCTAGATATAGTTATACTGTGACTAGCAGCCGTAGGACACTGCACACATTATTGACGGTTCATGTTGCACGAGCACGGATTGCATGCTACACACACACCGTCAATAATTGCCATGTCACACACTACCCCTTATAGCTATCATTGCTTGCCATACTTGACATCTAGCTTATCGGTATACCTATAGTGTATCATACCTTTAGTGATAGGTATATTTTCACTTTGCGATACAGCTACAGGTATACCTCCTACCTATTTTACCTATACCGGGAGGGATTTCCTACATATGTTACTTATACTCAGGGGGGTATACGACATCAGTTTCTATAGGTAGATACCTATACTTCGCTACACCTGTATGTTAGATACATACTCAGTTGTTGTCGCATATTCACATTTACTGATGTTACTTAGCTGTACCTTATCATGATTTCGTATACATCTGGTTCAGCTATATACTTGTGTTTACCTGCTCGCATTCAGATATATCGCATACATTATTCCTGGATTGCGCATTGTTTATCTGGATTTTTCATGATGTTTTCGGGATTTGGGAACCGCGGGAGTTCATGAAATTATGCATACATGTAACAACCCGGTTCCCTTGATATGATATTTCGAGCGTCCCCCATGAGTTTTATCGGTGCTGATTTTATGCTCCATACGATGTGTGGTTGCCGTATGAGAGTACATGGTGGGGCCCGGTATGGTTCCCCTCGGCAAGAAGATCGATGGGTTTGCCGATTGAGCCTGGAGGTGGGCGAGTACCTACCGGTGATTGTTTGGACCTGGCAGTTGTCTGGAGGCTACTGGCCAGAGTAGAGAGATGGATGCGGGATGACCTGTACTGTCGAGGCCGAGGGCCGACACTGCAGACGGACCCCGTGGGCTGATACGGACTGACGGAGCCCCATATACGAGGATTTCTGTGTCGATGCTTGGCACACGGTTTCATGATATTTCTTTAACCCCCTTTTTGTATATATAACAGGGGATTTAGCCGTTGTTATATATACCCTTACACCAATATTAGTGGTATGGGACGCTAATATATGTGTATTGCCCCCATCATATTTATTTCTGTACATATATATACATACCTTTAGGATGTTAGAAACATACTTGAGATTGGACTTGGGATACTAGGTGATTCATTGAGATTGGATATTGGACATACCTATGTGATTGGTGATTTGTACATTCGGGATATAGAAGATTACTCGATATTGTACATTGAGGAGATGTGAGACTTATATGATGTGAGTGCCCAATGTGGGGGCTGATCTGAGGATTTGGGATTGGAGTATCTTGATGGATTGTGATCCTGCCACGACGTCAGGTTTCCGTGGAAAATGACATATTCCACCCTATACCTCACCCTTACCTACCTTATGCACAGATTCATATATTGGTAGTACTTGTAGTGTACCCTTATGATAGTTGCATATTTGCCTTCTCATATCTCTATTGCATAGTTATTGCATACTATTATCATGTCATCATTGCTTCACATAGTAAATGTACCTGCTAGTGTACTCTTCTTATTCAGCATTGCATGACATATTACTACTGTAATCGTATATCTTAGATTCATGCTGTACGTGCATTCCTGCGATTACCTGCATATGTTTTATACTATTCACGAGTTGGCAACTCACCCCCGTTGTGCCACAGGTGTTTCAGGTTTTTCCCCAGAGTAGTCGAGGCAGGCTATTTCTCTATTCAGCTATCCAGCTACCCTCTTTTGCTACAGATACCGCATCAGCTCACAGTACCATTTTGCATAGGTGGGTTAGACGGTTATCTGTATTATATATTGTACCTTCGTTGTATTGTACTCTCCATCTACTGTTGTATTATTGACATAGAGACTTGGTGAGGACGTTAGTGTGTATTATTGTGGATTTATGTCTTTTATTTATATACAGCTTCTCTCTACTGTCTTTATTTCTTCGCTACGGCGTCGTATATTTGTATTCATCTTGGCTGGTTTTTATCAAAAGGGGGTGTTGCTAAAATTTTAAAGAAGGAAAATAAGACTTTTTTTTAAGAATTTGGGTTGTGATTTCAATGGTTTCAAAACTTATATTATCTTTTCCGTATTTCTCATGGTTTAGATTTCTGGGTTTGGCTTTCTTTTACTACGTTGCGTCTTTAGGCGTTGCGTAGTATTAGGGCCGTCACGGGCCAATTCCGGGTCGTGACAGAAGAGGAACTCGAGGCCGAAGAAACTCAGGCAGTTGCCCCGCAAGGCATGGTGGGAATGACCGTACCTTTCTTAGTGCGAAGGCATATCGCAACTTGTTGAACTCCTATAATCGAGATTAATAAGACTTTTTCCTTTTCTTTGGCCGAATAAAACTGTAACACCCTAGTTCATTTATACCAGTTCTAGTTCATGTATTTCTTTATTTATGGTATTTTCCTGATTTACTGTGTTTTGGGTGCGAATAGTATATTTGACATCTGTATTTACATTCGACCCGACCCACTTGCTTGAAACCTGTCTTGATTCGTGTTTATGATTTATTCTGACTTGATACGTGGATTCGTGCACTTTCATTTGCATACTAGCATTTTACTTGGCATCTGCATTTTAATATAACATTTAAGTCATATGAAATAGTTTAAAAATATATTGCATGGCCTGCATGATACCCCTGACCTTGTGGTAGCATCCGCGCATCTTGTTCTCGTCCCGTTCAGTGAAACAGACTTGTTTGGACGGCTACGCGCACATACGTGAATCCGTTCTTGGGGGTATGCATTTTTGTTACCCGGATATCCAACTTTAATTTTGGTCGACATGTATATTTTTCGTATTTTTAAAACTGAATTTTTTAGACCCAACCTGGGCGTGTTTTGGACTATGTTTGTATTTACCAGAATATCAAATTTTATTTATATAATATTAATTTTATAAACTGATACAAATTAAAATTTAGTTAACTAATAAAAGATTTTTTAAATTTAAATCTAAACTAATTTCCTAACAAACTAACAACCCCTTTCTCTCTCTCTCGTAACTGTCTCTCACGTCTGCATATATATATATTTATATTTTTTTTCTTTATTTTTTTTCTTTCCTTATTTAGTACGCAGCTCTTCTTCTTACTTCTTCTTTCTTCTTTCTTTTTCTTGATCTTGTTTCTTGATTCCGGTGATCACCGCCGGAGCCGTGCTCGTCGCTGACGATCCGAGTGATCCAGTAAACGTACCTTGCCTGTGTGATCACCCTCTTGCCTTGTTTGGACCCGTCCTGCGTGCCGCGTGTGCGTTGTGACGATTTACCGACGTCGGACGTGCCGTACGTATCCGTTTCGTGATCCGTCGAGGCAAGTTAATCTTGCTACATGCTATACTACAATATATTGCACACATGTGAATAATAACATTACTTATTATTTAAGTATGCATCCCACATTACCATCTTACTATTTTACTGTCTTCGGACATCCGTGTGCATCCATATCACTATTTACATATCTAGTCGCATGCTAATTTATCTTGCTACATGCTAGGTATATTATTATGCATCCATATGAGTAAAATATTACCCGTTTATCACATTATACATCCATATTAAAGTTTTACCGTTTTCGGATACCCGTTTGCATCCATATTATTTAAAATATATATAACTGCATATATAGATCATATTAATTCATGTTATTATTGTAGTAACACCCCATGCTTAATAATGTGCATCCCACTTAGTCTTGGAACTGTAAATATAACCCTAATCGATAATTGTGCATCCATACCATTAATTATATATCTATTTGCATTCCAAGTAACGTTATTTCATATTACTGCTACATTAACACCCCATGCTAGATAATGTGCATTCTACATAGTCATGAAACTATAGTTGTAACCCCTGATAGTTATTTATGCATCGATGTTTATTTGTGTATCCATACAATTAATTCTGCATAACTAGTTGCACCCCATATTACATTAACTCATATTATTAATACATTAGTACCCCATGCTTGATATTGTGCATCCTACTTAGTCATGATGTAACCCCTGATCGATATTTGTGCATCCATGCTTTTATTGTACATCCGTACTTTCATCCTGATTCAATACTTGCTACAGTTTGATTATGAGCACCCGCTTGATACATGTGCACTACTTGACATGACCTGATACATCGCTACTTGACATGACTTGATACATGTACACTACCTAATATGACCTGAAATATCATTACTTGACATGTTACCTGATCCTGTTTCTAATGCCGACAATCCTAACATGTTGTCCCGATAGACATATCCTGTTGTCTGTATAGACAAACATGTACCTGCTTGATCCTGTATTGGCATTAGCTCCAGATTTATCAATACCTGATTTGAACACATAACTCGGGGGTAAGGGGAAATCAATGATGAAACCTGACTTGTAACTGGACAGTTCGATGCTTATACTGATCAGTCTTACGGGCTAGACCAGCCCCGGGATGCTGTTGCTGACATCATCCGTCTGTACATGTTACCTGTTTACTACCTAGTGGCACGTCTCGGATCCAGCCCGAGAGTCTTGACCGTGGTCCCGGGCATGCACGGGATACTATTGAGTTATATCGACGATTCATTAAATTGATTTCAAAGACTTGAGAGTAATTAACCCAGTTGCTTAGTTCAGATTACTCACTGCACATCACATATGCTTTTACCCTTCACTGTTCCTTATTCGTGTTACCGTTCTACTTTTATTACTGTTCATACTCGTGCATGCATGTCTTGCTATCCCCTGATTATATTATTGTTGATATTATGACGCACTGACGTCTGGGTTTTGCATGGCCCAGATCCTCTATCTTTGTCGCAGGCTGATCAGGAGTATTTCCGCCGTCAGGCCGAGCAGTGAGGATCCTGTTAGTATCCAATTAGTATCCAGTTTAGTTATGTTTACTTTCCAGATGTTATTGTTTATTGGATCTATTGCTTCCGCATATTATTTCTTGACTCGTTATTTTTGGCTCATGGACATATACTAGATAGTTTCTTTTATTTTCCTGTTCTTGATATCTATAGACAGCCATAATGTGACTGTGGAGGGATGTTTCTTAACCACAGGTAGCATGGTTGGCTCTGTCACGTACCGATCTTAGCGCACTCTGGGAAGCGGGGCGTGACAAAAACGATGTAGAACAGTAGGGGCATGTCCTTACTTTTCGGTTGTACTCTTCTTATTGAAGTTGGATAATAAAATCTTAGTTTCAAACAAAAATCTCTCTTGTGTATCTCGCTCTTCTTCTTAATTTTTCTCTTGCATTAATTGTTGTTCTTCCATGCAAGTTATTAAGTTGTCTCACCCCTCAACATGTTTGTAACCTAACCTATTCTGATTCAGATCATCAATGGTCGTACGACACCATAACCGCAACCGAAAGGGAAATGGAGTCAATGAAGTCACTGCTCAGCAAGCAGCTATACTACAAATGATGCAAGGGCTACTGGAGCAACAGCAGCAGCAGACAACCGCCCTTCATCAGGAGCTACGAGAAAGTAGGCAGCAGCAAGCAGAGAATTTAAGTAAGGCACTAGCCCCGGTTCCTCAAGGTTCGGCGGGAGTAAAGCAGTTCAGATCACTCCACCCTAAGACCTTTTCAGGGAAGGAAACTCCTTTAGAATCTGAAGAATGGCTCAAAGGAACAGTCAATGATCTCAGTGCCGCTCAAATTCCGAAGGACGTGTGGGTGAACATTGCCAAACTACAACTTATGGATAATGCCAGAATATGGTGGAAGGCAGAGGAAAGTAGATTGAAGGAACCCATCGACTGGGAAACGTTCAAACAACGTTTTGATACCCAGTACTTTCCAGCCGTGGCACACCTAGAGATGGAAAGAGAGTTTATACAACTCCAACAAGGGAGCATGTGGGATAAATCGATGGATGAGTATGCTTCGGAGTTCGTGAGATTAAGTCGATTCACACATCATCTGGTGGCAACCCCACAACTTTATGCTACGAGATTCCGACAAGGGTTGGACCTGAAGACGCAGTCCACCATGTCTTCTGCTACTCTTTTGACTTATGATTAAATCTTAGAGGCGTCGCGAAACTTTGAAGACCTTCAGCGACGCATGAGGAAGGATGACCGTTTGTCTGGTATTAAGCGACCAGCCAATCAAATTCTTAGAGGATCGTCTTCCAGATTCAACGGGAGACAACAACCCAAGAGACCAGCAGGACCATCTATCTTCAGAAAACCGACCGTGATATGCAACCATTGCGGTAGATCCGGACACTACATGAGAGACTGTCGCATTTTGAACAAACTTTGCAGTCTGTGGGTCTCCGGATCATGCTATTGGGGACTGTCCTCATAGAGGGAGACAATCAGGCCCCGTCAACAAGCCAGCTAATTATGGGGCACCAACACAGGGAACCTGGCCACTTTCCGCCACTCAACCAACCGATCAAGGGACATCACCAAAGGGACCACCCTTACCATCATAGGAGCGTGTTTTTCAGCAAGCGCAGCGGAATGACCCAAATGCCAGACCTTCACCATGACAGCCGAGAAGGCTGATGCCACGTGGCAAGACAACAGAGGTACTCTTTCCTCTCTTTTTTTCAACCTTTCTTTCGATACCATGCTTATTTATCTGTCGATGCAAATCTTAGTTAAACTCACCATAATTCCTCTAGTTTTCGTAATTTCGACTAGTTGTTTTTATATCTCTCAAGTTTTCCATCAATTCACAACCTTTCTTAAACTCCAAACTTTTCTATCCGGAAGCAACTACTGATTTTACATTTTCCGATTCGTTATACCTAAACCCTTCAAAGACTTTCCATGCATCAAGTGATACACCAACTCTCGGGAGCGACACATGCAGTAAAGAGGGTTGCTGACAGCGTTGCGGATTTCCGTGCCTAGTGGTGGCTACTCCTTTGGAAATTTCAAAATCCGAAATTATTCTAAAGAGGGTAGATCATAATTATCACAACCATTCTTGCCATTCTTAGCAAATCCAGAAGTTTTAAACATCCACTACGATATTTCGGAGAAGGGACTTGGTGCTGCGATGTATCAGCGCGGCGATATAGTAGCATATGCGTCAAGACAACTAACGACTTATGGACGCAACTATCCTGTCCAGATCTAGAACTGGCGATTGTGATATTCATCTTGAAGATATAAAAACACTAGTCTAAGAAGAACGTGGGAACATGGATGGTTGAAACACATGAAGCAGATGAGAGGGGTCAAGTTTTATATGGGAGAAGTGCTGATCGGTTGGGACGATCCTGAAGATGGAGAAATTGTAAGATTGAGATAATTGTAGGAAAAAAAAAGTGGAGATGATACAATGCAGCGAGCGCGGAAAGCTTAGCCCACGACTCATCGGTCGTTTAACATCTTGAAAGGAGACGGTGGGTTTGTGTATAGCCTAGTTCTGCTATTTTCTTTGGAGGGCGGGCATAATGCTTTTATATTTCACAGTTGAGAGGGTATGCTGGCAACCCTAGTCATATTTTTTATTGTTCCGAGATCATGAAAAGGTTGGCGTAATCTACGAGCAGCAACCGGCCGGGATACTAGAAAGATGAAACCTTGAAAGACAAGACAATCCAGCTGGCTAGAGCTATGTGGAGAAAGAACTAGTAGGCAGACATACACGGAAGTGAGGAAACGGGACGAGAGAGCGAACCCAAAATATTTAACCGCCATAATCCCTTCTTAGTGATTTTTTCTTGACCTACCTTCTGAAATTTCGAGGACGAAATTATTTTAAGGAGGGTAGATTGTAACGACCGTGTTTTCTAATACCTAATAAAATATATTTTATTTAAATTTCTAGTATCAAATATTATTTACATGTTTCGTTGATAGAAAAATATTTTTAAAGTGATGTTAATAATTTTCAAAGCATTGAAATATGATTAAAGGAATTTTCTAAAATCTATTTATTGTTTTTCTAGGCTTAAAATGTTTTAATAAAATTATATAATGCCTAAAAATAATCTACATATTTTTATTATCAATTAAAATAATTAATTCGTAATCAAAAATATTTTCAAGGATAAACTAGATTTTAAATAATTATTATAACTAGCTAACACCATAGATATGGATATATTATTTAGTTTTAGCCCAAAATTATTTGTATACCAAAGATAACAATAAAATATATTTTCTGAATTTTTTTTATAATTTTCTAGTATTTTTAACAACTTTTAAAAACCAAATTCAATTTTTAAATAATAAACAGTTTATTATTTTTATTTAAAAATATATATTTTAATCCCTTTAACCTGGACCGTTGGATGCAAAGATCCAACGGAAGATCCAACGGCCCAGACTCTTGCGGCGGCGCCCACATGGTGGGGACCATGCGTTTTCGCGTGGTCCCCACACGCAGACACACACATGGATCAAGATCCAATGGCCATGAAGCACTGGCGGCGGCGGCTAATCACGGGGAATGATTGGGGCAATCATTGACAGCGTATTTTCTGGGGATTTTGTTAACAGTTTTGGATTTTATGGTTGGAAAAAAAGCCCTATAAATAGAGACCTTCAATCAGTGATTTCTCACACTTCAGCACTCCAAAAATTCTGAAAAAAATACCCACGCCTTCGTATCGACGACGCCGACGCTATAGTTCTAACCAAGTATCAAGGAAAAATCCGAGCGCGGAGCTATTGAGGATTTAGTACGAGCCTACGCTTTCAACCCATCGGCATCCGACTCAAACAAAAGGTAGGATCCGTCTCACTCCACTCATATGTCGCCTTTCCTTCTTTCAATAATCTTAGTTTCAACTTCAAATCATCTTCATATTAAAATGACGTTAAAAAATATTTCTGCATACCTATTTTGGTACCTCTTAATGCTGATAATATTAACCCATGTTTAAAATGGCTTCTTTAATGACCCCTATATGCCAAAAATATTGCACCATCATACAACATGGAATGTGACATGCTTAATGTTATAACCCACGGGGTATCAATTCACCCCTTACATACCTACACTTATCCATGCTACCTTTGTGATCTCGAAATAGGTTACTTCAACAAAATACCCTTATTTTATTAAAATGTTGTATGAGTTTAAAATATCCATATGAGATAAGATATTTGGAATAAATGTTTTAGATACGATATATATATATATATATATATATATATATATATCCACCTACTACTTTAGTTTTGTTAAATCCCTTTACCTTTTGAAAGAGGGTGATACTAAGTCTAAATAACGGCATATGGTTTTCCAACTTAGCCACTTTCACTTGAAATGATATTTTTATATTAATTCTTTTTAGAATGTTAACTAAAGTTTAATGAGTTACCCTAATAGGGGAATGTTTTATCTAAATCACCCAATGGTTACTAGACAATCGTCTTTGAAAAGGATACAAATCCTGCCGCCCATGTGCAGCGGTTGTTAACGCGGAGTCGTTCTTGTAGAATAGCACTTCTGATAGATTACCTTAATAATAAGGTAATGTTTTACGTAAGTACCTCGTGGTTGATAGGCAATCGTCCCTGAAAAGGATACAAATCCTGCCGTTCATGTGCGGCGGTTGCCAACACAACGTATTTTCTAAAACGTTACTTCAAACTTAAAACACTATAATTTCATAAAATTATTATTTACAATAAAACACCTCAATCCATCCTAAAAAAAGAGATAAATTCATTTAAATATCTTGACCTTTACTAAAAGGCTATTCTCAACAAAGACCATAACCCTTATAAATGAAATTTTCCAAAAGAATATCTAAAACTTTATTAAAAGATAATTTTCAAATAAATACCATAACCTTTTATTAAAAGGATATTTTCTTAGTAAAATATTATGGGTTTCCAAAACGATAAATATTCCAAATATCACGGTTTTCTTATAAACAATAAATGTAATTAAACACTATTATCCTTTATTAACTAAGTGTTCTATAAGATCATACAAAGTACCTTACAAACTTAAAAAGATAAGATAAAATGAGTGGTTGTGGAAGACCATATTAAATGAGATCAACTTCTTGATTACAAGTTTATGACGTACATGACACATGATACGGTTAGGGTTAGAATGCGCGGACCTAAGTATGAAATACTTATATATGAGGATCCATGCAGGCAGAGTGAACAGTCCAATGTATGGACGGCTACTAACCCGATATTCGAGCGAATACTAACCCTACTTTAGGGATGAATGGTCCAATGTGTGGACAACGGATAACCCGATATTCGGACGAATACTAACCCTATTTGAGGGCGAATGATCCAATATGTGGATGGCATATAATGTGGAAATTCCATGCCTAGAGGTATACGCACTAATTCTAACTCGTCAAAACTTTTATACTGAACCACGATGATGGGTAGTTTGATTAGGCAAGGAGATTCGGAACTCGGATTCCCCTACTACTCGATCATGATCCCGGGAAGTGAAACGGTACATTTCACTTCCCCGGTTATTGTTCCGTGGACACAACGGAATAATCGCGAGTATCCGGACCCTTGTTTGACAAACTAAAACGTCTACAATACCTATTGATACTCAACACTAAACTCACATCATGTGCTATACCCACCTGTTACCTTATCTACCTTTCTTTATGAGACACGAATTATTCAGTATCTTGGATATGGATATATTACCAGTTTAGACTTGTTTATTATGGAACTGAAGAGTGGTAATACATGTGCACTTGAGTGATATTCACGCTAAACAAAGCTCTATCGGGACACCTTTCAGGGATGTTCACGCTACCGCATTGATTGCCATCCTAGGCACGAGCGCCAGCTCATACTGCTTCCAGCTAGTTATGAGATATCTCAAGGATACGAGTTCGTCCACCAGTCAATTCTATCAATACACACCTTGTTTAACCCGATTTAACTCTTAGACTGAATATCTGTTTGACTTGACTTGAACTTTTACCAAACATATACCTCACACAACCTACTCAAATTCACATATACCTCTGTCAACATATCTAATTTGTATATAACCTCATACCTTTATACCCATGTACATCATATTCATTATATTTATATACACCTGTTCGTTTCTTTACTTAATTATGAGGCAATTCTATCCGAGTATAACCCGCTGATGGACTTTCATTTTCTTCCTCTATCTTTGGAATATCCGTCAGATGAGAATGAGTATTATGGCTAGGATCAAGGTGTGGAGCCAACTAATGAGGATTATGCAGACTTGACGACGGAAGATTAGGTAGATTTAATTTTTGTTGTTGCCCACATGTTTAGGGCTTTTGTTTATCCTTTGATGTAATTAAACTACTCAGTTTATTTTACTCTTTCCTTTGGGATGTAATAAAGTTTGATTAATGGAAATAAATGTTTTTCGCTTTTATTATTTTGGTACACATCCTGCATGTTAGATATTCATGCGTTTAACGTAACTGTATTGAATAGACCACTTTCAATACAGTTAAGTTGCGGACTTTTCCACGTCATCCTTCACCTTCTTTTGGGAAGCGGGGCTTGACATCCAAGCTCTTTTCCTTTCAAGGGCACGAGTCTTGGTGAATAGGAAAAGAAAATATTTCACTCATGGATGTGTGTCCCTCCCTTCGTAAAGAGTGCTCAAGTCCTTGATACTCGTGTATATCTTCGTTCATTAATAGATATACAACCAACATTAGAGAATACGATTTCAGCATATAGATTTACTGCTTCCACATCTCAATTATCCACATATGCGTATGATTCAAATTGCATATCAATCACAATGCAAGAACTGTATTAAATAACTCAATAAAAACAATGATTGGTGAGCAGCATATGTCCCAAAAAGGAAAACAATATTTGCATTCCCTAATTTACGACCAGATGGATAAATTCCCCTCCCTTAAGGTCAGTAACAACGGCAACATAGCCTTTATCGAAACTTTTAGGGGTGTATTACAAGAATCCCATTTCCAACATCCGGTTCTACAAAAGCCAACTCCTCTGCTAAATTAACAACTACTACTTATTTTGGGTCCAATTAATGGCATGCAAGTTTGCAGGCATTCAACAGTGTGGTAATTTAACATACAATGGAGATCAGAATTATAATCGATATGTTTGTCACTGCAGAAATTAGTTTACTAGCCCCCCAAAAAAATCCATTCTTCTCATTAAAATTGAAGGGTTAACGTAATAACTCACAGAAAAGTATTGAAAATACATGACAATGAATTTTATCCAAATAGCATGCATCCATTAACAAAATAAGAGGAAAACAGAATATAATTGATACGTAAGAATACAAGCATGTTAAGAGAAGGAAAATATTTGTAGCACACGGGAGCAGGCAACAAGATGTAATGTAGATATAGGAGGAAAGAAGAATGACAAAAAAAAAATCCAGATCAGTCCCAGTAAGTTGTAAATTTATTTCAAAAGAATTATTGAGGTAGCAGATCAGGATCACATTTGGATTTTTTCCAGTATCAGAATTTTATTTAGCAACCATAACACATATAGTTTATTGAAAAATATCAAAACCTACAAAAGCAAGACACCACCTTAGTTACTTCTCCTACTTTGGCCTTAGCATTACATAATTCAGTATAATCACACAATCGTTCTCAAGGATGTTGGTTTAAGCAGTCACTCTCAATATTAGAGAAAAATGCAGTTTACAATCATGTCTTCAATCAAAACTCAACTCAAGACCTCTTATAAGAGGACCGAACATATAATCACAGCTGGCCATTTAGCTTTCTCCTCAGCATGTAACTATTAAAAGGCAAGATACAAGTTCAGTTTTCATTTGACTATTTAATATAATTCATTGATAGGAAATATATTGTCAATGCCATCTATGGACCAGTGACATTATGTTATGACACGGAAACATCGGTAGCATCTTATAAGAACTAGCCTAAAGAAGTTACATGAGGACATGGGTAACTCCATATTATATTTATGTTTATCTGCACACGAATAATATATTCCGAACAGTCTCAGGAACCGAGAAATTGGAGTTTCTGTTGTATAATTTCCCAGCTTAGATAACTCATCAATTCCTTGGAAAGTCCAATTTAATTATTCAAAATGAGGAAAAATACTATAGTTAATCTGCACAATCTTTTGAACCCCAAGGGTTCTGTTGGGGTCAAAAATTACACCCCGGTTGACCAAGTCAAAATTAAAATCAACCCCAAACCAATTAGGCCAAAGCCCAGGTCAAGTGGGCCCATGCCCAAGTCGAGCCCCGCGGCCGGCCTCTCCCATGCCAAAAAGAAAATTGTGTAATAAATAATTTTGATGTAATTTTCATGTATGGATGTAAAATAAATGGGCATAAAGCCAAATTTTTGTAAAGCCCGTGGTTCATATGCAAAAGAAATGAGCACATGAGGTATGGAATGGGTAAAAATGCCATTTTGTAAAGCCCAAGGGGCTATGTAAATTTGTAAGCCTATAAAAGGCAACATGATAATGAAATAAAAAAAGAAATTGATTCCCCTCAAAATTTAGGGTTTATGTGCCTCCTTCACCTTCCTCAAGGTTCGAAAACCTTCTCCCCTTTTTGAATTAAATCATGAGTTTAACTCTTCATTTTCCAAAAATAAACAGTTTTTCACCATCAAACCCTTGAAGGGGAACTCAGATCTTCCATCAGATCTCAAAACGGGAAAATTTTTAAATCTCACCCTCTTTTCTCCAAGATCCGACCAACAGAAGAGGAGGAAGGAGACTCGTCTCCAAAAATCCCACCTTTAGAAGATCCAAGGCCTAAAAGAAGATCCAGAGCCAAAGGAAAAAAAGGGGCCCATTTGATCATTTCCAAAGATTTCTAGGAGTTTAACTTCATTCAAGATCTGTTGGAGTTTAACTCCATAAATAAAAGATCCTCTTTCGGAGTTTAACTCCTATTTCCGGGGCTAAAAACCCCTTCTTTCCGCCGGCGTCCGAGCGTCCGGCGCCCACGTGCCGGGCACGTGAGGCGCCAATGCCTAGCTCCTTTAAGACGCTCCTCACCCCTACTTTTTCCAACACTCCACAACACTTTCCCCGTTAGAAAAATATTTTTAACGGGGCGTTCTCCCGCATCCCGCAAGAAGGCTGCTAGCCCCCTTGACCCCAAGCCCGCTATCTGGGGAGCGGGACCCCCGTAAAGCTCTGCGGGGCCCCCGATATATCCAAAACCCTTTCAAAATATACATACACTGCACATTGAGTTCGCATGACCGGTTTGACCCGTCAATCGGAAGTTCTCTCGCTTCGAAGGCAAGGGGTAATTAACGGCAGCATGGTCCGTGCCTACCGGAGATTTGGATTCCCACAATCAATAAACCCCCGCCTACCTGACAAGCGCGCGCGTATTCTCATCTCAATGGGTGACAAAAAACACCCTACAGACTCTGGCACGTCCGGTGGGACAAATCTCTCCTCTCATATTTCGGGTTAAACGTTAATGCGAACTCAATCAATATACATGTCGATTGTCTGTATTGAAATCATGTTTCTATTTGCAGATTAACAATTTCCAATTGCAATCTTCGGACGCAGCAAAAATGTCTCCAAGGACAAGCTCAGCTCTCAACACGGCTCCCATCTCTTACACGATGAAGATGAACGCCAGGACGATCCTCCCGGCCAGTCTCGGACGACAGTGGGAGGAGCCGCTGCTACTATTTGGCTCTGTTCTGTTCGTGCCAGCTAGCGTCATCCCAGCTTCTCAAGCTCCAACAACAGACAGACCGCCTCGAAAAGCAGGAGGCCAAATGTGGTGATCTCGAAGGCACTACTACCCAAACGCAAGTCGGTGTTAGAACGACTTTCCTTGGCCCTAGCTGGGGGCAAGGCCATCAACACCAACAAGACAACAAGGCATCTCGGGCAAGCTCCAGTGGCGCCCCACGACTGCTCAAGCGGGTATCTTCTCTAAGCTTCCCGTCAATCGACTCATGATGGCTTCCTGGATGACAGATGCCTGTCAAGCCATTAAAATCGAGAAGCTAAGACAGAAGAGGCTCGGATATAAAGCCAACAAAAGGGTTATTGCTCATGCTAGGCTGAACTTCATGAGGTTCCAAGAACAGGGTTACCCCGCCAAAAATAAAGAGACAGCTGGATATGTGGTCCACACTGTCTACATGGTGGGCACGCGCAGCAAGAGCAAGAACGGGACCATCACATCTCAAATCCTGTCTGGGGTGAATGTGGCATCCACTTCCCAAGACCAGCCTCCTCTGGAAGATAATGAAAATCCTTCCAGTGAGGCTGATAAGAAGAGAGACCCCTTGGTTCAGGAGGAGTCGGGCTCGGAAAGCGAAGAGGAGTCAATCTTCCATCCTAAGAACGCAGAGCAACTTCTCCAAGAGCTCCAGAAGCAGCTCAGAAACAAAGACAAAGAGATGGCCAAGCTCTACTCAAAAATTGACGACTTGACTAATGTCGTGATGCAACTCACGGCCCAAGTTGCCTCTCAGCCGCCCAATCAAGCGCAGGGCTCTGCTCATGAACCGGGAAAATGTGTCCCAAGGAAGCCGACGCCTATTCCCTCAAATCCAAAGGTGGGGGGACCGCATGAAAGTCAGTCGCATCCTGTTTCGGGAAATGTCTTAGCTACCGATGATAGCAGCCCGCTAACTCAAGATCAAATCATGGATTTGGTTGCCAACAAAGTCAAAGCATTGGTAGCCGATGCCGAAGTGCAAAAAGATGTTAGCAGTAGCAGGAGACCATATCCTGCTCAGTATGATCTGGTAGAATTTTCTGGCGGCTATGTCATCCCCAATATTGGAAGGTTTGATGGGACGGGAAATGCGAATCAGCACATCGCCCACTTTAAACCCTCATGCGGGAATACCGGGGGCAATGATGCGCTTCTCCTCCGCCAGTTCGTTAATAGCTTAACCGATATCGCTTTCGACTGGTACGCTAGCATACCGGATGGCTCCGTTACTACTTTCGTCCAGATGGAATTTTTGTTTCGACAAAGAATCACGAGTGTCGGCGATAAGATCACCATCGCCGACCTCGTAAGGACCAAGCCAAAGAACAACGAAAGCAACACAGATTTTATAACCCGATGGCACAATCTCTCCGTCAAATGTGAACCGCCGATGGAGCAGGACCAATCTGTCAGCCTCATTGTCGGAAATCTCAACAATTGGATGGCCCCGTTTTTATGCACCGCGGGTCTCAAAACATTCCAAGAGCTGACAAAAAAAGTCCAGATGTTGGAGCGCTCAAAGCAGGAGTTCTCTGGTTCCCAAAATAACAATAGGTCCTGGAGAAACCGAAAGGATGATAATCGCAAAGGCGGAAATTCCGATGATGCTGAATCTTTTAACACTTCGACTAACTGAAATAAGCGAGGGATGGGCGGGCCTAATGCCAACCAGCCTTTGAAGACGGTGTTCGGAAAGGAGGGAGAATCTCCACTGAAAGAAAAGCTGGATAAGGTCTATTCCTTTAGAAGGGACAAAGTCCACAAGATATTTAAGGACGCCCTGAGAAACGGTCTATAATTGCCGGAATCAAAAAGACTGCAAGAAGTGAATATGACCGACGACCCTAAATATTGCCCCTATCACAGAGTGATAAGTCATGCCATTGAGGACTGCTTCGTCTTCAAAGATTGGGTTGAAAAACAATACAAAGCAGGAGAGATAGAACGTAGAACGGTCTAAAGGCATGTTAACAAACAGTCAAGCTGCGACCGCCAATTTCATACAACCGGAGACCGAAGTCCTTCGGGAACCTGATTCTCTCAGACATCTGTCTTTCTCTAAAATGAGTTGACCACCACATCGTTAAACTGGGAACGGTTGACCTTTACGTCGTTAAACTTGGAACAAACGACCCCTCAGTCGTTAAACTGGAAATGTAAAAAAATGTGTAAATAAAAAAATGAATAAAAAAAGCCGAAATGATAGGGCAACTCGCAATAAAAATCAGCGAGTAAAATAAAGATGAAAAATAAAGCCGGAATGATGGGGCCACCGCGAATGAATAGTCGAAATGATAGGGCAATCGCGACCTTCGCGATAAGAAAAGCTGAAATGATAGAGCAATCGCGGTAAAAAAAACCTCCCAATGGCGAATGATAAGTCGCTCCTGGTTCTATATTCTAGTGCAGCGATGCAGACGCCAACCAAAATCCAAATTCCCGAATAGCGAATGATGAGTCGCTCCTGGTACCATATTCTAGTGCAGCGATGCAGACGCCAACCAAAATCCAAATTCCCGAATGGCGAATGGCGAATGATGAGTCGCTCTTGATACCATATTCCAGTGTAGTGTGGCGATGCAGACGCCAACCAAAATCCATATCCCAACGGCGAATGATGAATCGCTCCTGGTACCATATTCCAGTGCAACGATGTAGACGCCAACCAAATTCCAAATCCCCAAACGGCGAATGATGAGTCGCTCCTGGTACTATATTCCAGTGCAGCGATGTAGACGCCAACCAAAATCCAAATTTCCAAAATTCTCCCAGCCCTACGGGTGGTTCCCGAACTGACTACCGTACACAATCCACGGGCTCAAATAATTCTCATCACCCCTATCCCCAACCACAATCACCAATCACACGGCCGGTCTCCGCCCATGGAATTATGCTCCATTTAGGAAGACCCACTCATGTGTCCTCACGATACATGAGGAGAACAAACTTACGAGATTCTCTCGACTCGTAAGAAAACACCTTTGTGGGATCCTTATAACTCACAAAGGAAAAACACACTTGGAAGTCCTCACGACTCCCAAGGAGAAAATACACATACGGGATCTTTTCGACTCATAGGGAGAAAATGTTTTTATGGGACCCTTACGGCTCATAAAATTGAAAAGCCTTGGGTGATACGGACATAAACCCGTCTCCTAAGCTATCACTCTCCAACAGGCAAAGGCAAATGCAAATGATGAATTGCTTCTGGCACCTGTGCTTTAGTGTTAGCAACGCTAATGCCGACCACTACCCCCAAAATTCAAAATTTCCGATCCAATAGACCTCTAAGTCTTTAAAACTGGGAAGAGATGACCTCTAAGTCGTTAAACTGGGAACAGATGACCCCTAAGTCGTTAAACTGGGAACGAGAGAAATCCCGTCACGGCAGATGATGATTCGCTCCCGGTACCATATTCCAGTGTAGCGGTGCTGATGCCAAACCAAAACCAAAATCCCCAAATCCTCTCATGACAAATGATGGTTCGCTCCTGGTACCATATTCCAATGTAGCGATGCTGATGTCAACCCAAATCAAATCAAGTCAACAAGACAACCAATGACCTCCCTGGCGGAATCAAGCTCCACCTCGGAAACAAGTCGAATCTTGACACCGTGAGAAACGAAGCAAGTTAAATCAAGCACCGACCGTCCACATCGCTAAAATGGCAGCACCGACCGTCCACGTCGCTAAAAGGGCAGCACCGACCGTCCAAGTTGCAAAAAGGGCAGCAATGACCTCCCCGTCGGAATTATGCTCCGTCTCGGGATCAAGTCAACCAATGACCTCCCCGTCGGAATTATGCTCCGTCTCGGGATAACTAACAACCTCTGCGGTGGAATCATATTTCGTCTCAGAGTGTATCCCGTGTCAAAATCATGCTTCGCCTGGGGGTACCTGCTTTCCCCGTCGGAATTATGCTTCGCCGGGGAATTGAGCTCTGCGTCGGAATCATGCTTCGTCTCAGAACGTACCCCGTGTCAAAATCATGTTTCGCCTCGGAATATCTGCCTTTACTGTCGGAATTATGCTCCACCTCGGAATCAACCATCAACCTCTGCATCGGAGCAATATTTCGTTCAGAATGTCTTCCCTGTGCTGGAACTAAGCTTCGTCTCAGGATACACATGTCCCATGTCGGAATTATGCTCCGATCCCCGGATTATACTCTGATGTTCGGAATTATGCTCCGATCACCGGAATTATGCTTCCGGAATGATGTTCCGACCCCAGAATGATGTTCTACCTCGAAGTCCAACTCCAAAATCCATCAATTTCATGCACACAACTCATATATGCGGTATGCATTTATTGATTGGGGCACTTTGTTCGGTCAAAAATTACACCCCAGTTGACCAAGTCAAAATCAGTCACCGAAGCCAATTGGTCACAAGCCCAGGTCAAGTGGGCCAATGCCCAAGTCGAGCCCCACGGCCGGCCTCCCCCATGCCAAAAACAAAATTATATAATAAATAATTTTGATGTAATTTTCATGCATGAATGTAAAATAAATGGGCATAAAGCCAAATTTTTGTAAAGCTCGTGGCTCATGTACAAAAGAAATGAGCACATGAGGCATGGGATGGGTAAAAATGCCATTTTGTAAAGCCCAATGGGCTATGTGTAAATTTGTAAGCCTATAAAAGACAACATGATACAAAAAAAAAAAGAATTGATTCCCCTCAAAATTTAGGATTTTTGTGCCTCCTTTCCCTTCCTCAAGGTTCTAAAACATTCTCCTCTTTTTTGAATTAAATCAATATTTTAACTCTTCCTTTTTCAAAAATAAATAGTTTTTCACCATTAAACCCTTGAAGAGGAACTCAGATCTTCCATCAGATTTCAAAAATGGGAGAATTTTAAATCTCACCCCCTTTTCTCCAAGATCTAGCCAACAGAAGAGGTGGAAGGAGACCCATCTCCAAAAATCCCACCTTAAGAAGATCCAAGACATATAAAAGAAGATTCAGGGCCAAAGGAAAAAAAGGGGTCCCCTTTAATCATTTCCAAAGATTTCTAGGAGTTTAACTCCATTCAAAATCTGTTGGAGTTTAACTCCATTCAAGCTCTGTTGGAGTTTAACTCCATAAATAAAAGATCCTCTTTCGGAGTTTAACTCCTATTTCTGAGGCTAAAAGCCCCTTCTTTCCGCCGGCGCCCACTTGTCGGACACGTGAGGCGCCAGCGCCCAAGCGCCCAACACTAGTGATATATGCCCTAGAGGCCATTATTGTATTATACTGAATAATATATTACTTAATGGAAGCTTGGGATATACACGGATATAGTAACAGTCTTGCTCAAAATGGTAGTATGCTACCTGGTTTTTCTACCTCAATATGTGCATGTGTTTTCTTAGCATATCGCTTATACATATTGGTAGAGCCATTAAGATCTTTTGCTTGATTACCAGCATTGTAATGGCAGTCACACTAGTAGGGGCTGGGTAGTCTATAAGCGCATCCTATACAGGTCTCTAGTCGTAGGATTATCGAGACGGGGCATCGATGCTCCAGAGTAGACTAGTGTATACGCTTCTCATCCCAGCAGGGGAGATGGTCTGTCCCACGGCCATCAGTACGTCGTACTGGAGATAGTATGCAGGTGCTCATTAGGTTATGAGTACACTGGACAGGACTCGTCGGGAACTGTTGGTGGGTATTATACCTATCGTCGGGTAGCAGTTCTCAGGTGACATGAGTACAGCTTAGTCCGTCGACTTGATACTGCTACTTCGCCTCAAGTATGTTCCCACTGTACTTTGATTACTACCCTACCATGGCTCAGAAGAGTCATGCAAACAGGTAGTAGTTGGGTACAGTCCTGAAACACTTGAAAGCAGTGGCGGTTAGATAGAATTCGTCTCTCCCGGTGTTGGGGGTTGATATCACGCTGTGTTCGGAAGGCCATTACACAAAGTCTCTAGCCAAGACAAGCGAGATTTACTGGTAGGTATTTCAGTAGTTTCCCAGGGTGTTTTGGGCTATACTCCGACACGACTTATTGCGCTGTTAGGGGTCTGACGTTTACCGCCCCCTAGGCCCGATATGCGATACTCTTAGACGAACAGACTGGACTGTATGGAGATTGTCACAGATAGGCTCAGTAGGAGTTCGGATGAGTTAGTTCATCGGCCTTCTTATCGACACATACCTGGGTAGCCATTACATGCAGCTAGTACCGCTTGCGGCTTGTGGTTAAACCCACTGCCAGCGTAGTGTTGAGTATTTAGAGTCCCACACAGAGGGTTTCCCTGCACCGGGCAAAAGGTGTAGAGGCCGTAAGGTTTTACGGCAGGGCTTCAATCACTTACGTGTACTTGTACATGTATGATGATCGGACGGATAATACTAGTGGACTTTGGTTTAAGCCGAATCCTAGTATTATATTGATGGATTGTTTTCGTCTTATTGTATTCGTATTCTTCGAAATACGGATGCGAGAATGTATATACGAATGAGGGGCATTCTCGTAATTCCTCGGGAAAGCTTCTAGAAGGAAATGCCTCATTAGGGTTTCATTTTCTTCATGGATTAAAATTTAAATGCGGTGGACGAAATGAGGTGAAGATGGACAAAAGATGAAGCATGACTCACTCTCTTGACAAAAGAGATATTTTCAAGCATGCTAGATATTTGTGAGATATTTATCTCTCAATTATTTGTATGCTTCATTAATTCTCACTTGAGCCATTCTTTTTCCAAGCTCATTCTTCACTAGCTTTTCCTCAAGTGATCTTCCTTTAAATCCTAAATCTCTCATGTGTTGAAAATCCTAAGATTCCAAGAGACAAATCAATTCATCTTCTCACTCTACACCACCTAGGACTTCTAATTTAGCGAACTAGAAGCCGTAGTTATCTCAGATTTGAAGTAGGAGCTCAGACTATAGACTCTCGGGTGGATCGTTTTTGACTCGAGGAGGCCGTCGAAATTGCCTAATCCGTTTCGATCCTTAGAGGCTATGACGCGGTGGAGGACAGCGATGAATACCCGAAGGACTTGGTATCGTGAGGTATAACTTTCATCCGAGTAGTTAAACCTCATTGCAAGTTAGCTAGTTAAGGTTCAGTATCGATCCTGAAGTTCAAATCGGTGTTGCGAGCTTTGAAAATCGTTTTTTAAATATTCCGCCTCCCCGCGAACACGCAGGGTGCGCGACATCGACTTACAGCTAGCGCCAGCGCCCAAGAGCCCGGCGCTAGCGCCAGCACCCGGCTCCCTAACATCTTTAAGACGCTCATCGCCTTTGTTTTTCCCACACTCCACAACACTTTCCCCGTTAGAAAAAATTTCTAACGGGACGCTGCCCCGCACCCCGCAAGGGGGCTGCTAGCCTCCTTGACCCTCAGCCCGCTATCCGGATAGCGGGACTTCCGTAAAACTCCGTGGGGCCCCCGATATATCCAAAACCCTTTCAAAACATACGTACACTACACATTGAGTTCGCATGACCGGTTTGACTGGTCAATCGGAGGTTCCCTCGCTCCGAAGACGAGGGGTAATTAACGGCAGCTTAGTCCGCGACTGCCGGAGATTCGGATCCCCACAATCAATAATACCCCGCCTACTCTAGACAAGGGGAATATGTAGTACGCCTGACAAGCGCGTGTGTATTCCCATCTTAATGGGATGACAAAAAACATCCTACAGGTTCGTTCACCTTCCAATTACAATCACACAAAACTGTTGTTAATTTTTTAATTTTGGGTAACCCATAGCCTTCAAATTCCACATATCTGAGGTATATTCCTCTGCTGAAGCAGTTGTGCTTCATAGATAATGCAGATCACGCTCTACTTCATATATATCCAAACATTAAAGATAAAGTCTAAATTGCCAAAAGCAAAGTCTAGAATTTAACAAAGATCATTCTCGCCCACCGACAGCTTAAGATACATTTATTGTTGTCACGCCAAATGAAACATGACTTATGAACCTGATATTTCTATCAATAGCAACAAAATTGCACTGTTTTGATCTCATTCAGAAATCATAAACATTAGGCGAAACAGTTTTAACAAACACCGCAGCCATCATTTTGTGCACCATCACTTTATAATGATCATGCACATCCAAAGATTTTTTTATGCACGTTATACACAAATACTTATGGCTTGCACATACCCCGCGTGCATGCACATACATGTGTATATTCCAGTATCTTTCCACAGCCACAAATGAAGATTGATTCAAAGATATTTCTGTCTTGGCTATGACACTATTATGCAATGGAAGTAAAAGACGGACAGAAAAAACATTTAGAGGGATATGAATGTCCATTCTCTTAAAACATATGAAACCACGCAAAGTCTGACATATTAAAAATAAGGTAAATAAATAATTACATTAACTTCCTAATTCCTATGGATAGTCATAATTTCAAAACAAATTAGCTCCTGCACTGTGTTATTTCCATTATGATGTGCATGCATGTACTCGAGCAACCAAGGATATAATATTTGCTAGTAATCAAAAAGAATATTACACCTCTGAGGCAAAATAAGTCAAAATGCATTGCTGAAAATAAGTGACTAGAGTCAAAACTAACTTATTTGGACAGTATAGCATAAAAAAGCTACCATATTACACAGCGGTACAAACCTGCAATGCGGTTTCCAGATCAGATGGTGAGCAATCACCAGAAAAAGTTCTCATGTATGCCCCAACTTTCGTGCTAACTTCAGCTCTCTTACCAGCAAGCATATCCATAAGCATATAAGGTTTATAACCAAAGACACCAATTTCTCCCGAAATGGTTGATCCCATTGAGCATGACATATATTCATCTTCTGACAATTCTGATAGCCCACCATACGAAAACCCAGTAAAGATTATCTGTTACAATAATTAGAATCAAACTAACTTAGTTTAAACCAACCAAGATAACTTAGTCTAATTTACTCAGTTCCAAACATCAGAGTCCCATGGAGCAAACCCAACGACAATGATCAGCATATACCTAGGAAATCAATTTACATCAGAACAGAGAAATGTGTGTGGGCGCGTGTGCAGGTGTAGAGAGGGAGAAAGAGAGGAGGAGGAGATAACGCAACTCGAAGATTGCTTGCAGTTTAGCACAAGCATAATAGCGTAGCAGAAAATTAGTTTCTCATGAACAACAAAGATATAGATCATGTCAAATTTGTTAATATTTTGAAGATTTGTCCAACTTCACACCAAGGGAATGCAAAGAAAGTCAATAATATAAAAAAGATGAATCATTCTCCAAATTGTCGGTGACCTTTGTTTCCAGTTTTCCTGCAAAAACCAGTCATTTATTAACTGATCTTTGAAAATTTAAAGGTCTTTACATGCCTGCACCACATGCATGTGAGTAGTGAAATTATTTTATAAGTGGCATTGCTCTTAAGAAATTGGAAATTTTGGGATCCGCCAGGAGTCTCTGCACTTACAAGAAAAACAATTGCTTTCAAATAACATAAACAAAAGATGCGCCACATCCATAGTAAGAATTGCTAAATAAAATTATCTTTGCAATGTCAGAGAAGATGAGGGAACTAATGCTTGAAATGCATTAAAAAGGTTGTTCTCTAAGTGGAACTGATAAGCTTGCTTTGGAAAATCATCGATACTATGTTGGAGATTCATCGCTAAGCTATCCAAGTTCCTTTTTTTGCCGGATTCAATATTAAATTCTTCCACGATATTTGAGTTCTAATTTCAGCAAGCCCACACTGAGAGAGAGAAGCGCACCGGGGATGGCAAGGGTGGCCTGGGGAGGGGGGGGTCATGCTACCAATGACATTAGAGTTTTGATCGGTCTTGAAAAGCTCTACTAAAAAAATTTCTACATGTGTGCATTGAGGTTCTTTTTGGACAACCATAAAGCTGACAAGAAAGCGCCAAGTGCACTAGAAGAGTTCTAATTAAGAAACGCATGAATCAGCTCATCTTGCATCTTTTACCGATTACACACTGAAATAGCAAAATTAATCAGAAAATTGTGGAATCATACGTCACGTCACCAAAAAAAGGTCTATGATACCTACTAAACCTAGCTCATTTAATACTTGTAACTGATATAATATTTATATGCAGTATATTGTTTTATATAATACTATATAGTTATACAATTATCACCTATCAAACGATGCTTCTTAGAATACTTATATAGTTTTGATGAAGTGAAGTACAAGTTTCCTCAATTAACATGGCATGTCAAGGTAATCACAGCTGCCGAATGAACACAGGACACCCTTGTCATGCTGGCATGCTTTGTTCACAAACAGCACTTTTGCAACTGCTTTTAGCTGGTTTTTCAACATGATATAATAAGGGAGTCTCCATCCATGTATTGTGAAGTGCAACTAATGACATCCGATCTACCTACAAAAAGTTTTCTGATAAATAAAGACCTGCATATTCGTACTTCTTTTTAGCTTTCCTCGAGTATTTTCTGAGAGAAGAAATCTACTTGTCCCAACCGTAGCCTTTCTGGAGAACTCCTGACTGCTAGTGTCGCTAGACAAGCCTAATCCAATCTGTTGACGATGGAGTGGGAGCACATGGTATGGATAAATCAGTCATTAGCATAGGAGCTTTCTTTCTTCCTAGATATTGAGAATAACCAAGCGGTTTATAGTATTTTGGAAGTCGTTTCCCTTGTGAATATTTTTTGTTCACAATAAAGGCATAGGCCAAAGCTTTTATCATGCAGCAGAGTAGTAATAAGAATCCTAAAGTTATCTTCTATAAGAATATTTTCAGGTACACAAACAATTTACAAGCTAATACTAATGAAATGATGGACATGAAGCACGATCACAGATCAAATTCAATCCCTACATAAGCAAAATCTGTCATGCAAAGGTAACACATAGCCGATACAGATATATAAGCTTTCAAATAGAGCTTTCTAAATAGATTTGATGGCTTACTAGCTATCAAATCATCGAAAAAGAATAGTCTTAAATATTCAGTTTTTTTACCATTGTCCTTCAAAAATGGGGGGAAAGGATGAGATTCAGTTGAATATCACACCTGCCATGATGTTCCCAACAGGGCATGACACAGACAACAATCAAACACATACGACAATAACAACTAAGGCACAAATTGCACTTGTGTTTCATGCATCAATAGCAATTTTGCAAGCTTAAAAATTCAAGAAATGTTTCATACAACAGACATCATTACCTGATCATCAAGAAAATCGGTGCATTTATAGCAGATCATCATACCATTAGAAAGAAGTAATTCAGTGGTACCAATGCTTGGATATTCAGACTGCTGTACAATTTTCCTGCATGAAATAATTGGATGTTCAGAAAACAGTCGATTACAGGAACTACCAAATGTTGTACGTCAATATAGCATCCCATCAGATTCATAAAACTAGCAGGGAAACCAAGGATGAAACACAGTGAAAGTAAACACCTTCACCATCTAATACTTTTCCCATTAAAACGGAATCAACTATGAAGCAATGCATCATGAAGGATTTGGAAAAAACGTTTCCGACCTATTAAGGAATCAACTCTGTTGACCACTGCCAAATTTTCGATAACTTATGGACAAGTAAAGGACTTTTCATAAGCCCAAACAAAAATAAAGGAAATACTTTTCTTTCAACTTTTTTTAATCAATGTGAAATTACAGACGACAGAGAAGCTTGCTATAATCCTAAATGACCAGTTCTCTCGGACCGGAGAAAGTCTATAAGACATGGATAATCTTACGGGTATCAACTCTAACACACAAATAAAGCCAAGAGTAAAACAGAATGCATTCCCACAAAGACAGTAAACTAGTAAGAAACATTAATCCAAAAGAAATAAAACAAGCACTCAGGCTGTCCTACAATATATTTTCTGCATGACATGACCTCTCTTCTTAAGCAACGAGATTCAGGGTTATTAGGCTCCATCATAGACTATTCCGTATTACTAAATCTCCATATAGCTCTATTCACAACTTGAAGAAGCTGTCTTAAAAGCCACTGATTATGGTTTTCTCTAATGGTGCAAGGGTCTAAAGATGACCAACAAAATCAGAACACACCCCACTTGCATGTAGAATCAGGCATGAAGATGAGACATAAAATATGATACTATAACAAGACCAAAAAAAGGCTAAAGCCTTGAATATTTTTATATATTAAAATAACTGATTACTTCTTAAGCGTTATTTTTTCTCTCTTTATGTGTTGTAAAATATTTTTATAAATTAAAATAACTGATTGTTTGAGATATGATATTAGACTTGAATAAATCATGATTTCAGGATGCTGTCAGTTGTCTCTCTGAATACTAGAGGCTCTATTTGGTTGCAAGGGATAATGCAATAACAAGAGGGAAAAGTTTGCGAATTTGCAGAACTCCTAGAAATCTGTGAGATGTAGTTTATTCTGCGATGTCACAACTGAAATGGCAAGCAATATAACTGTGAAACTTTGAAGCAATCCTCCACATCTCTTCTTCTTCTTTTTTCCTTCTTTTTGTTCTTTTAACTAATTATTAGAGAGAGATATTGTTGGGTTTTTTTACCATACTAAATGTTTGTAGGTTTTTGTTCCATAATAAATGAGAGAGGAACTAGAGGCCAGCTCTTTCATTAAATAAAATAAGGGTGAAAAAATAGTCCCCACAAGGCCACAAGTCAAAGTACCATACATATATAATCACCTCATATTATATCCAAATCAATAATTGCAAGCCTACTGGAAACCTTACCAATTTTTAAAAATTGACACTGTCATTAAGTCATTTAGGGGTTGCTAGTTGGGACGAATTCTAAAACTGCTAGTACAGCGCAAATTCCATTAGGGATATGTTTTGATCAGGGATCTTTTCTGACTGACTGTTAGGGCACTGGTCTCATGTAAAGAATGACCCATGTATGTGGGTTTCAATAACCATGACCACCACTTCCCCAAAACCCAAAGACTGACCCATGTCCATGGGAATGGCAAATCCCTCTTCTTTACAGTTAAGTCATCATGGCAAGATTTGTAAGAACAGTTGTGTCTCTAACCTTGTAAAGAAAATTTATCTAACTAGCATTTCTTGTTCCCCATCTCAACCACCTCCAATTTCTCCTGTCCTCCAAGCCTCTCAATAACCCATTAACTCTACTGTCAACAGTACTAACCATCCGCCATCTCCCTTTTCTCTTCATCTTCCATCATGTAAACCTGGGTTACCTTTATTTATTTTTAAATGAAACAGAATTCAAACAAACCTTACCCTGGATTTGGTTTTTCAGCAACAATCTCTTCAGGTACACTCTCGTCGTCCCAAGGAAGAATGCTCCTCAGTTCCTCCAAGGCATTAACTTTTGACACAGCAGCTTTCAGGTCTTCTAATGTAGCATGTGCTCGAGGCTCAACTATTTTTATAACACAGCTACATGCCGTACAAAAATTAGCGGCAAATCTGGAAACCTCCATTGAAGAAATATCTGAAACATACCGACAAAATTTTGGGCACAGCATTGGAAGTAAAGAAATACAAACATGATGCAGAATATGTAAGGTTTAATCTTTATACAAAAGCGAAGACTACTTGGTGATCAGATTGGTTTTGATGGTAGGCATTTATGTGCTTTAGATAATGATTTCATAATTTTTTTTAAAAGAGGCTATGCATTGAGCATTCACCAATATTTATGCATCGGCATCAACACGTTATTTGAATTCTTAATTTAGATTTGCTAAAATGATAAATTTTTGCTAATATCTACTATTATAACTAGAATGCAAGAGGTCCATGTGTCTTTTTCCCATTTTTCTCACAAAAAATGAGAAAATTTCTCCCTCCCCCCCCCCCCCCCCCGCGCGGCAATGTTTTTCTTGAAAAGAAAACTACTTGATGGGCAAAGCCTTTTAATTGTTTGAGCTAAATATTTATTTTCTTTACAAAAAATATCTAATATATGTATGAGCCTCACAAGTGCGAAAAATTTATCCAGTAAATACACGTGCATCGCAGGTGTAAAACCGTAGTGGAGCTTAGTATATTCAAACAAATTGTATCCTATACTTTTGAAAATTGTGAATTGGTGAATCCGAATTTGTATCGTGTCCTGTATTAGCATCCAAATCTGTACTGCTTAGATGGTAATTAGGATATAAGAAAGAATTAAACAACACAATTGCTTTTTTCAAGAACCTTACGGAAGAAAAGTATACAAGAGCTCATCAATAATGCATAATTCTAATAGAAGATGCAACCAATAACTCACGAGGCAGTATAGTCTTTTGTAGTTGAGCTTCATAGTCAATCCCAATAACAGGTTCCTTGCGGAAAAAATGCTGCAGGTTGCAAGAAACAGGAGAAAGATAATATCAGTATTACTACACAAACGATGGAATCCGTCAAATATTAAGTACAATAATCATAACACGGACATTAGGAGCTACCATTTAGTAAAGCAACTATGAACCTGCAACACGAACAATATGGCTGCTCTTCATTTTATGTGATGATTGCAGTGGTTTGTCTGCTTCTATGGACAATTCAAAGCATCAACAGATGGGAAATCGCAGCTACACGAAATCAGAATACAGGTCTAACCTTCCTAAGATGATATGATTTTTCAAATGCATGACAACATTGCCATATTTATAAGAAGCAGCAGTTTGGTTTAGTGTCAGAAAAACACCACAATGGACCCAACCTAAAGTTTTTTTAAGTTCTGATCCTGGAACCGTGGCTCACAGCCACCAAACTAGATTGAGTAAAAGAAGACTTTGAATTAAAAGATAAATCTGGTTCATCCTAGCAACCAGAAACTTGCAAAGGTAAATCTATTTGGCTAAACACAATAGAGCAAACCAAGTAGGTTGAAAATCCAGTCGATAAGTTCAAAAGGAAGTTGGAAAGATTTTCCTTCACTTTTCTGAGGAAAAAAATTAGCTAATAGAATTTTAGATCTAACAATGATCGCACCTATAAAGGAGAGCATGCATCCAGATTGGTGTACTTCTGAGAAGTAATGGCATAAGGTAGATCTTTTCAGATACTTCTTTCAATAATTAAACAGCAACACAATAATAATGGATGGTATCCAGAGGTAAACAACATCAAGAAGCAGCCTTTATCCCAAATTTTTGGGGTCGGATATATGAATTTGTTTCTTCCTTTCTGCTTTGTGGAGGGCAGTCTCCTCGGTTGTATTAACAACAAAAAAATTTGCCTTCATTGCCTCTATCCATGTTATATACTAGGTCTACCCCCTAGCCATCGTTGCGTCAAACTAGAGCATTTATTGGTCTCCGTTGCACATGTTCAAATCATCTCAATCGGTTCTCTCATTTATACTCTATGGGAGCGACCTCCAACTTGGTATCTAGTAGAAAAATGCGGAAAAATTTCTTCTCAGCATATTAAAGTTGCACACCTACATTCTTGTTGAAGACTTTTAGAAAATCGGGCTAAATTTCACTAAATATCGATCCTCATAACTTTTTAGACAAATATTATAGAATTTGAATTAAATACCAAAAACTTGCTTAAATGCAAATAAATGGACACTGTCTTAGGTTTTATTTTATTTTACTTTTTATACTTTTAGCTTTTAGTTCGATATGATACACACAATAAAAAAAATAGCATATGACAAAGGCATGTGGTATTTATTTGCAAAATTTTAATACCCAAACATTTTGTGGCATTTATTAACAACGTTTTACATTTATGGTATATATTTTCTACATTTAAACTCTATAATATTGTATTTTATTTTTAAAAAATGATTTAGTTATTAAGTATTAACACTCTTTAAATATTCCTCTATCTTTGGCAAAAAGTAAGGATTCTTCTTCGACTTTCCTTGACCCTTTTTTTAGGTCTAACAATCACCAATAATCGAACTCTTCACGTGCTGCATCGAGGCAAGCGAGCCCCACTGGAAGCATGATACACTTTCATAAATACCCTCACCAGTTCAGCAAAATTGCAAACATACCAAATAGTCCAGTTTTCCATTGCAAGTTAGGAATTCAATTGCCAAGGGCAAACTTGGAAATACAGGAACTTTCACATGACACCAGCTTTATTTTTCCATAACTATCCTCACCAGTTCATCAAAATTGCAAATATACCAAATAATCCAATTTTCCATAGCAAAATAGAAATTCAATTGCCAAGGGCAAACTTGGAAATATGAAAAATGTCACATTGCACCAGCTTTACCAAGCATACAAAAATACAGGGCAGAATTTTTCGCTCTTTTTCCATATTTGCCCTCACAAGAAAATCAAATTCTCATTAAAACCGATATACTCCAAATTTTCCATGAACCATTGTCTTTAATAGTGAAGGACAAAAGATGTAATTTTGAATCATTCACCTTTCACCCCCACTTTCTATTATTATAATGAATGATAATGATAATGATGGATACATCTATATTCTCATATTAACCATTATTTACAATATTAAAGGTAAGATGTCAAACTAAACTGTCCCATGGAAAGTAGATTATTAAATACTGGAAGCATATTAAACTAGCATCCAGCAAGGAGGTTCGGATTATACTTGCAAATACTCATCTCGCAAATTCATGGACTGCATTTGATCACGTTCCAAATAAGCAGATTCAATCTCTGACATCATCAAAGCACGCACTATGGATATTTCACGATCTGAAAACCCATGAAGCCGAACTCGAGCAACCTGAAAACATCTAATCTTAAGAGTATGCATGAATAATAAAGATCCCCATATTATTTCCAGGTGTCAAACTTAGAAATACCTCCGTCAACATTGATTCAAGAGCCTCAACTGTCCCGCCTTCTTTGCAACTTGAAGTCATTATATAAGCCTTCACAGGTTTTACCAGTGCATCTGCAGATGAAGAGCAAGAGAAGTATGGTGGATCTTTCTGACGGGATATTTTGAAAAGCCTCTGGTTTAGAGCGCAGTGAAACATAGACTCTACTAGTGAATCCCTGTAATCTCTGACAGTTTTCATCTCACGTTCTGGAAGCTTGCAACTGATCATCACTGCTGACTGTTTTTAGCCACCCAAGAAAGACCAAAGCCATAAATATTGTTTACACATTGTATTCATATATATCCTTGAAATGTGTATGTGCATCCTCTTAGCTATCTATGTGAACCTGCACAAACATGCATAAAAATTATGTTTTGCCGTATGCAGTGCTTACCCCGGCAGCTTCAGATTCAACAAAGCAGGAGAAGCGGGGATCTTTGTGTGATGGAACAGGGTAAAATGGTATAGCTGGAGTGGGTCCACAGCCGGAAGGTTTATGCCCAAAATGAGTCCTAATTAATTCAACCACACACTGCCAAAATAGGAAGAAGGAATGTTAAATTAAAAAACCCAGAGCAAAACGACAGAGAGGTAATCTGAAAAATTAACATGATTGCCTGCGTATCAGGAAAATCCCCTACAGCGATCACTGCCATATTGTCCAAATGATACCACTTTTGGTAGAACTTCTTGACAGTTTCAGGAGCAATGGTCCGAATCACCTTCTCTAGTCCAATAGGTAGGCGCTCTGCGTACTGGAAAAAGAAGCAGTCAAATGACATGCTATAAGAGCACCTCTCGAGTAACTTTCTAACCACAAATAGGACATTACAACATGACAGTTGATCTTCAAATTACAATAGCAAACAAAACTTGTCTCATGGAAACAACTAAAATTAGAGTCAGTAATGATGTCAAAATGCTGAATGATACAAGTATGCTATATTACTATGTGCTAGGCTGTTTTAAGAGTAATATATTGTCTTCATGGGCTATTTGTGGCATAAAAAAAAGAAACATGGCATAAACAAAGTACTAATGCACACATGACCGATCATCGAAAATCTAACTCCTTTCTATTGATAAATTGAATGAAGAACTAATAAAAAAACAAAAATCACAAGATAGAAGAAAAAGTGAATCCTGCACCTTCCTAATAAATAACCTGAATCCCAATAGGATCGAGGCCCATCAGCTATACTCTGCAAGCCTTCGCCAAATACATAGGCTCGGCGATAGAGGCATAGAGCCACAGTTCAATGGCTGTGAAAGTTCCATCATTTTTTAGTATAAAGGCCTTACTTTTCCTAGATATACAGTTAAACCCAGCACGGAACAAGGGCCTAATCCTCTGCTTTTAACTTAATGTAATGAATATCTTTCAATTTACACGATAGTATTCCTTATCGTACTATAATATCCTGCAAAAGGGCATTCTAAATTAAGGGCTTCCACCAATTTAAAATCTACAATTCTTGCTTCTTTCTCCATGTCCTGTCCTTCATCCATGGAAAAGAGAAATTAAGGCTTACTATCCCACTATAATATATATATTCTTAGTCTCTCCAATTACCAGGATACCTTTAAAACCTTATGTTAAATGTTCTGGATTTATTTTTATCCAGATGACGACGAAGAAGGGAAAAAGCAAGATGCTCTAAGAAAAAGGAAAATTTTAATACAGGAAGAATCCTTACTAAAAAAGAAAGCTGTATGGTTGAGGATTGAAATAGAAATTTGAATTTAAGAATGGGAGAGAATATGATTAAACAATAAGAGAAGTCAAACATCATTTGCATGTGAATAGAGCAATATATATAAGCAACATCTTGTTGCTTTTAATGTGCAGACAATAATATGGACAAAATAAAATTAGGATAATGAATTTGATAAACTATTTTTTTTTAAATAAAGTTTTAGTAGACTTAGGGGTGAAAGTCGGGTTGGGTTTGACCCGAACCCAACCCGACCTGATTTTTCCGGGTTTTTTGGACATCCTATACTCGCTCGAACCCGATCGGACGGGTTGAAAATTAGATTTAAAAAAATCAGGATTGGGTATGGGTTTAGTGTTAAAACCCGCCCGTCCGAACCCTAAACCGGCCCGAGCCAAACCCGCTTCCTAATCCGATCCGGCTCGGTATATTACATAGATATTTAATTCTAAATATTATAAAATACCTATTGTGATTTATTATAGATATAATTATGCAATTTTTAAGTGTAAGTTATAACCCTATCATATATAAATTATATAGTTTTATTAAAGTATAATTTTGTGCATATATATTTGGTACAACATACTGAAGTATTATACTTTTTATAGTTTTGATGAATTATAATAGGCAAAGCTCGAAAAACACTCAAAAACCGACCCACCCACATAAACCCGACCGAAACCCGAAGTTGCAGGTTCCGGTTTAGCTCATTATAAACCTGTCAGGTTCAGACGGGTTTTGAGCTTAGGTTTTAATTTTTGGGTCGGGTAAAAAATTGTCAAAAACTCGCCGAACCTGGCCCGATTTCACTCTTAAGTAGTAGACTTACATAGAAATCAGAAAGATCATAGGGACAAATACAAAATAAAAAGACCATAGCCATTGTCTTTAAATTGCTCTCTCTTTCCTTGAAAAGTTGTAAAAGTATGACAGTGTTTAAACCCTAAGAGCAAAAATCAAATTTGTTTTATTTTTCTTTATCCTCCATGGTGGTTACATAGATATATATTAGGGAAAATTGTTTCCGGATCTAGTTTAGAGAGATGAATTATTTTTAAACTCATGTATTTTCAAAATTGTGAAAGAACCCAATACTTACAATATATGGTTGTTTCAAGCCTAAAATACATTGTGTATCATACTCGGGATATTTTTGCAGAAATTCCGGTTTTACACTATCTTTTTTAATAATATACACATGATTATTCTTTGAAAAATATTATTTATGATTTTCTCTCGTGACTACGATGGTTTACCATTCGGGTAATATTTCCAAAGGAGTCGCAAATGGATCTCGTTACTTCTCTCAGTTCTTCATTTTTTTCTCCCGTCTCTTCTCCTAAAATTTGCATCTCCTTTTCAAATCTTTCATCTCCAATTCAATTATTCCGATTGCCCCATCTCCGTTTTCAATTTTTACATCCCTTTTAAGTCTATAACTTAGATTGAATTTTCTCTGATTCCCCTATCTCCGATCTCAATCATCTGATCTCCTCTTTTGTTTCCGACATCTCCATACTCATGACAGCTGAAACAAAGGAATAATAAATAAGTCGAAAACTTGAGCAAACAATAAAAAGAGGACAAACATGAAAAAAGGACGCGTTTAGGAAGTAGATGGGTTTAGAAAAGAAATTAGGGCAAGCAATGAAAAGAAAAGAAAAATAAAATTATAGGCATATAATAAAAAAATCATGTTCTAATATCTTGGGAAATCAAAAAAAATCTCATTTTCTCATTCCTTAAAAAATATTAAAAGGGTATTATAAGAAATGCATATATAAATGCGTATACAAATGAAGGTTTGGTTTTAAAATAATGTCAAAGTATATTTTTAGGTTTTTTTATAATTTTGAAACTTTTGGATTTAAAAATAAGTATCTCTTCAAACTGAGCTGGGAAAGAATTTTCTCTATATATTATAGACATCAAATTTTACCATTTAATAGTTCATGTACTTGTGATTAAAATAAGCTTAATGGTAAAGCAAGATGATGTAATTTTGATAAATTTTATTTATTTTTTTCAGAATGAATATTATACAAAAAATGATATTTTCAATAAATATATTATCACCTATCCTAAGCAACAGGGGGAAATTGTTGGTTCTAATCTTGCATCTTTATTCACTCTCATGCATCTTTGAAGACACCTTCCAACTTCACCAAGAGTAAGAAATAATAAATAAAGATAGAAGATGATAATATATGCTCTGGGAATTGCATTCAACAAATATGTATATTATAAGCTAAAAGTTCGATGCACAACCATTTCCTTGTCAAATAATCCTAACCCCAAACGAATAAAAATTCTTTATATAATATCACTTGACCACAAAAACCGAAATCCCATCCTTGAATTCCTATACTAGTGCATGTTCTTTATTTTTGTCTTAATATTCAAGTGATGCGTGAAGGAAATGGTTGTGCGTCCAGGTTGGGGTGTTATATCTAACTAGGATAGACCGAAAATATTTGGTATTTCGGTGGTTAAGTTTTGGATTCATGAACTATCAAAATGGGTTTCAAAAAAAATGAAACCAATTTAGAAACAAAAATATATAATATAAGCTAAACTGCATATAAATACCTCCGAATATTACATTTTTTGCGATAACCACCTTAATCTTTTTTATTAGAGAAAACTACCTCAAACTACCGTCCCATACTGCAGAAATATACCCTGACGTTATTAGAAGTTTGCAAACATTTACTGAAGTTGCCACGTCATCAAATCAGTACGTCATCTCCCTATTTTACCTCTGCTAGTGCTTTTGAAAAAGCATTTCTCACATCTTTCTTTATTCTTTCCCTTTTTCTTTTTTTCCTAGATTTAAAAGAAAATTCATGTTGTTTTCTTTCTCCAACCATCACCACCATCATCATGGAGTGTTGTTGGAATTGTGGGCTTTTCAAACTCCTTATCACATGAAAAGGAGTTGGTTTCTTTGAAATTGTGGGTTTTGTAATCTTCTTCTTCTTCAAACCCCTTAATCATATGAAAAGGTTAGGTGCTTTGAAATTGGGGGCTTTGCGATCTTTTTCTTGTTCTTCTTCAAACTCTATAATCACATGAAATCCTTGGCCCCAAACCACATTTCAAACTATTAACAAAAACCCTAATCATACTAAAAGAATAAAAAAGTCTATAATCACATAGTTAACGGTAAAATTAACCTAGCCCTAACTCTAAAATAACAATTATGTTACGAAATCAAGATGACAAACCTCTAATTTTTGGGGTCACCAAATTTCTATAAGAAAAATGTTGGATCCTTTAATTGACATCAAGTGAGCTTCAGATTAAAAGAAAATTACTGCAAAAGTTAATGGGTTAGGGTGTAAAAGTTGATGGGTTATGGTAATTGAGGGTATAACGGTCAATATGTAAATTATTTTAACGGGGGGTGGCGCGGGGCGGACGATTTCCAAACGGACTCCTCATTCATTGTAGCTATTTTCCAAAAGCAAAGATCAAGGCAGTTTTATCTAATAAAATAGATTAAGATAGTTATCGCAAAAATCGTGATAGTTGGAGGAATTTTTATGCAGAATAGCTTATAGTATATTTGGCATACACTATTAAACAGTAAGGATACTGTATAGTATCTATATAATAATATGAAACTGAAACCTAATGGTTCGGTTTTCTACCGTAAACCAAACCGGACTAAACGATGTTGGCCCCTAACGATTGCAAACAACCAGGTAGACGACATGGCCAAAAGCTAATGTAATACATTTAGGGGAATAGGACATAAAATGAGATCTTATGGAAGTAGTGAATTAAGGTCTCAGTCGAATAGTGAATTCGGGCTATGGATATTTGGATGATTTCTAAGTACCAACATGTAGTCATCATGCATTATGCATCCATACTCGTCGAAGTGTTAAGAACGCCATGACCGCTCACATTTAAATATCAAAGCCCATGTACTTAGCATCTAATAAAAATTCAACTAAGCCACAGATGTAGGTTGGTTATCAAACTAGTATTGAGAGTTCTATTGAGATTGTGAATTTTATCACAAGATGAATACAAATCCAAACCAAAGCAGCATTCATCCCATTAAAACGTTAGGAATTATAGTAACAGACTTCCTCAGTAGCAAAAATAATATAAATCATGCAATAAAATAGATTAAATAACAAATATGGATATGCAAACTGGATTTTTGCAAGGCAAAAGATGTTCCATGTTCCATGTAGCTATGAGATTGTTGTTAGAACTAAGAATTTAATTCTAGATCTATGAGATTCACATTGTTCCAAAATAAAGGATTCAAATTAAACTAAATTGCGGCATTTATGGATAGCCCTACCTTTGAGCCTTCAAACAGTAAAGCCCAATGTGCATCCTGCATCCGCCCCACAGCATTACGCCCCCCTCTGTATTCCTCTAAAACAGCACCCCTTTCTTTCTCTAGATCCTTTGTTGAGACTCTCACCTATGCCAAATGACATAACTAAATCAGTAAGAGACGTTGCAGAAAGAAGGCGGGAGGGGGGGCTTACCTCAGAACTGAACTCTGCCAACACGGATATGGCCTGAGACAACAGGTCAGGCTTGTCAACAGGAACAAGCAATTCATAGATAGTTTCGTCTGAAGAAGTCAGCGCATTCTGACAAGCACCAAACTCTGCACCAATGCTCTCCAAGAACTTCACAATATCATGGTTTGTATATTTCTTAGTGGCACTGAAAGCAAGGTGTTCGACTATATGAGCAACGCCACGCTCATCCTCCTCTTCCAAAACTGAGCTGCCACAAAATCCCCACAGAAATGCTTAACATACACTCACTGACCAACAAATGTCAATATACAATCCATGCTCAGTCTACACAATC